>CM042150.1:31891485-31908985 GCA_023376005.1 Doryteuthis pealeii | reverse complement strand
ATTCCTGTGCTACTCATACGCTGAGTTGGCGAGGACCGGTATCGAACGCGGAGCCTTGTGGTTCCTAGTCGGATGCTCTACCGACTGATCTAAGCCGGTCCTATATGAACAGTATTAGTTTGATAGATAGATAGATAGATAGATATCGACATGTTGAAATTAGATGGCAGATTTGTGGGTTTAACGGCCTATCAACAATTATTGCGTTATATAATGCCAAAGTCGGCCTTTTATGAGTAATTATATGATTTCAATTATAACTATTTGTAAACAATTATATTTTCATGCAAATAATCTTGATATACATATTAACGACCGACTTGCTTTTTCTTTCGCTCTTTGTCTTTTTTTGGGTTTTTTTTTTCAGTATGAAACTAATGAAACTAAATGAGTGATTTAAAAAAAAGATTATACCTACTTAATTTTAAATCAACTTAATCTCCTTCAAAATAACCTTTTCTGGCATTAAATGACCCACACAGGTTGATATGCCGTTAAACAAAACTCAAACTCAAATATTCTCAGCGTCAACGTATTGGTATAAAAAGGAGTGAAATCTTGACACACACAAAAACAACAAACATCATCCCTGCGTTTTGGGAAGCTGACAAGACTCAAAAAGAGTTAGCCGCCCAGGTGAAATGCTCTCAATCTACCATATTAACAAGATCAACTTATTCAAAATGACACAAATAGTTTTTACAAACCCGATAACAATTAGAACTAAAAGCCAGCTAAATAGGATCTTTATTTCCAAAAGATTTACCAATTGTCGTAAAATATCCAATGCATGGAATGATGCAGGTTTTGCTGTTTCTCGATCCACAACAGATTCCAACAGTTGGTATATTACAAGCGGATACCGATTTCGAAGTCACTGCTTTCATTTAAAAAGAAACTAAAGCGTTTAATATGGGCTAGGGATAATCAAAATTGGTATGTTGAACAATTATTATTATTTACTCCTTTTGAGTTTTCACATCAGCATTAACTGATGATCTTTCACTGGGGTCTGAGTGACAGCAAGTCTCCTCAGGTCTCCAGGACTCTTCTGAGTATTCTGGCAGATTGCAGCAGTGTAGTGTTCTGGATGGTATCAATTCTTCTTCTGATTTCCAAACTTTCAAACCCTTTTCCAATCCTTTTGGGACCGTTCCAAGTGCACCAACTACAATTGGTATCACTCTGACTTTCATATTCCATAACTTTTTCAGTTCTCTGGCAAGGTCCAGGTATTTGTCCATTTTTTTCATTTTCCTTTAGCTTCACCCTGTGATCTACTGGAACTGCAAAATCCACTAGTTGACAAGTTCTTTCTTTTTTATTAATCAACTCTAGGTCTGGTCTTTTTGCTGGGATAAGGTGATCCGTTTTTATTTCAAAGTCCTACTATTATTATTATTATTATTATTATTATTATTATTATTATTAGCAAATATATATATATTTGCATCCGTCAGCTCTGTGCTGAAACTGGGTGTTGTTCTGTTTCCATCACTGATAACAACTTAGTCGGTGTGTGGCTGCTCAAACGGTAGGTAGAAACAACGATATCTCACGGAACTAGTTAATTAAACCTAACAATTGCTAATTACTCTGTCCACTTTGTATCTCAGCTTAGTAAACCTTTTTCCCTATCCTTAATACTCACTGTGTTCTTAGCCCTGTCGGTTGTGGCTATAAAATACACTGACTGCACCTCTGCAGAGGGATAATAACCTCCGCCTCCAATGGGACCACCTGATGGCTGTGGGTGGCTGCGCGTGATGTTTAAGAACGGAATCCTGGTGGGTAAGCAGTCCATGACATGCAACACTCAACTTAGACCCCTTATTTAGGCTAGATGGGCGGTGGAAGAGCCCCCTCCCGATCAATCAAGCTGGTTATGTCAAGCACTATTACCTATATGATTGCCCCAGCCCTATTGCCATTATGGCTACCCCCAACCCTTTTTATCATATGGGTGCTAGAAGGTGTCGGCTGAAGGTCTTCATGTACTGAGAATGACGTTAAACTCTATCTGATGGTGAGGTTCCAGTTCTGGATGTTTGGGGAATGTGGAGTACCCCTTCACCACCATTGCTTCCAGGTCCACTCTAACCCGGAGTGGTAGTACCTGTTAGAGTCCCATCTATGGGTCAAATAGAAAAATGTGTTTATAAAATAAATTGAGTATCCATTAAGAATGAATTTATTTTAAAACTTTATCGGCATTAAATGAGCCACTGAGATTAATATGCCGTAAAACAAACCAAACAAATAGTGCTTTCCTTCATCTTTCCGCCCTGTCATATGTGGCTGTAGAATATGTCAACTGTATCTCTGCAGAGTGGGAATACACCCCCCCCCAATCGGGCCACCTGTTGGTGGCAACCTTATGATGCTTAAGGATGAAATCCTGATGGCTGAGCAGTCAACGACATGCAACACTCCACTTTGGTCCATAATTAGGTTAACAAGGCGATCGGAGAGGCTCACTCCAATCAATCAGCTTATCATGTCAAGCCCTAGCACCTATATGATTGTCCCAAACCTATTGCCCTTATAAACCCTTTTTATCATATATGTGCTAGAAGGCAGTAGCTGAGGGTCTTAGTGTCCTGGGTATGACGTTAAACTCTATCTGATGGTGAAGTTCCAGTTCTGGAGCTGTGGTGAATATGTAGTACCCCTCACATCACAGGTCCACTCTGACCCGGAGTGGTAGTATCTGTTAAGGCCTCATCTATGGGTTAGATAGAAAGAAAATGAGTATAAAAAACATTGCGTTAAAAAAAGATTGAGTACCTATCAAGAATAAATAAAACAAAAATGTCTTCGGCATAAAATAACCCAACAAGAGTTCTTCCCACTGATAACTTGAGTTACAACAGTTTTCTTATTCATGGGTAACTCTCTCGCCAGAAAAAACAATTACAACTATTCGTAACTAAAAAATAAAATCGAGCAGAAGTAGACCGGAGGGCACATCGGCCGAAACGTTGTACAGATAACAATAAAGATGAGGACAAATGTCCGAATAATCTAAATAATACTAATTATCAAGCCTCATTTCAAAAATTAAGAGAAGGATTCTATAATTCTCTATTCCTTTGATCAGTTCCTTTGTTAGCAAACAAGAAAAATATTCTTAAAAAATCATTCGTTCTTCGTTGTTCTTTTGGATTCAACTTCCTGATATTTCGAAATAACGATCCACCTGGGAAACGATTATTTAATTTTAATGATGTTCGGTGAAATCAATGTTCGGGCAAATTCGGTATTATGAACCTGCCCCGTATTTACCAACCCCTCTGCACGAACAGGATATATACATAAACCGTGTATTTATTTTTGGAATGCTAGATGCTTATAATTGTAGACTTTGGTCATAAATAGTACCTAATAATATCACTTGATGATATTTTCTTTCTTACACTCTCAGTCTCGTGACTTAATAGACAGACCTTCCATCGCATAAAAAAGCGGTGAGCAATGTGTTTTCGATTTCAAATAGTTGGTATGCGAGATCCGACTCAGGCTTGATTTCAAAAGATAACTTACATTTTAAAAAAGCCTACACTTTAAAAATTCACACACACACACACACACACACACACACACACACACATATATATATATATATATATATATATGTGGTGTGTTGTGTGTGGTGTGTGTGTGTATTTCCAAATGGTTACCCACAAATGGTAACAGCCGTGAATATTTAAAATTAATTCAAATTAAATATTCAATTTTGCCCTAGCTTAATCACAACACCGTTTTCGCTCTACTAAAGCGAGTCTTTAAAATTTTTTAAACGACGCGATATCATCTAACTGAGTCCAAGCCTATTCGATGTGTAAGATAACCTAATTTATCGCAAACGCTTTCGTATTACGTGAGTAGAAACGTTATGTCAGTTGTCTAAGATTTCTTCGTCAATTTTTCCCAATGTGATTTGCAAGAAAACATAGACAAATTAATAGAAAATGTCGGTGTGGTTGTGAATAATAGTGCAGTTGATTAATTAAGCCTTATCATGGTTATCAATATTCTTCTTTGAAAACTAGAAATTGGATAAACTTTTATATATATATATATATATATATATATATTCTCCCATATATATATATATATATATATATATATATATATATATATATATATCTCCATATATATATATATATATATATAAGTGTGTAAAAAAAGTATCAATATTTTTTTTGTACTTTTTACCACACCTTGTATTCTGAAAAAAAAAAAATGTTCCATTCATAAATTTTTCAAAATACAAGTTGTGTCAAAAAGTACCCAGTTTAAAGCTGTATTTAGCAAGATATAAATGAAGAATGAACGTTTTATTTTTATTTTTTTCAGAATACAAAGTGTGTCCAAAATATACAAAAAATCTCGATACACCTTGCATATATATATATATATATATATTGGAAATGTCAGGAGAATGGAAAATGGCCGCATTCACATCACACACACACATACACACACACATATATATATACAATATATATATACATATATATATATATATATATATATATATATATATATATATATATATATATATGAAAAGCACTGTATTGTATAAAACATAATAGAATAGAATGCAATGAATTATGAGCTGTAATATGTTTTAATGTTTATTTTTTTATAGATGATATCTTTCTTTTGCGTAATAACTAAATTTGAAACTTAAATGTTTTTAGTGAACTTATTGCCATAAGCGTATCCGAAACTCACTTGTACCTTAAATTTTAGTTCGCAACACAAAGCAAAAAATCGATCGAATTACAGCTGGTAACACGTAAGACTCGTAAGTTCATGTAAGACTCGTAAGTTAAGGTGCCACTGTATTTAAATGCATTTTTAAAGGGAGTTTTTTTTGGGTTTTTTTTTTGTTTTTGTTGTTGTTGTTGTTGTTGTTGTTAGTTAAACTCCTGATTATCGAGTTATGCCTGTGGTATGCAGCAAAACATTAAACCATGCATTAATAATTCTTTTTTTTTTTTTTTTTACATCCATGGAGAATTTTTGGCTTGCGAAACTGTCGACATACGCCGTCATCTAGCAGCAGCAGCAGCAGCAGCAATGGACAGACGACGATAAATACCAATATTTTACGCTCGAAATGCGAAACAACAACAACAACAAACAACAACAAAAACAAAAAACAAAAAAAACAAAAACAGGAACATCTGGAGAACATCTGTTCCCAATAACCTGTTGATCTGTATGCGGGACCATTATGGTTTTGGTAGCCGTAGAAAGCCCCACAAGGAACCCGGGAACCTGTCTTGAGAAAATCAGATCAGGCCATATCTTTAGGGACAATTCTTTCGCTCGTAGGCTTAACATACACAAATTAATTTCAAGTCACAACGCTCCGAACTGAATCACGAGCCATACAGAAATCATCATCATCATCATCATCAATCATCATCATCATCATCATCATCATCATCAGTCCTTAAACCAACAAAATCATAATTATTCCCTCAAACCACCGTGTTTTAAATTACCAGAATCATTATCATCGTAATCATTCTCACTATTTAAGTCACGATCATCATCATCATCATCATCATCATCTACTATTTAAATCATCATCATCATCATCATCATCAGGACCCTAATATATATCACCATCATCAGCATCTTCGTTAAGCAATGTTTAAACCATTATCATCATCATCATCATGATGTCATTAAAACTTCAAAATCATTATTCCGCAAACCACCTTGTTTAAATTACCAGAATCATTATCATCATAATCATTCTCACTATTTAAGTCACGATCATCATCATCATCATCATCATCATCATCCTCATCATCATCTACTATTTAAATCACGGTCATCATCATCATTATCATCATCATCATGACCCTAATATATATCACCATCATCAGCATCTTCGTTAAGCAATGTTTAAACCATCATCATCATCATCATCATCATCATCATCATCATCAAGTCGTGCTGACTGCAAGATTTTCCCTGACTTACTTCTCGCCACCCATTCCAAGTGCACTAACTACAATTGGTATCACTCTGACTTTCATATTCCATAATTTTTTCAGCTCTCCGGCAAGGTCCAGGTATTTGTCCATTTTTTTCATTTTCCTTTAGCTTCACCCTGTGATCTGCTGGAACTGCAAAATCCACCAGTTGACAAGTTCTTTCTTTGTTATTAATTAACACTAGGTCTGGTCTTCTTGCTGGGATAAGGTGATCCGTTTTTATTTCAAAGTCCTACTATTATTATTATTATTATTATTATTTATTATTATTATTAGCAAATATATATATATTTGCATCTGTCAGCTCCGTGCTGAAACTGGATGTTGTTCTGTTTCCATCACTGATAACAACTTAGTCGGTGTGTGGCTGCTCAAACGGCAGGTAGAAACAACGATGTCTCACATCGCTCCAGGCAGGTTCTTTGCACGACATTTAGTAGCCCCGTACAGCTGATCGATGTAGCTTTCTTTTGTTTTTGTTTCTTCTTTTTGCTGGCTGATTCACACTGATGTATCCATGAGTAGGTAAACATTGCAGAACGTTGCTTATGAGCTTCTCCTTGCTTCTTCAGCAGTATCCAGTATATCTTCTTCGTCTTAACCGGGTGGTTTATGTGATAGGTGGCAGGTAGCCATACAGCTACTATTTTTTAGACTGCTGCTTCCAAGATGTGTTTCTGACAACACACAGCTTGCTTGTGTACAATTGTCATCTAGCCATTTCCTCAAGCGTTTCGTTAGAGTCTAAACGGTGCAGCCATACAGTAGCACTGACACGGCTACAGCTTGGAAGAATTTTGGCTTTATCTTTTCAGAGAGATCAGATTACTATACGATTGATAATAGCAATCCATACCTTTCTTTTGAATTTGTATGTAAAGTATTATTAACAAGGCATGCTGACAGTACGGATTCCCTTGACCTTCTTACCAATGCTCAGTACGACTTGCTCGTCTGGTTATGTTTATATAGCCTACTGCGGGTGTATAAACAAGAGTGATTGAGAGAATCTTCGGGTGATAGAGAGAGAGAGAGAGAGACAGACAGACAGACAGACAGATAGAGTCGTGACTTAATTGCTTTATTGTCTAGTTGCCATGTTTTAGTTTCCTTCTTCTTCTTTTTCTATTTCGGCTATGATCATCTAGTGGTTATTTCATCTTTCGGGACTAGCAAACAATCAACAAGACTTTGTGTTTCTCTGATAAAAGCTTTATTTCTGTATTGCCCGTTTTCACCGCGCGGTCTGAGTTACAACCTCGGCAGAGAGATAGCATCCTCTCTGCTTGACGTCTGGTTGGAAAAAAAAACAACTTATTACCTAACTAGTCAAATCACGTGACGTGCGAGATTCCCGCCTACCAACGGCTTGGTATTTTTTCAACGGAAACTTACCCGCCTACTTTCTGATTTGTAGGCCAATGTCTCTTTATTCTACAAGTGTTTGTCAATAATCTATGCTACCACATAGATTATGCAACAGCTACTTCAATCGAATAGTTTCTGAGATGAGAGGTAAGTGGCCGCACAACTGCTGTTTCCTAGGAGTTTTTGCAAATCAAAATCCCCACTTTCTATTCGTTGCTTACTTTTCTTGTGGCAAGCCCTGTCGGCATAGAATATGATGTATCCCATACAGAGGGATAAGACACCCCCAAAAGGGTGACGCATTTTACCAAGCATTTTACCAATCATATAATATGATGTCTTAACCCTCTGTATGGGATACATCATATTCTATGCCTTGCCGACAGAGCTTGCCACAAGAAAAGTAAGCAATGAATAGAAAGTGAGGATTTTGATTTGCAAATAAATGCATTTATCTAAAATGAAAACAATGAAACAATTTTAGTATTTTTTTATTTATCTTCATTTGATTCAATTTCACCAACAAGGTGATGATTAGCTGTTAAGATAGATTTACAATGTTATTGTAGGGTTGAATGACAGGACAAGAGTTATTCAGATTCAGGGTCACGAGTGAAATGCCAACTAACCTACGTGTATATTTCTCAGTTTTCACCGCACCAAGTGTTGGTGTCACGACTGTTTGGGGCCATCAAAATACACTGAAGTTCACTTGTATCATTTGTCTATTACCAATCGACATATTCTGTTGCTGTATTTAATTTCTGTCGCATTAAATATCGGATTCATGGTGATTATTTCAAAGTCATCAAGATTGAAGTGTTGGGTTCACAACGATTCATGATTCACTCTTATAAAAATGGATCTCTGCCCTTTTGCTGGTGTTACATAATTATTGGATCCCTAATGCTTTTATAAGGTATTGTAGAAATCATAATGGCGATTAGTATAGCTGATGGCATTGAGAGTGAGTGACAGCGTTTGACCTAACTCTGACCTTGCTTTCTGGGGATAGACCGTGAGAACCGGAACCCCGATAGAAAGCCCTCTTCCGGTTTAGGGAGTAAGCAACTCAGTAAGTCAGTTAGAACTTAGAAGCCGAGCTAGCAACATGTAAGCCTTATCTGCGCAGATTGTCTGGGTGGGGATTCGGAATAAAGTAACATCAACATAAATCGAAGTCTTGTGTTTATTACTAAAAACTAACAATGACACAAGGCTTCTGATAAGGAGTGATCCCCAACAGAAACCAGACCCGGAATCCTCAATAGAAGACCAGACGAGACCTTAGAAGATATACCAGACCAAGATAGATGATAGACGATCAGAACCAAAGCCGGCTGGTAGAATAGACGACAGAGTAAGAAGTAAGAAAGGTATATAACGTTATATAGATTTGGTTTAGTGAAAAGACCAGTATATAACACTGGAGCAGAAGAATACACTGACTTCACCTTTGCAGAGGGGTAACCTTGTTATATACTGGCGTTTTCACTGCCAAATCTATATAACGTTATATACCCTTCTTACTTCTTACTCTGGTCGTCTATTCTTCTGTCCGGCTTTGCTATTCTGATCGTCTATCATCTATCTTGGTCTGGTCTATCTTCTAAGGTCTGGTGTTGACTTTCTTAGGGATGTCGGTCGGGTCTGGTTTCTGTTGGGGATCACTCCTTATCAGAAGCCCTGTGTCATTGTTAGTTTTTAGGTAATAAACACAAGACTTCGATTTACGTTGATGTTACTTTATTCCAAATCCCCAACCCAGACAATCTGCGCAGATGAGGCTTAAATGTTGCTAGCTCGGCTCCTAACTTCTAACTGACTTAAACTGACTATATCCTTAAACCGGAAGAGGGCCTTCTATGGGGTTCCGGTTCTCACGATCCATCCCCGCAAGGCAAGATCAGCGTGAGGTCAAGCGCTGTCACTCACTCTCAAGGCCATCAGCTGTACTAATTGCCATAATGATTTCTACAATACCTTATAAAAGCATTAGGGATCCAATAATTATGTAACACCCCCCCCCAGTAGGACTACTTGTCGGCTGTGGGTGGCGACCTGTGATGCTTAAGAACGGATTCTTAGTGGCTAAGCAATCCATGACATGCAACATCCCACTTTGGCCCTTACTTAGAGTCCACCCTGTCGGCTAAGGCGTTAGAATACACCGACTGCACCTCTGCAGAGAGGTAAAACTCCCCACAACGGTGCCACCTGTTGGCCGTGGGTGGTTACCCTTGATGCTTAATGATATAACGCTGGTGGCTGAGCAGTCCATGACATGCAACACACCAATTTGGCCCTTACTTGGGCTAGACGGGCGGACGGAGAGGCCCCCTCCGATCAATCGACTGGGCACGTCAAGCCCTAGCACCTATATGATTTCCCCGATCCTATTGCCCTTATGGCCCAACACTTTTTGTCATTTGGATGCTAGAAGCCGATGGCTGAGGGTCTTGATGTCCTGGGAATGACGTTAAACTCGATCTGATGGTGAGGTTCCAGTTTTGAAGGTTTGAGGAATTTGGAGTACCACTTCATCTCCATTGCTCCCTGGTCCACTCTGACTCGGAGTGGTAGTACCAGGGTCCCATCTATGAGTTAAATAGAAAAACATGAGTTCATAAAAAATGAGCAACCATTAAGAATGATTTTGTTTCAAAACTTTGTCGGTATTAAATGACCCACTGAGGTTGATATGCCGTAAAACAAACCAAACCAAACCCTTACTTAGATTAGAATAGTAGTCGGTGGGGCTCTCTCTGATTAATCGGCTGGCCACATCAAGCCCTAGCAACTATACGATTGTCCCAAGCCCTTTGCCCTATGGCAAACAAACAACCCTTTCTATAATATATGAGCTAGGAGGCGGTGGGTGAGGGTCTCTGTGTCCTGGGTATGACGTTAAATTGCATCTAATGGCTAAGTTCCAATTTTGAAGCTCTGCGGTGTCTGAAGTATCCCTTCTTCGCCATTACTCTGAAGTCCACTCAAACCATGAGTGGTAGTTCCTGTTAGGTCCCATCTATGGGTTAAATAGAAAAAAATAGGTTTTAAAAAATTGAGTAAAAAAATTGAATACCCATCAAGAATGAATAAAACAAAACATCTTCGGCATAAAATAACCCAACAAGTGTTGACATACCGTAAATTCCAAACTGGATTTGACATGTAGGTTGATTAGGTGGATTTTACGGCATGTCAACACTTGTTGGGTTATTTCATGTCGAAGAGGTTTTTGTTTTATTCATTCTTGTTAGGAATTCAACTTTAACTCAATTGTTGATTTATTTAACCTATAATAGTTTTATTCATTTATTTGTTTCTTTAACTAGTGCGGGTTAGCTTAGTCGGTAGAGCGTTCGGCTAGAAACCACAGGGTCCTAGTTCGATACCGGTCCCCGCCAACTCAGCGTATGAGTAGCACAGAGATCTGTGCGGTAAAGTAAGGAGCTGATGGTAGGTGTGGCGCTCCACCTCAGATGCTAAAATAATCTCCTTAGTCTAGCGCTATTGAAAAGGGGATAGACTCCCTTGCTGACTGGCTGATACCGACTTTAGGCCGCCCCGTTGACTTTACTTTTTTTTACTTACTAGTGCGGTTACTTTATTATTAATTAAAATTTCTACGGGGAATCAGTCGTTGTTGTTCATGTTAATTACTGTTTATTTTAAATTCAGAATAAAATAAATCATCATCATCGTCATGTCGCGCAATTAGCACGGATATCCAAGACAATCTCTCGCCAACCCTCCCTATCATTCATCGTCCCAGAGAGGTCCTGCACGCAGCATCCAGTATCCTCGCATAGTTGGTCAATGTAGGTCATTGGTGGCCAGCCCACATTAGCATGTCCATGTGTTGGCTTCCACAGGAGGACGTCGCTTATGAGCTCGTCCTTGCTTCTCCAGCAGTGTCCAGTATGCCTTGTCCGTCTTACTCGGATGGTTTGTGAGATGGGGGGGGGCACGTGGCCGTACAGCTGCTTCCTTGTGGGGTGCTGCTTCCAAGACTTGTTCAAGAGTCATTTGGAAATCCGATCTCACTGACAAGTTAAAGCGACTATTCTTCCAGGCTGTGGTTATATCAGTACGGCTGTATGGCTGCACCACCTGGACTCTAACAAAGCACCTCGAGAATAAGCTAGATGGGAGCTGCACAAGGATGCTGCGTGTAGTCTTGAACAAAATAAAATAAATAAAGTTACGTTATTATCAAAAATAGTGTTATTAAGCAAATAATGTAATAAATGTTAATTAAAAGTAAATGGTTATTATTTGACATAGTTTTATTAACTTTCAAAATATATTTAATGCATGATTTTTAATATTTGACAAATGAATTTACACACACACACACACACACACACGTATATATATATATATATATATATATATATATATATATATATATAGTATGAGCAAAAAGTAATAAGACAATCAGGAATATTTCTTGTATGTTGTTTATTCTCAACTAGTTTCGACCTTAGGTCATCGTCAAGAGAAAATTTCTTATTTGAAGAAATTGTTTATAGATTTTGTGAAAGGGGGCATTTTAGAAGAACTATAAAAGTTGAAGTGTTTTTGAGGGTTTGACATGCTATTAGAATCCGGGTAGACGAGTGTGTTAATAGTAGCATGTCCATTTGTTCCGTGAAGAACTTCTATGAGGTGGGTTATTTTTTTAATGCTCTTATATATGTGAGGGACGGTTCATGGGAGTTCTGTATATGACTATATGTGTATACATATAAATGTATGTGTGTGTTTACATATATGTGTGTGAATGTGAGTGTATGGTAATTTACAACGCACGCATAAACTCTTCCAATTATATATAGTTGCAGGTTCTGTCTGCAGACAGCCGATAAAACAGCCTCGCATGTAACCGACTCTTGGTGTATGTTTGTTCTACTGTTCTTTGTTAATATATTTGTTTAACTCATTTCCTGTCTTTGTGTCTTTATTCTGGCCCCTAACCAGTCCACAACATAAAATATTATTCAAATTTGAATTATGAGCATAATCATTTTAAAATAATCATTAGCAATATAACTTTTATTAATTATAGTTTTATACTTGTATGTTTTGCTTGTGTAATTATTTTATAATAATTCCAATTACACGTACTATTACTCCTAGTCATACCTAGGACACTAAGACCATCACCCAACAACTTCTAGCACGTATATGATAAAAAGAGTTTGGTGGTTGCCTTAAGAGCAATAGGGTCTGGAAAATCATATAGCTGCTAGGGATTGACGTGACCGGCAGACTGATCAGTGGGGGCTTCTCCGACTGCCCGTCTAAACTAAGTAGAATGTTGCATGTCATACTACTCAGCTACCAGGATTTCGTCCTTAAGTATCATGGGTCACTACCCATGGCTAACAGGTGGCCTTATTGGGGTGGACGATCTTAGCCCTCTGTAGAGATGCAGTCGACGTAATCTATAACCCTAGCTGACAGGGCTAACAGATTTTTTGAGAGACTCTGTGTTTATTACGTCATTAGGGATGGTGAATATAGCTTTTTATTATTGTACCTCACTTTTTAGAACGTTTACTGGTGTATTTAATTTTATTATGGAACCTCATTTTTCAGTTATTTTATTATGGAACCTCACTTTTAGTTATTTTATTATGGAACTTCACTTTTCAGTTATTTTATTATGGAACCTCACTTTTCACTTTTCAGTTATTTTATTATGGAACCTCACTTTTCAGTTATCTTATTATGGAACCTCACTTTTCAGTTATTTTATTATGGAACCTCACTTTTCAGTTATTTTATTGGTTTGGTTTGGTGATTAAATCCTACTTAACGGACATAAATTCCACAATCATATGTCATCCCCGCCGAAAGAAAGAAAAATACTAAAAATCAAGGAATTAACCGAATTTAATGACATTTTCAGTGTTGATACATTAATGAATAAACGATATAATGCACCAGGTATTTAATTTAAAAACTTGTACATTTTTTTAGGTCAATTAACTTTGAACCACGTATGTTTGTGAATCTGTGTTACGCCTCAAAGATACGTGGTTAACTGACCTAAAAACATGTATGAGTTTTCAAATAAAATAACTGGTGCATTATATCGTTTATTCATTAATGATGTCACGTACGTGTAAAAAAAAAATTAATGATGTCACCTACGTTGTATGAGAGTATAAAATAAGGAATACTTGAAACTATATGACTGTGTACAAATGATTAGTATTAAATAGGAATACTTAAAACCCTATTGTTGAGTTATTATCAGTATTAGACAGGATTGCCTAAACTGTATATTTGTGTACAAATTATTATTATTAAATAAGAATACTTGAAAACATATAACTGTATGCAAATTATTCGTATTTGGGACATTTAAACCGTATATATATTTACCAACCCTTCCGCAGGAAGTAGGATGCGACACAAGGTCAATTTCTTAAGCAGAGTTTAACAGGTTTGAATTCTGAGTTTTCCTTCTCCTAGACTGGTTGCCTAAACAAGGTTAAAGAGCTCAGTCTGACCTGCTATTTATCCATAGCTGGAGGGAGAGTAGGATTCATACCTTTCCCAAGGGTATTAGCGCTAAGGGAAATGCAATTATCACATCCAGGATTTAAACTCGGAACGACGAGTTCATTTCCCATTACTTTAACCATTACACCACGCGCTTTAAACCGTATAAGTGTGTACAAATTATTAGTATTGAATAGAAATACTTGAAACTATATAACTGTGTACAAATGATTAGTATTAAGAATGTTTACTTGAAACTATAATTTTTACGACCGATTATTATCCTCAGTTATTTGAAACCATTGAATTGCTTGTTAACAACGTTGTCATGCAATTACATAGTTTCAAGCAAAAACAATCATCCAATTTTTTCATATCATTATCGTTAATGCTGTATTTTGTTTAGTGTTTAATCTGAAGTGACGATCATTAAAAACTAGAGAAAGTGGAACAATACTGAAAGGTAATGGACGGATAATGTAGTGTTACATAATTATTAGATACCTAATATTTATGTGCAATAGTGTAGAAATCAAAATAGGCCGTTATAAGCTGCAGCCCATGGCCTTGAAGGATTTGAATGACAAGACTTGACCTGTCCTGATCCTTCCTTCCGGTGGATACTGTGAGAATCGGTGGAGAAGACCCTCTTCCGGTTTAGATTAGAAATAGATTTTAGTCAGTCGGCGAGAAACCACGACGGTGGTGAGTCGTGTTATAGACGCTCCGACTCGATCTGCGCAGGTAGTCTGGTGGGGGATTTCGAGAATAAAATATGATCAAAGTAAATCGAAGTCTTGTGTTATTATCTAAAAACTAACAATGACACAGGGCTTCTGATAAAGAGAAATCCCAATGGAAGACCAGACACGAAGTCCCCAAGATAAGTCTAGACGTTAGAAGAGACCTAGAAGAACTTAAGATGCCAGAAGAACAGAAGAAGAATAGAAGTAAGAAGTAAGTAATGAGAAGGGTATGCAACAATAGAAGAATATGTTGTGGAGATTTTGATTAATAAACAAATAGTAAATTGGTTATTTTATTTAATGGCATATCAAACCCTTGAGGGCCACGTTATGCTAAATTTCGTTCTTTCTATCTCAATATTCTCTTTTTTTCTTTTTTTTTCCTTTTCATCCATGTTTCTTTTTTTCTTTCTTTCTTTCTTTCTTTCTTTCTTTCTTTATTCACTTATTTATTTATCTATTTATTTCCATCTATGTTACTTTCTTTCTTTCTTTCTTTTATTCACTTATTTATTTATCTATTTATTTCCATCTATGTTATTTTTTTCTTTCTTTTTCTTCTTTCTTTATTCACTTATTTATTTATCTATTTATTTCCATCTATGTTTCTTTCTTTTTTTTCTTTCTTTCTTTTTTTATTCACTTATTTTATTTATCTATTTATTTCCATCTATGTTACTTTCTTTCTTTCTTTCTTCTTTATTCACTTATTTATTTATCTATTTATTTCCATCTATGTTACTTCTTTCTTTCTTTCTTTTCTTTTTTTTCTTTCTTCACTTATTTATTTATCTATTTATTTCATCCGTGTTTCTTTCTTTCTTTCTTTCTTTCTTTATTCACTTTTTTATTTATCTATTTATTTCTTTGAAACACCAAGACATTCCTCAAACAAGAACACCATCTTATTTCTTTAAACTTTTATTTACTTAACTAAAATTCATCACCCTTTCAATCTCTCTGTTTTTCTTTTTTCTTCTTTCCTTCTTTCCTTCCTTCCTTCCTGCCTACCTTTCTTTCTTTCTGTTACATACTCATACACATATACCCATGTTGGGTACATACACAAATGTTCTTTTACTGGAGAGAGGAGAGAGATAGACATAGGTAGATAGAGAGATGCATATGCATTTTGTATTACTTACTTCTTTGGTGATCTCTAGTCGTTACTTTCTTACTACTTTTTCAAATTCATGACTGGTTAGATTAACCATCCATGGATTTCTTTTTACTTGCTTCCTTAATGTGAAGCACTAACTTTTGCTACTATCTATTGCTCCGCGCGGTGTGTTATTCATACATGCATAAATACATTACAATACAATACATTCTTTTCAATTACAATGGGACCATCTGCAATATTCTATCCAAACCAAAAATCCATATCTGGACCATCTCATGTCTCCAAAATCCAGGTCACGGCACCAATAATTGTGTATCTGTTACATACTCATACACATATACCCATGTTGGGTACATACACAAGTGTTCTTTTACTGGAGAGAGGAGGAGATAGACATATGTAGATAGAGAGATGCATTTTGAATTACTTACTTCTTTGGCCATTTGGTGATCTCTAGTCGTTTCTATTCTTCCTCTCTATGTTGAATTCTATTTCTAGATTCCTGTTGGCTGTTCGTCTTTGATTCATTCCCTCTTCTTGGTCAGTCTTTTTGCCAAGACATTCATCAAACAAGAACACCATCTTATTTCTTTAAACTTTTATTTACTTAACTAAAATTCTTCTTCTAACTAACACAACGGGCGTGTGCATAATGAGCCCATGCTTCTCATCGGAGGTCCAAGCAGGTACTGAGAGTTAACTCGGTCCCACGTGACTTCACGTACTTCGCGGGCTTTCTGTATTATTCCATGGAAAGTCCCGCCCGTGATATGAAAAGGGGCCATCCCTTCAGAAATACAGGGGGTTGACAATAATCTTATGCAACCGCATAGATTATGCAACATTTCTTTCTTTCTTTGTCACTGGTGATTTTTTGTTTGTTTGTTTCTTTTCTTTCTTTCTTTGTTTCTTATCCCTTTGCGTCTCTCTCTCTCTCTCTCTATCCCTCTCTCTCTCTCTCTCTCTCTCTCTCTCTCTCTCTCGTCTCTCTCTCTGCTTTTGCTTTTTTTTTCTCTTTTTTCATTTAATCCCTTTCTTTGTTTCTTTTTCTTTCCTCCTTTTTCTTTTCATCTTTTTTTCTTTTTTCTATATCTCCATTCTTCTCTTTCCCTCTTTATTTCGTTGCTTTCTTTTTTCTTTATTTTTTACTTCTTCTTTTTTTCTTTCTCTCTTTCATTCTTTCTTTCTTCATTCATTTTTTATTTACCTCTGTCTTCTTGTCTCTGCTTTTCTCTCTTTCTTTTTTTTCTGTTTTTCTTTCTTCTTTCTTTTTTTGTAAGTTTTTCTTTCCTTTTCTTTCTTTCTTTCTCTAACTTTCTATTCATCACCCTTTCATCTCTCTGTTTTTCTTTTCCCCTCCTCTTTGATTTCTTTCTTTCTTTCTTTATTTCAGTTATTTATTTTATCTATTTTCAATCTATGTTTCTTTCTTTCCTGTTCTTTCGTTTTCATTTTTCCTTTTTTTTTTTCTTTCTTTCTTTATTTCACGCTCATTTTATTTATTCTATTTATTTTCAATCCATGTTTTCTTTCTTTCTTCATTTCAGATTTCTTCTTCTTTCTTTCTTTCTTTCTTTTCTTTCTTTCTTTCTTTCTATCTTTCTCTTTTCCTTATTTACTATCTATTTTTCACCATATTTTCCATTTTCTTTCTTTCTTTCTCCTTCTTTTCCTTTCTCTTTCTTCTTCTTTATTCACTTATTTTATTTTCTATTACCTTCATG
>CM042150.1:31877193-31891385 GCA_023376005.1 Doryteuthis pealeii | reverse complement strand
GATGAGAAGGAGAGACAGAAGAGGAGAGAGAGAGAGACGAGAGGAGAGAAGATTAGATTGGGAATGGTGAAAAAGATTAACAATCGTGGTGATTGGGGTCTGCGTTGATATCCCCCATTTTATTTTCATCCATTGTTTCTTTTTTTCAGATTTCTTTCTTTCTTTCTTTCTTTCTTTTTCTTTTTCTTTCTTCACTTATTTATTTATTCTATTTTTATTTTCATCCATGTTTTCTTTTTTTTCAGATTTTTCTTTCTCTTCTTTCTTTCTTTCTTCTTATTCACCTTATTTATTATCTATTTATTTTCATCCATGTTTCTTTTTTCAGATTTCTTTCTTTCTTTCTTTCTTTCTTTCTTTCTTTTTCACTTATTATTTATCTATTTTATTTTCATCCATGTTTCTTTTTTCAGAATTTTCTTTCTTTTCTTTCTTTATTCACTTATTATTTATCTATTTATTTCCATGTTTCTTTTTTTTTCAGATTTCTTTCTTTCTTTCTTTCTTTCTTTCCTTTCTTCTTTATTTCATTATATCTATCTATTTATTTCTTCATCTATTTTTCTTTTCTTCTTTCTTTTCTTTCTTTCTTTCTTTCTTATTCACTTATTTTATTTAATCTATTTTATTTTCCATCCATGTTTCTTCTCTTTCAGATTTCTTTCCCCTTTTCTTTTCTTCTTTATTCACTTATTTATTTATCTATTTTATTTCCAATCGGTTTCTCCTTTTTCTTTTTTTTTTCATTTTTCATTTTCCCCTTCTTTCTTTTCCTTTCTTTCTTCCCTTATTCACTTATTTATCTATCTATTTATTTTCATCATTTTTCTTTCTTTCTTCTTCTTTCTTCTTTCTTTATTCACTTATTTATTTATCTATTTATTTCATCCATGTTTCTTTTTTTCAGATTTTCTTTCTCTTTCTTTCTCTGTCTGCTGGGTCTGTCTTGTCTCTCTCTCTTCTCTCTCTCTCTCTCTCTTCCTCTCTCTCTCTCAATTATGGTTGACGACATTTGGTACCAGTTAAAACCACATTCTCATTCCGGCGGTGTTGGCTAAGAAATCAATGCAGTCTAAATAGAATGATTATAAAATATTTCTTTTAAGATCATAATCTGGCGAGGTTTCTCAAATGTTTAACATCTTAGAAATGGTACAATCAAACAACGGTGGATTTTACTACACAGCTACCCTGGTTCGATACCGGCCCTCGTCAACTCACGTATGAGTAGCACAAGGATCTGTACGGTAAAGTGTGGAGCTGATGGTAGGTGTGGCACACCAGATCAGACGCTAAAATAATCTCCTTGGTCTAGTGCTCGTAAAAAGAGAATAGACTCCCTCGCTGTCTGGCTGATACCAACTTTAGGCCACCCCGACGACTTACCTAAGATCTAAATTTGAATATCCATGTTAATTACCTGCAAAGTATAACCTGTCGACTGGGGCTGTAGAATACGCTGAGAGAGAGAGAGAGAGAGAGAGAGAGAGAGAGAGAGAGAGAGAGAGAGAGAGAGAGAGAGAAATTAGAGATAGATAAGTAGATATAGATTAGAGAGGATAGATAGATGGAGATTAGAGAGAGATAGACAGATACAGATGAGAGAGAGACAGAGAGACAGAGAGAGAGAGAGAGAGAGAGAGAGAGAGAGAAATTAGAGATAGATAAATAGATATAGATTAGAGAGAGATAGATAGATGGAGATTAGAGAGAGATAGACAGATAGAGATTAGAGAGAGAGAGAGAGAGAGAGAGAGAGAGAGAGAGAGAGAGAGAGAAATTAGAGATAGATAAGTAGTAGATATAGATTAGAGAGAGAGAGATAGATGAGAGATTAGAGAGAGATAGACAGATAGAGATTAGAGGAGAGAGAGAGAGAGAGAGAGAGAGAGAGAGAGAGAGAGAGAGAGAGAGAAAATAAGTAGTTGGGAAAATTAGCCTGTTGTACCCGCTTTCCCCGCAGACATCAAGGTGTATCTCTCACATTTGAATTTATAGTGTCTGTCCGTGTTGTGATGTTAGTTCAACAGTAAGAAAAGAAGTCAAGTCGAGGTAGGGTAAAATGAGACAAGTGTATTTACAATAAGGTACAAGAACGGCTAGCTTCGCCGCTAAACGGTAACAGTACAACCTTTTCACTCGGTGTCTCACTATTTATAGTGAGAACCGGTGTATATTCTCCACTGTAGGAACGGCCGGTACAACAGTCCGATAACCATTACATAATTGTGAAACTATTTATTGCGAACGATTACCTCCCTGGGGCAGAAGTATACACCGACTGCGCCTTTGCAGAAGGGTAAGAACCTTCCAATGGGGACAACTGCTGTCCGTGATGAGCGACCCGTGATACTTTACGATGGAATCCTGGTGGATGAGCACTCCATGACATGCAACACTCCACTTTGGCCCTTACTTAGGCTAGACGTGCAGTCAGAGAGGTCATTTCCGATGAATTGGCTAGTCACGTCAAGCCCTAACACCTATATGATTGTCCTGACCGTATTGCCCTTATAGAAAATCCCGACCATTTTTTATCATATATGTTCTAGAAGGCGGTGGCTGAGGGTCTTAGTCTCCTGGGTATAACGTTAAATTGCGTCTAGTAGTGAGGTTCCAACTCTGGAGCTCTGGGAAATATGAAGTGCCCCTTCATTACCATTACTCCCAGGTCCACTCTGACAAATAACCCGAATTCAATTTTAAAGTTTCAACAATCTCCAGATAGAATGTGGAGTAATGGAAGAAAGAAAATTTATTATTAAGGATGGTCATTCACTGGAGTCTCAATGACAAGTCTCCAAGTCTTCAGGACTCTTCTGAATATTTTAGCTGATTTCAACAATGCTGTTGTCTGGATGGTTTCAATTCTTTGATTTCCAATTCCTCTAGCCTCTTTTCTAAACCTTTAGGTGCTCTTGAAACAGCACCAACTACAATTGATATCACTTTCACCTTCTATTCCAGTTTTTTTTTCAATTTTCTAGCAAGCTCCAGGTATTTGTCTATCTTTTCGTTTTCCTTCATCTTCACCCTGTGATCTGCTGGAACTGCAAAATCTAACAGTTGACAAGTACTCTTTTTCTTAATCAATACCAGGTCAGGTCTTCTGGCTGGGACAAGGCAATCCATCTTTATCTCAAAGTTCCAGAAAATTTTATGTGTTTCATTCTCAAGAACAGATTCTGGTTTATACATATACCCTTTTGTTGTATAGTTAAAATTTAGTTTTTTGCACAATTCCTAGTGGACCACCTTTCCAACCCAGTCATGCCTAGCCTTGTATTCTCATTAAAGTCCAACCAACCAACCAAATTAAAATGAGCTGATTATTCATAAATGCAATAGATTATGATCTGATCTCTGTAATAAGATAAAGCGGGAATTCTTCCAAGCTGTAGTCGTATCAGTGCTACTGTATGGTCGCACCACTTACGAAACGCCTAGATAAAAAGCTAGACGGGAATTGCACAAGGTTGCTGCATGCTATCTTAAACAAATTGTGGAAACAGCACCGTAAAGAAAGCAGCTATATGACCTGCTATCACACAAACCATCCGAGTAAGACGAAACAAGACATGCTGGACACTGCTGGAGAAGCAAGGACGAACTCATTAGGGATGTTCTCCTTTAGTACCTACACATGGACACACTAGAGTGGGCTGACCAACAAAAACACACATGAATCAACTCTGTTTCGGATTCTGGACCTTCGCGGGGCAATGACTGGTGGCGAGAGAAGAGAGAGAGAGAGAGAGAGAGAGAGAGAGAGAGAGAGAGAGAGAGAGGAGAGGAGAAAGAGAGAGAAATCATTTGGGCTGTCAGCACGACATAATGATGATTAACAAAATAACACAAATTAAAAAACCTAGAAATGGTTGTTGGTTCGTTACTGAGTATGTTGGGTGGTTGGATTTTACGGCATATCAACCCTTGTTGGGTAATTTTATGCCAAAGACGTTTTTTATTATTCATTCTTGATAGGCCCTCTTTTTTTTCAACTCATTTTTTATTTACAATTTTAGAACTCATTTTGTCCTATCTAACCCATAAATGGGGTCCTAACAGGTGCTACCACTCCGGGTCAGAGTTAACCTGTGTGTAATGGTGATGAAGGAGTACTCCCCACACCCCAGAGCTCCTGAACTGGAACTTCAACATCAGATAGTTTAACGTCATAACCAGGACCAAAGATATCAAGTCTAGCTACGATGGAAATTGAAATGGCATGGTTGCTACTGCTCATAAGTCATAACTCTGGCCCAGAGTGGTAGTACCTGTTAGGGTCCCATCCATAGGTTAAATAGATCAAAAATGAGTTTTAAATTAAAAAGAAGATTGAATAACTATCAAGAAGGTATAAAAACAAAACATCAACGGCATAAAATAACCCAATAAGGGTTGACATGCTGTAAAATCCAACCAACCAGTAAACCAACCAACCAATACACCTATGGATGGATCTCAGTTGGTAGGGCGTCCGATTAGGAACCACAAGGCTCCTAGTTCGATACCGACCCTCGCCATCTTAGCACTGGGATCTGTGCGGTAAAGTGAGGAGCCGATGGTAGTTGTGGCGCTCCGCCTCAGGCGCCGAAAGAATCTCCTTGGTCTAGTGCTAGTGAAAAGGGGACAGACACCTTCGCTGTCTGGCTGATACCGACTTTTGGCCACCCCAACAACTTTACTTTTTTTTTACTTATAAGTTTCGTGGATAGAATTCTTTCCCGAATGTTTAAGTATGTGTGTTGGAGAGCATCGTCCTCTTTAATTGGTCTTTGTGCGTACCTGGCACTCTATTCAGCACATGTGAATGGACACGTGCATAGAAGCACGTGAAATGTATATGTATATGTACACGCATCCACTCATAACTGTACGAATGCCTGTCCGTGTACGCTCGTACACGAGCACACACGTGATTGTAATATAAGAAAGAGATTTTCTTCAAAGGGTGTCAAAAAGCTCGACATCTTTTGCCGTCGGTCTCATTAACGCCTCTTTTCGGTTTGTGTGCTTTTCGAGGACGACATGTCGAAGTTGTTTGTCTGGTCAGTTCCGAAGCCATTTGCACGGCACTTGTCCTTCCGGAACGACCCTTGAGATAACCGTCTCTTTCTCACGATCATCTTGCCCTCTCCTCTAATTTGTCGTCTTTTCGCGCCGTTTCTATTGGCGACAGCATTTCCTTATCTCCAATGAGGAGAAACCTCAACTAGACTTCCTAAGTGTCTGTATGTAGCCTACCGTTTGTATGAGCAATGCACGTATACATGTATACTTCGAATATCGCTATGTCTATGTGGTTTATATGTATTGATTCGTGCTGGATCACCAAAGTTAAGACACGTTGTGCTTGTTCACTATTTAAATTGATAGTTATGTTCAAATATAGGCTAATTATTGGATGTTAATAAATTTACGGCATTTAAAACAATAAAAGATAAGTTTTTTTAATAGACATTTTTCTATAAAAATATCTGGACCATATGACCTTTAGGCACCCCTTTTTGATCTCTATTCAGATAGACATGTTTTTCATTTATAGCGTCAATATCCGGTTGTTTGTTAGGGGTTAGGGTTAGGGGTTAGGGTTAGGGGTTAGTTTTATAATTTAAAAAATCTAAAAATAGTCTGTTAAAACAACCGGGTATTAACGGTGTAAATGAAAAACATGTCCTTCAGAATCGAGATCAAAAAGGGGTGCATAAAGGTCATATGGTCTAAAAGTTTATTGTTGGCTTCCTCCACACCATCCGAAATCATTTTGTTAATTTGACTCACTTAATGAAAATGCATTTGAATGTTTAAAGATAATTCCATGAAGAATAATTTGTTTTTTTACATTTTTTATAATGGTTTGATATTTTTTCGTACGAGTGCCTTATTTTTTAAAGTTTACACAACGGTAAAATAAAGTACACTATTGCTCTTCTAGGCTTTTTTTTTTTTTACTTTATTCGTTTTCGTAGCTCAATCTTCAAAGGCGTGTTTAATAAATTCTTTTTGTCCAAGCCACTATGTTTTCAAATAACTAATGATACGCATTTATGAAGAATTATAAAGCAGATTTTTTTGTGTAACTATTCAATTTAAATTTAAATTTAAGTTAAAGGTTTTTTAGAGCTTTAAAATTGACACGACTAGATTGAACTCTTCTACTCACTGCATTTGACAGATATCTTATTATAATGGGGATTGTGAGTTTTTCTGTCTGTAACCGAAACTATATCACTACTCAAGTGACAATTACCTTAGTTATTTACGTCACATTCTCCATAATTATTATTTATCTTAAACCTCAATTATTAATAAATGTTTTACATTATTAATACTGTTGACTATATCTACATACTGATAGCATGCAATTGTATTTATATTACAACAAAATAGCGGTTTACAATGTGAACAGGAAGGCTAATTTGCATATTCATATTAAAATTTGATTTTAATAAATATGTGTTTAGTATTATTGATTTCTAATTGTTTGCTTTTATCTTAATGAATATGGGCAAAAATCTCTTCAATAAATCTTAAAAGAAATCCATTAACAAGAATAAATAACTGTAATTTTATTCTTTACTTCCTATTTTAACTAAATAGTTAAATTCCAAAAATTAGCAATGAAAAACGGAAGTGATGGACGAGTAAATTTCAGTTGTTCTATGTTTCAAATTTTTTTATCTGCATTCTTATTTAGTTTCATTAGCCCTTCTAATTTGATATAATTATTTGATTACATTAAAACTTAAATACTTGCACCCGGAGGGTGCATATATTTGCTAGTTTTATTAATTAATATGAAAAATACCGAATGAATAAATATGACTGATTATATAAATAAAGTAAATTATCTTAATAATACTTTTTTGGATTTATTTTGTTTTTTGATTTTTTTATAATTTTTCATTGGACAATATTTTTTCTACGGGGACACACAGAGAAGCAATATAAAAAGAGAATTTATCAACATGAAAAACTCAGATTATTACGATCATGATAATCATAATTTAGAAAAGCACTTTTTTTTTAAGTGCGTGTTTTTGTACATTCCTATAAATTGGTGATCACTTACAGACATCAGATACTCTAAACCAGTACTTCTCATCACAGCCCGTCCGTACAACTTACAACCAAGCATATCCTTCTAAATTGTAACAGACTTAAGCATATCCGCGCAAATTACTATCAAGCTAGAAACCTGAAAGACATCTTTAAGAATACAAACCCTGAAAACATTTTAAATTTTATTAAAAAAAACAACCTTTTCAACAAAATATAACAGAACATAACCAATTATCTCCATAGAACCACTACTTTAAAGTCTGAAATCCAAAATAACCTTTTTGGCATTAAATGACCCACAGAGGTTGATATGCCGTTAAACAAAACTCAAACTCAAACAGCCCGTCCGTCTGACCGGTGTCGTCCGTGGTGTACTACCTGCCGGGCCGCAGGTGCCAAACATGATGTTTTTAAATGTTTATAATTATGAAGTACGGCAACTGTAAATATAAACTAAAATTGAAAATTGATTTCTAAAAATATCAACTTTGTTCATTTTCCGCTTTCTACCACGATGGCTATTTGCCTTTCTTTTTTTTTTTTTTTGCATATGTTGTTTTCATCATCATCATGTCACCCAAGCAGCACGGATATCCATGACAATCTCTCGCCAACCTTCCCTATCATTCATTGCCCCTGGGAGGTCTTCCGCGCAGCAACCAGCATCCTCGCATAGTTGGTCAATGTAAGCCCTAGATGGGCGATCCACACTAGCATGTCCATGTGTTGGATTCCATAGGAGAATGTCGCTTATGAGTTCATCCTTACTTCTCCAGCAGTGTTCTGCATGCCTAGTCCGTCTTACTCAGATGGTTTGTGAGATGGTGGGCAGGTGGCCATACAGCTTCTTCCCTGTGGGGTGCTGTTTCCACAATTTGTTCAAGACTGCACGCAGCATTCTTGTACAGCTCCCATCCAGCTTATTCTCAAGGTGCTTCGTTAGGGTCCAAGTGGTGCAGCCATACAGCGTACTGATATAACCACGGCCTGGAAGAATTGTTGCTTTAACTTGTCAGTGAGATCGGACCTCCATATGACTGATAATCTGTTTGTGGTCGACCATGCCTTTCCTATTCGTGTATTAATATCGCTTTCTTTTTAGTAAATTTCAACTCTTAATATAATTCTCCCATTTCCATCAATATACTTATACACACAACGGGTGTGATAAAAACGAAATACAGGAACAATTTGGAAATTCAAGAACCATTGCGTTCGGCACTTTCTTCTATCGAGCCAAGACTTGACAAATTGACAAATAAAAAGCAGTCTAGCAATTCCAATTGACTGTACACTGGGGATTTAGTTTATACTAGAAGCGGCTACCCGGCATCGCCTAGGTATAGTGTGGGGGGGAGTAAAAGAAAGGTAGACTCACAGATCCATTATTGTTGAATCGCGAGTTAGATCTTCGCAGAATGCCCTATTAAAATCCCTACATGAAAAAGACCTTGCGTTGATCCAGACACTCTAAAAAGAAAGATTAATGTCTCCTATTTAAAATATCAAATGTAAAAGAAAAAATCCATGCTGTTAACATTTAAATTTTATTTTTTAAAATTATCTTTACGAATATAGATCAAATCTTTCCTTATTTTTCTTTAAAAACCAAGATCTGGTGATAGTGAATGTGTATATATATATATTCATATTGTCGTTAATTCTTTTATTTTCATAGTTTCCTCCGGACATACATACACACAAACTGCCCTTTATGCATGTATAGATTAATGATAGATTTCTGTGTTAAATAAAGCTGATTTTAACATGTCTGTATAAATACTTTTTTATTCTAAATTTAACAAATTCTTTCATTTTATATACCGGTCCGAGCGTCGACCAAAAAATGTCAACTGGTCTGCAACTCGCTCGCAGTCCGGCCGATACTGACAATAGGCCACTCCGCCGACTTTTTAAAAATTTTATTATTTACTCCGATTGACCTAGTGTCACATCCTGCCCGTAGCAGTGGGGCTGGGTAAGTACATACATATTAATGCGCACACAAAGTTTGAGAAGCACTGCTCTAAACAACTTTAAAGCATTCATGCTTAGTAAATGATGTAATGAATATGCGTACACCTGGGTCCCTCCACACAGTAATATGATTGGCTGGTGTCAACCATAAATACAGAGCAATGTAGAGGTACAATGCCTACGAGTACGACGTCGCACCAGTACTATTACTTACCTGCTCGATTGTACCACTCTGTTACCGTGGCCCTACCTCTCTGCTACTTCTACTAAATATATCCCTTCAAGGATATAATTAATTAATTAAACAATATTCAAATGATTTGCGGAAAGTGACCGCTGCTATTGCTAACTTTGACTGGTTATTGACTATATCAGCGGAAGCGCGTGGTGTAATGGTTAAAGTCATGGGAAATGGACTCGTCGCCCCGAGTTCAAATCCTGGACGTGGTAATTGAATTTCACTTAGCGCTAATACCCTTGGGAAAGGTATGAATCTTACTCTCCTTCCAGTTATGGGTAAATAGTAGGGCAGACTGGATTCTTTAACCTTGGTTAGGCAACCGGTCTAGGAGAAGGAAAACTCTGAATTCAAACCTGTTGAACTCCGCTTAATAAATTGACCTTGTGTCACATCCTGCCAGTGCGGAGGAGTTGGTAATATATATATATCAGCAGTGATTCAAAATGGCTGCTACAACTATTACTTCGATTTTGATCTTTCTAAAAACTTATGTTGCATAGGGCCAGTCGAGTTGTAGTAGTAGTCATTAGTAGAAACAACATACGCAAGTCATATAGTCACAAGGGGGGGGGCTGTTTATTTATTTCTATGCTCGTGAGTTCTTTTTCAGAGAGAAGGAAAGAGAGAGAGGGGGGGGGGAGAGAGGGGGTAAGGTCAAATCATTCTATCGTAAGTCATGTTCGGTACTACTATGTGAAACCCATACGGGGGAACGAGGAAGCCCCGTCTGCTCACTACGAAAGCCCAGCCGAAAAAGACCGATTATCAGTAAATAACAACAGCAACAACAACGACAGGAAGATAGTGTTGTATAGCTCTTTACTTCTTATTATTATATTGTAGTTATCTTATTCTGTCTTCTTGGCCAACTTGTCTACTCTATTATGCGTCTACTCTTCTAAGTTGGTTGGATTGTATATCATCTATCTGGGTATCTGGGTATTCTTTATTCTCCAACGGTCATCAAACATCACTCTATTTCTCCAACTGTAAATAATTTTCGAAAAAAAAATTATTTTTTCGAAGACTTCAAAATTCTCTGTATTTTGACCGTTTTAACTTCAAATATCAAACATTTTACCCTAAAGAAGACCGTTTTTTCTTTGTATACTTAGATATTTTATGATTTTCTATTATTAATTTTAAAATTTTATATTCAAAATAATAATAAATAGAACAAACCCCTGGCCGAAACATGTGTTGGTAACTCATTAAATTCAATTTTATCCATTCAACATTTTCTTTCCTTTATGTATTTATCCTTTCAAAACACACACATACACACACACATATATATATATATATATATATATATATATATATATATATATATATATATGTAAAAGAAAAGCTTAACAACCCGTCATTTGACTATGATATATTTATTTCGACCAGAAAATCAAAATAAGTCTAGTCTCTTCAGATAGATTTTACAAAATACAGGGAAAATCGAATAGAAAAAATAATTACCTGAATTCAATCTTTTCACACGCCCACATAAGAAAACCATTTTTAAGATAACAAAAACACCAAATTTTTGAATTCCGGAATAGGACATGCCAAAAAGATACAACTGTAACCTTTCTTTCCTGTTTGTAAGACTTTGCCTCAACCCAATAAATAAAAGAAATGAATAAATTCAAGGTTGTTTAGTCATTTTTAAAATCATTGTTTGATCTATTATTAAATTCGTTGGAAAAAAATTTCCTTCAAAATTAATATTAACATTAAAACAAAACAAAAATAAAAATATTAATATTAAAATTAAAATTATTAGTACAAAATAAAAAAACATATTGCCTGAGGGGTTAGAGTAAAAAATTCAATGTCAGCGAGTTTGTACCCTAAGTAAGTAAAATCATCAAATTCATTAAAGGATTAAAAAATAAAACAATTTGAAATGTAAACTTAAAATATGTATTAAAATAAAACAAACTATATATAGATATATAATACCAGTCATGTATTTATTAAAACTTGTTTTAAAAAACAATGAGGACTGTCCAATGTTGCATGTTCAAATTTTGAGTGTATTTATTCTATGTTATGACGATTTCGGGTAATGTGACGTAAGCAGTGGCGTAATTTTTGTTACAGACAAAAACCGGAAGCGAATCTCCATTGTTAATAGATATCGCCGAAATAGAGAATCATAAAGTAAAGTAAAGTCGTCGGGGTGGCCTAAAGTCGGTGTCATCCAGACAGCGAGGGAGTCTATCCACTTTTCACTAGCGCTAGACCAAGGAGATTGTTTGGGTGTCTGAGACGGAGCACCACTCCTACCATCAGCTCTTCACTTTACCGCACAACTCCATGTGCTACTCATACGCTGATTTGGCGAGGGCCGGACTCGTACCAGGCTTTTTGTTAATGGATTTCTTTTAAGATTTATCGGCGGGATTTTTGTTGATATCAAAATAAATCCAGGCAATTATGAATCAATAAAACCAAGCAAATATTTAACATAATCAATATGCAAAGATCAATATGCAAAGATCAATATGCAAATTAGCCTTCCCGCTCACACTGCAAATCGCTTTTTGATTGATCTTGCCGGTCACTCATGTCGACCACGTCTACCCATCCATCACTCAACCATTCACGAACAACAATAGCAAAATGCCGAGTAGCACCATTTAGCATATTAATGAACGTACATTAAAGAATGGAAAAGTATGTAAATCTTATTATAATGGAGATTGTGGGTTTTTATGTCTGTAACCGAAACTACATTACTATTCAAGTCACAATTTCCTTAGTTATTTCATATTCTCCATGATTTTATTTTTATTTAAACTTCAATTACTATTCTTTGACATCATTAAGATGACCATATACATACTAACAACATGCAATTGTATTTATATGTACAAGAAATAACTGTTTACAGTGTGAATGGGAAGGCTAAATATTGATCTTAAAATCTTGATTTTAATAAATACTTAGTATTATTGCAGAAAAAATCTCAATTCACTAAAAAAGAAGAAATAACTGCTTATTCTAACTAAATAGTTAAATTAGGAAAATTTACCAATTAAGGGAAATGATGGAAGAGTTAGTTTCAAAAGTTGTTCTATTTTTCAATCATATTCAAATATTTTTATCTGAATTCTTATTCATGGCTTTTCTAAAACTAAAACTTAAATACTTTCACCCGGATGCATATATTGCTAGTGCATATAAAAATGATAAATAGTTTAAAATAGTTACTTTTTAATCACTATATATATATATATATATATATATATATATATTATATATATATATATTATGTTTTATTTGCTCTACTTAGGTATTGAGCACTTTTTACTTATTAGCTATTCTCCTAGCGGTTATATGAATATATATATATATATATCTTATATACATATATATACATATAAATTGTTTTTTCTTTTGCCAAATACTGTACCAATAGATTATTTTTTGTTGGTACGATTATCTTCGTCTTTTCTTTTTTTGCAAAATTTTTTTTCTTCCTGGTTGATGTTTGGTAATATATTTTTACAATCAAACTATTTGCTGTTTTTTTTTCTCACCGCGAGGATTTATCAACACGCTTGGTATATTTATATATATATATATATATATATTATATATATATATATATATATATATATATATAATATTATATATATATATATTATATATATATATATATATATATATATATATATTTTATATTATATATATATATATATATATATAATATTATATATATATATATTATTATTTATTTATAGTCACCAATACAATTAAAAGTTCGTCTTACCAATGGTTCGGAACATCACTTTTAGGTGATTATCCATCATCAGAAACGTTGACTTTTATATATATATATATATATATATGTTAAAAATAATGGTAAAATGAATGAATGGATGAAATAAAAATGAATGAAATGAGGGGATAAATGAAAAATCCTTTCCAGGGACGCTTCTCAAAAGTATTAAAACACTTTTTGAGAGTAGGGTCCTGAAGAGAAAGTTTTTCTCATCTATTATTAGACTCCTTTAAAGCATTAAGTTAATATAACATTGTATAGTATTAGAGAAGATAAATCCCTCTCTTTACTTTGTAATATCTGTTGAGAATGGGTTTTGAATTTTATATATATATATAATATATATATATATATATATATATATATATATATATATTAATTTGGGATAAAAGGCCTTAAAATACCATGGTATCGTGGTTATGGACATTTCCACTCGCGAGTGAAATGGTCCATAACCACGATACCATAGTTTTTGGTAAAAATATATTACCAAACATCAACCGGGGAGAATGGACCATTTCCACTCGCGAGTGGAAATGGTCCATAACCATAAATTTTGTTGAGCTAGATCTGACACTTGTTTTTGATAAACTTTTGGACTCTGAATCCATGAATTTCTTCATTTTTCTCTATTACATCAACTTTTTAAGTAACAGGATATCCTCGCTTGGTTTTAAAATCATTAAAATACTGCATGTGACAAATCTGAGCTTATTTTATAGAATGTTTAAAAAATTGCTTGACTGTAATGTTTGCACAAATTCATCTTGTTACTGTAATTCAAATTGTGTGCAAGTAGTTAAGGTAAAAATTTATACATAGTTTTTTTTCTAGAGTATACAATATGTGGACAATTCCCCTTGATGGTACACTAGGATACTCAATTTTACATTTGTTTTCCTTGTTATATGGTGAAGTTTTCATTATACAAAAGTAACAGTCTGTGCAATGATATTTTGGCTATCACCAAATCATAAGTATACCAAATGCCAGCTTAGCACATGTTCCCTTGATCCACATCCGTAAATTCTCAACACACTGCTTTCACATCTTGTAAAGGACCAAGACTTATCTTAATCGACAAGTTTTAATTCAAAATATGCAAAATAGACTAGCTTCACAAAT
>CM042150.1:31837193-31872193 GCA_023376005.1 Doryteuthis pealeii | reverse complement strand
TCAACCAGATTAATTGGCTGGTAATGTCAAGCCATAGCAGCTATATCATTAAGTTTTGATCGTATTCTTAAAATTGCTCGCATGGCAAAGAACTCAGTTACTTTTCATTCTCAAAGACGCCAGAAGACGTTGGCCGAGACTATGTGTATCAATTCGCATGAAGTCAATGAAAATTATTTCTACTAATTTATCAATACACGTAAAGTTAATGAAAATTATCGAGCACTTTAGTTTCAATTCACCACTAATATATATATATATATATATATATATATATATATATATATATATATATATATATATATATCAATTTGTATGGTTGGCACTATTACACTTAAAGAGGCAGTAGTGAGCCAATGCACGGTATTATAAGAAGAGTGTTCAATATCTGTGATAGAGCGTTAATAAATATATAGATATTTTAGTATATATTTATTTGCATGGGAACAAGTCTGCTACCATTGGTTTCATGATATTCAAGCTTAATTGTTTAAGCGGACCGATCGTCGGGCAGCGAAAAAATTTGAAAATGATAAAAAGATATATATATATATATATATATATATATATATATATATATATATATATAAAGAGAAGAAATTAATGGACCTCTGGTATTAAATGTTTGAGCACTAAACCTCTTTACCTAACTATATTGCAGTGATATTTTTATCTATCTATCTATTAATAATGGAGATTCGCTTCCGGTTTTTGTTTGTAGCAAAAACTACGTCACTGCTACGTCACATTACTCAAAATCGTCATAAAATAGAATAAATACACTCAAAATTTGAACATGCATCATTAGACAGTCCTCGTTGTTTTTTTAAAACAAGTTTTAATAAATACATGACTGGTATTATATATCTATAGTTTTTTTTTTATTTTAATACATATTTAAAGTTTACATTTCAAATTGTTTTATTTTTTAATCCTTCAATGAATTTGATGATTTTACTTACTTAGGGTACAAACTCGCTGACATTGAATTTTTTACTCTAACCCCTCAGGCAATATGTTTTTTTATTTTGTACTAATAATTTTAATTTTAATATTAATATTTTTATTTTTGTTTTGTTTTAATGTTAATATTAATTTTGAAGGAATTTTTTTTCAACGAATTTAATAATAGATCAAACAATGATTTTAAAAATGACTAAACAACCTTGAATTTATTCATTTCTTTTATTTATTGGGTTGAGGCAAAGTCTTACAAACAGGAAAGAAAGGTTACAGTTGTATCTTTTTGGCATGTCCTATTCCGGAATTCAAAAATTTGGTGTTTTTGTTATCTTAAAAATGGTTTTCTTATGTGGGCGTGTGAAAAGATTGAATTCAGGTAATTATTTTTTCTATTCGATTTTCCCTGTATTTTGTAAAATCTATCTGAAGAGACTAGACTCATTTTGAGTTTCTGGTCGAAATAAATATAATTGAATTTTTAACTCCCACCTCTCAGGCAATATGTTTCAAAAAATTATTTTTAAATCGTCCGGAGGGTGTTTTTTTATTTTGCTAGTTTATTTAATAGGCTTCACTTAGTCTGTCATGAAGGCCTCAGATTGTTAACAACACCAGCTGTAATTAAGTAATTACATACTTTAAGTTTAGATTTTCTTCTTTATGGTTTTTTTTTTTAATAAGAAAGACTAATAGTCAAGTCAGACTTAAAGAGTCAGTTTCCACTCGATCACCTAAGAAGCAACGTTTAGCTTCTTAACTTCAATGATCGAGTGGAAACCGGTGCTTCAGGCATGACTTGATTGTCAAGTCTCAAAATAAATAAATAGATCAAATAAAACAGAAATAAAAAGCTCAACTTGAATCTGGCGCAAAGCCAGATGCATGCGTTCCCCAATGAGAATCAAACTCACACGCAATAAATGGTTTGCTGGACCATCTCACTAACCATTACACCACGCCAGTCGTTAAACTGTACTTCTGTGTTATCATATATATATATATATATATATATATATATATTATTATTATAATATATAATTTCCAAATTATTAATAAAATTGTGTTAACTATGTCTACATACATGCAAAATATTACAATGTCAAAGGCTAATTTGCATATTAATATTAAAAAATCGAATTTAATAAATATGTGCTTTAATCGTCTAAGTTTTATTTTAATGAATATAAGCAAAAATCTTTCAATGAATCTTAAATGAATCCATTAACAAGATAAAATATATTAAATTAGAAAAAATAACATATGGAAGAAAATTTTTATTATACTCCCTCATCTTTTTATCTGTATTCTTATTTTAGCCTTTCTAATTTAATACAATATTTTATTACATTTTAAATATTATATATTTGCTATATATATATTTTTACTTGAAGGCACTTACAACGCATGTATCGCATAAAATTCGATACTTTTTCTTATAGAAAATGAACTTGACAAGTATAATCCCAGCAAATGATCGCTCGGTGTGTAGAATATCGTACAGACTGTTTCTATTCTACACACCGAGCGATCCTTTGCTGGGATTACACTTGTCAAGTTCATTTTCTATAAGAAAAAGTATCGAATTTTATGCGATACATGCGTTGTAAGTGCCTTCAAGTAAAAAGTTAATATATACTTTATTCAGCAACGTTTCTAAAAATAAACAAACATCCAAAAATCTATATATATATATATATATATATATATATATATTAGCATGCTGCAGTATATCCACAAGTCCTGCACTATAGTGGGATTGGCACTGTTTCAGCTTTTACGGAACGGTATGCCAAAGTGTGGTATTATTGGAAGAGTGCTCAATATAATATAGAGCTATTATAATATAATAATTAATATATAAAGGTTTTATATATTTAATGACATAAGAAAAGTCACGATAAATGGTTTCATGCATGCGTAACCACAAACATTCTTCAGGTGACGTTGGAGTTATATATATATATATATATATATATATATATATATATTGTAAGGTATCCAAAACTGGTAGTAAGAGATGCTTCTACATGGGATCTTAAAAATCTCACTGTATAATTATTGCGTGTTTTAGTAGGTGCAAATACAAGGATTTTTATAAAATCCCTAAAGAGACCTCAATGTATAATAATCTATTTTAGATTAAATACAGAGCAATATTTACCTTTGAATGAAAGGAAAAAAAGAATGTCAGTTTATTGAGTTTTTCCTTCCTTTCAAAGTATATATATATATATATATATATATATATATATATATATATAAGGTGTGTCAAATTGATATCGAGATTTTTTGTACTTTTTAACACACCTTTCATTCTGGAAAAATAACGTTCCCTTCATTAGTTTTTTCAGAATACAAGGTGTGTCAAAAAAGTACTGTTTAAAGCTGTATTTACCAAGATAGAAATGAAGAATGAATAGAACTTTTTTTCAGAATACAAGGTGTGTCAAAAAGTACAAGAAATCTCGATACTTTTTTGGCACACCTATATATATATATATATATATATATATATATATACCTTGGTCCAGATATAAATTTATTTCGGTATTTCTTTGCCTCCTCGGTCTGATTTTTAAGGATCAGACTGAGTGGGCAAATAAATACCGAAATAAATTTTTATCTGTACCAAGGTGTGCATTTATTCATTTTTTATCATACTCCGTATATGTAAAAAAATATATATACACAAATCTTTATGTCTACATTTGAATTCTAAATTTTTGTTGAATCTTATCTAGGAAACACCTATCCACCTATATATATATATATATATATATATATATATATATATATATATAATATAATATATATTAAAGATGTTTTTTTTTAAGTTGGGCGTTATTACGAAGCATTAAAAATAAATAAATGAATGAACTCGATATTATGGAGTATTGGATTCACTTATTTTTTATTATTTTTTGTCATAAATTTTCAGGTTCGTTAGATACCCTTTATCAAATGAATGTTATTACTGTTTAACGGCTTCCTTGTCTCTGTTGTTGTCGACAGTGGCAGCGTCTGTGAAATATTTATAATAACGGAGAATTCCGATGTCCGCGTTCAATCCCTTCACGTGCGTTTGTAATTTTAGAATCCATTTAGTTTCTGATTGTTTTCTAGATTGCGTTGTTGGAAATGCGTGTTCTAATAAAATGCATTTGAGGTGTGTAAGGTTGTGTGATAAGTTGTTAAAATGAAGTGCTATTGTACTATGCGGGAATTTGAGATTTATAGTGGATTTGTGGTTATTTAGTCTTAGTCTAAAGGGTGTTGATGTTTCTCCCACATATCCGCTATTTCTGCATTGTGTGCAGTATATATAGTATATAATGTTAGCGCTATCGCATGTTAGGTGTGGCGGATGGATTGTTATGTTTGTGTAGGGTATTTTTATTTCGGTTTCCGTATGTATGTGGCTGCAAATTTGGCATCTAGGCTTGTTGCATCGTTTATATATATATATATATATATATATATATATAATATATATATATATGAGAGTAAGTAAACAAACAAATGTGTTTATTTGATATGGCTTTTAGCCGACAATTTTTGAAGGATATGTGCTTAATTGAAGTCATACATAATTTTGAAAATTAATTAGTTAATAATTAATGAATTTAGGAGGGCATATATGTTCAAATGTAAGGCTAAACAAATCGAGAAAATGTCAATCCCTGAATGTACATTTCGACCTATTAGATCTCATCAGCAAGGTTATATATATTACATGTGAATTTTTGTGACACTCGGTTTCATGCTTTAGCGCACTCGTCTGACAAACTTCCTATGTAATATATATATATATATATATATATATATATATATATATATATATATATGCTGTTAGCATCCTTCCGTCGATTAAAGACGATGGCGTAATGTCCACTTTATGCGATTTTTAAACCAAGGACTTACTCAAACTTAGATATACGGAGTATGATAAATTACTGAATAAATCGATACCTTGATTCAGATATAGATATATCATATGATGTTACCTCTTTAAGTCAATAGAATATTAATAGGATACTAGCAGGACTTGTGGATATACTGCAGCATACTAATTTAATTATTACAACGTTTGATATGTTTACTTAAGAGCTATTGCCAAATAGTTCAATATGTAAAAAGTATTAACAAATCTTGATTTAATTCTCCCACACACTTTATTGTTTCTTTCTTTCTTTTCATCTTTTCATTATGTTCGATCAAAACAGATTAACGTTATCGCTTCCGCGCGCACACCCCTCTCTATATATCTCCCCTACTTCTTTCTTTCTTTCTTTCTCTCTTATTATAATAATATCTTTTTTCAGCTAGTATATTAGGTCTGAGACCTGTCAGCTGTTCCTTATAAACATTCATCTTAATTCCACAGAATATTTATAATCTTTCCACAGATTATCTAACATTGCCTTAAAGGAGTTTAGAGATGAGGCATTCACTATTGATGATGGTAGTTTATTCCATGCATTCACCACTCTGTTACTAAAATAATTTTGTCTTGCATTTGCTTTACAAAATTTTCTTAAAGAGTTTTAATTTATGACCCCTGGTATTGATATTTTGAGCAATGTTTAGTAGATCAAATTTCGTTGAATAAAATCCATTACGTTTTTTCTGTATAGCATCTCCTGTTTCTTCCCTTTCTTTCTTTATAATAAAAACGGAATGGTCCATGAATCAGTTGAAATGACAACACTCATGAGAAATACGAATTCGGCGGATAAGCAACACCAGATGATCAAGATTTGCCTCTTTTACATTTCATCTTGGATATTTTGACGGTCTCATTTTTAAGCAGAGGGTATTGCAAGATGATAACGGTCGGAAGATTAACGAACAAGAGTATTATTATAGATTGCAGAAGAAGTCAATGTAGTAGTAGTAGTAGTAGTAATTTCTTCTTCTTCTTCTTCTTCTTCTTCTTCTTCTTCTTCTTCTTCTTCTTCTTCTCATCATCATCATCATTCTCTTTTTATTCTTGTCTATATCCGTCAGACTAACTTTGATCGCCCTGGCATTCAGTAGTGTTTTATTCTGTGTTGTTGTTGCTTTTTGTTGTTGTTGTTGTTGTTGTTGGCGGTTATATCGAAAAGTGGTGCCACTAACATCTGTCCACAAAAACCGGCGCCTGAAAAAAAAAATCTCTGGAATTTTTTCTCCCTCATCGCCGCTTCCCCCCCTCTCTCTCTCTCTCTCTCTCTCTCTCTCTCTCTCTCTCTCTCCTCTCTCTCTCTTACACCCCGAGGACACACCCGACCTATTCCAAACACCGGCGCTAATCAAAGAACGCGACCGCCGCAGACATAACTAATCGCTGAACACCCCTCCCACCGTCTATTCTCCTACTCATTCCTGCTACAAATTTATAAGTAAAAAAAAAATACGTAAAAATAACGACGTGTGTGATAACAGCCGCTACACTTCCGACAGTAAAAGGCGCTTTGAAGTTATTAGTTGAATTTATTTGGTCCTTTTGATCAAACGCCGATAAAAACAAGAAAACGGATTTTTTTTCTTCTTCTTACCCTGACTTTCTCGAGGCTTTCCTATTTAGGTGACAAGATCAGGATAGTCCGCCTCGTTAGTAGTTTTGTAGCTAACTGGTGTCAGCCTCATTTAGTGATTTGTCCAAGTGCACTAGTCAATTCACTGTACCGACCAAAGAATGATGAGGACAGCGAAAGATGTAGGCGCCCTGTCTCTTCTTAGCGGTGCAATGGCATACTCTCTCTCTCTCTCTCTCTCTCTCTCTCTCTCTCTCTCTCTCTCTCTCTCTCTCTCTCTCTCTTTCTTTTTTTTTGGAGTCCTTATTTTTCGGAATGGTTCGTTTACAACCAAAACCGACTAAAAAATTCACGAATAATTGACTGATTAAATAGGAGAGGCTATTATTGAACCTTTGAGAAATCTGAGCCTCAATCTTCACATTTAACCATGAGCTTTGCAAATTTACACACACACACACACACACACACACACACACACATGCGCGCGCGAACACACATACATACATATATATATATATATATATATATATATATATATAGGCATGTGCATTTTCTCGCTGGCTCTAAAAAGGGTGATCACAGGAAATTCTTCTAAAAATCATATAAGATAAACTAACCATCCGATTTTGATAAAACTTTCGATATATGAAGTAATAAAAGACGAACTTTTATGGTAAATAAATCTTTACTAAATTGAAAAGCTGATAATTTTTTTTCGTTAGTTTTTGTTTCGCGCATTGATCCCCCGTACAAAGATCTTAATAATTTTTTGGGGGGATATAAATAATTTTTACATTTTTGGAAAGATAATTTAATGACGGAACATATGTAAAAAAAATTAAATCGCTACTAATTCGGTTTTGGTAATTAACATTAAACATTGAAACTTAAATCTCGTAAATAAGAAAAAAATGTATCTTTTTTTTCTTTTTTTTTTAATTGTTAGGTTATTTTCTAAAGAATTTTATATTAAAAGTTCCTATTGTCTACTTTAGGTATAGGCAAAAAAAATCGGATACTACGAGTTTTAAAAGCGAATTAAGAATAATTAAATCTATTATTTAAGGTTAAACTTTGTCTAAATTGATAAGTAGTAGCATAATAACCATCATTAAAAAAGAAAAAATATAATTACATATACAGTTTATTTTTAAAAGATTTAAAACTATTTTTTTGTCAATTTCGAAGCGACCCGCCATTTTAGCTGTTTTTCAAAGGCGCTTGTTTACAATTTTAACGTAACATTTGGGATGGGAAAAGAATTTACCAAAAATCAGGTAATTATTCAATTTTAATGAAATTTTCAGTATTGATTTAACCATTAATGAATTTTATAATGCATCAGTTATTTTATTTCAAAACTTTTATTTAGTATTTTTGCTATGAAAAATTAATATATAAAATTCATTTAGAATATGAAAATCCTGATGTTAAGTTTAAAATGTTATATTTTTAGATTCTAAAAATAAATATCTACTTAATGCAAACCTTATTTTAGGCGCCAAAAGTAATAAGTTTTGAAGAAAAACTCGATTGAAAATGTACCCCCCCCCTTTTTAAGCAGAAAAAACATCGATGTATATTTTTTTCTTTTATAAAATAATAGCCAATTAAATAATTATCGAAATGAGTAAAAAAGAAATCTCCAAAAAATTAATTATTTATTTTTTTTACATTTTATTTTTCGATTTTCTGTACTTATTTTCTCATAGAAAAGCCACTGTAAATTTTTTTTTGTTTCTATTCATAACTTCGGTCTTTTATCTCATTATTTATACAGTAATTAGTATCGAAAATGATCAACTTGCAAAACATTTTACGCTCCCAACATAAGGGGGTCAAAATTAAGTGATCTGAAAAAAAAATGAGAAAGTTTTGAAATAAAATAAATAATGCATTATAAAGATCATTCATTGATACATAAACACTGAAAATTTCATTAAAATCCGATAATTTCCTGATTTTTGGTAAATTATTTTCTGTAGGGGGTCTAAAGTCATTTTGTCAAAAACACATTTTAGGCTCCGTTTGCCAGTCCCTAGTCTACTTGTTTATTTTTTTTCAGGGATTTTAAAAAATTTATAAAATGTAAAATAGATACTTTTGTTTGGCGGATATCAAAATCGTATTTATTAATCAAAGATGTCGCTTCAGTGTGACTAGACTTTTGTAAGCTACCTGTAGCCGGGATAGAAACCCGATCAATTCATCGTCAGCCGGACTGCTTAACCACTCGGCTATCGTCACCTACATAATGGGAAGGTTTTTTTTAAACTGTTTAATGCACACATCTGTTTGATATATATATATATATATATAATATATATATATATATATATATATATATATATATATATATATATATATATATATATATATATATATATATATATATATATATATATATATATATATATATATAAAATGGATAACTTGATTCTGATATAAATTTATTTCAGCATGCGGAATATTATACGATAGGACCGGGTGGGTGGAGTTCAAATTAGTAAAAATCTTTGACCCGGGGTGTTAGTACCTGTTAGGGTCCCATCTATGGGTTAAATAGAAAAACATGAGTTTATAAAAAATTGAGTATCCATTAAGAATGAACTTATTTCAAAACTTAGTCGGCATTAAATTACCCACTTTACTTCTGGTTGGTATGCCGTAAAACAAAACACACCAAACCAAACACCAAACCTATGGCGCCTGGAGACCAACTTTAAGAAAGTCTAGAAAGGAACAAGTCATTGTGTCCCGATTACGCATTGGTCACACAAGACTAACACACTCCTATATACTCAAACAAAAACAACAACCACAATATGAAACATGTCAAACACCTTTGACAGTTAAATACTTATTCATGGAATGCAGGTTTTTTGCTCACATCAGAGACCGTTATTTTAATGCAAACAACATGAAAGATCTATTTGAAAATGTCAACATGGAGGACATTCTGTCCTTTTTGAGGGAAATAAAATTATACCATAGAACATGAACTTAATCAATACCATACAACATGATCCCCAATGGTGTTACCACATTTGTTAAAACCAATTACAAAAAAGTGTAAATATAAATACATGACATATATTACTTCCTAACCGTTAAGCATGACATAACCCCAGACGGGTTGATGTGCCGTTAAAATCAATAAACCAACCAAACAAACCATCAGTTTGCAAACTAATTGTATCAAGTTTTTAATAAAAGTCAATTTTTTAAAAACCGGCTTGGTCAGAGTTGCAATTATTTTTATTCATAATTGTTACATCTCACCATCGGGTAATTTCATGTCAAATCATCAAGAAAAAAGTAAAATTGTCACCCCACCCCCTTCTATTTTTCTGAATTTTTTTCCATGTGTTGACTATGTTAACGTTGGACAATCCCCAAAATTTGAGCTTCCAATTACAACTATTAGCGGAGTTATGTTGATTTTTAGCTTTCCAAATTTGGCGAAAAATGACGACTTTTTGTAATCTATTTTTGTCTGTAAAATGAGTTTATAGAGCTTCATACTTTTATTTAAAGATCAGCAATTAAACGATTTATTTCAATTTAAAAATAAGTGAAAATGGAGAAACTTAAGGGCCCTTTCGACCGGTGCATCTTAAAAAGTTCTACAACCAGTAGGTCGTCTAAAAGTCAAAGTGTATAAATTGGGTTAAAGGGGATATTATTATTCTATTCCTCTTTTACCCAATTTATACACTTTGGCTTTTAAACGGTTGTAGAACTTTTTTAACACGAGCAAGATGTGATACTAGGTCAATATCTTAAACTGGGTTTAACAGAGTTGAATTCTTGACTGGTTGCCTAACCAAGGTTAGACAGCCCTACTATTTACCAATAGCTAGAAATTAGTTTATAAAAGTATTTTTGCCCAAAGAATTCAAAAATCCAATCCAAAAATCTTAAATCTTATTGAGGATTGCCGATTTTTTCATAGCAAGATCAATATCTATTTTTTCTATTATTATTTTACATAATTTGTACCAAAAAAGATAGTTTCATTTTACTTACCTCTTGTTCTATTTATATTTAAGATGTCAATCTAATATATATTATCTGACCAATGACTGATCACAACTTAGAAGTATCTTATTTTACACTACATGTATATAAGTCGTCGGGGCGGCCTAAAGTCGGTATCAGCCAGTCAGCGAGGGAGTATATCTCCTTTTCAATAGCGCTAGATCAAGGAGATTGTTTTAGCATCTGAGGTGGAGCGCCACACCTACCATCAGCTCCTTACTTTACCGCACAGATCCTTGTGCCACTCATACGCTGAGTTGGCGAGGACCAGTATCGAACTAACTTGCAGGGGGATGGAACCAGCTAAATGCTTATGATATGTTATTTTTAAAGATTATCCTAAATTTTTAAAAAAATCAGTAAAAATTGCTTCATTGACATTTACGTCAAGGAATTATTGGTAATTATGAACTAGGGGGGTTTAGGGTTAGGGTAAGGGTTTGGGGTTAGGGTTAGGGTTAGGGTTGGGGTTGGGGTTAGAGTTAGGGTTAGGGTTTGGGTTCTGTTTTGTCTGGGTCGCTCTGTACAGGGTGACCCAGAAAAAACAAAACCCAAATTATTTATTTGTTTTCCCATTAAACTAACCCTAAACCATAAACCCCAACCCTAACCCTAAACCCCAACCCTAACCCTAACCCTAACCCTAAATCCCCCTAGTTAAAATTAACAGTTTTATAACAAAATTTTTGAATTCTGTTTTTTCTGGGACAACCTAATTTACTAAACAAAAGTTCATAATTACCAATTAAGTTGTTACGAGTGTTCAAAAAGATAGGACCGGCCTCGCTCAATCGGTAGCGCGTCCGACTAGTCAACCACAAGGTCCCTAGTTCAATACCCGCCCTCGCCAACTGAGCCTATGAGTAGCACAGATCCTTGTGCTAATACATACGCTGAGTTGGCCGAGGCAGGTATCGAACAAAGAACCTTATCGTTTACTAGCCGAACACGCTACCGACTGAGCTAACCCGGTCCTATTAATATGTAATGAGTAAACATACATAAGTGACAAAGTTGCCATGAGAAGTAAACATGTTTTATGTTTATTAATTCTACTAGCAAATTTATGCACCCTCCGGGTGCAAGTTTTTAAGTTTTAATATAATAAAATATCATGTTAAATTAGAAAGGCTAATAAAAACTAAATAAGAATGCAGATAAAAAGATTTGGAACAGAGGGGGTATTATCGAAAAATAGAACAACTTTGAAATTAACTCTTCCATCATTTTCCATTACTCCCGTCTTTCATTGGTAAATTTTCCTAATTTAACTCTTTACTTAAAATAGGAAGTAAAGGATAATATTACTGTTATTTCTTCTTCTTAATGAATTTCTTTTAAGATTTATCACAGAGATTTTTGCTCATATTCATTAAGATAAAACCAAACAATTAGAAATCAATAATACTAAACATATATTTATTAAAATCAATTTTTTAAGATCAATATGCAAATTAGCCTTCCCATTCACACTGTGAACCGCTATTTTGTTGTGTATATAATGCAATTGCATGTTATTAGTATGTAGATATGTCAACAGTCTTAATAATGTAAAACAATTTTATTATTCATTGAGGTTTAAATAAAAATAAAATCATGGAGAATGTGATGTAAATAACTAAGGGAACTGTGAATTGAGTAGTAATATAGTTTCGGTTACAGACAGAGAAACACACAATCTCCATTATAATAAGAAGATTTGAGTCAGTTATTACATCTAAAAATAACTTAACATTTTTTTTTTAAATACGATTTTCTCAACATTTTAATAACCGCTCCTCGGATACTCATCATGTGTAATTCTCGACACACACTCTCACAATACACATAATGGCACACAGACACACAGTGTTGACTTGTTTCGTATATAAGGTGTGTGCTAGATATTCACTTTTATTTATAAACTCGCCGAGAACAATGTGATCAACCTCTTGGCCAATCACTGGTAGTACTCTGCTGCTGAAATAATACTTAAACTGTGCATACTGGCCATACTTCCTTTGACTTTCGTGGACGACGGACAAAGGATTCCATAACCCAGGACTTATACGCAGGATAGGACTTATTCACTTACCAAAGGATTCCATAACTCAGGACTCACTTAAGCCCTTTTCAACACTTAAACACACACACACACGCACACACACACACACACACACACACACACACACACATATATATATATATATATATATATATATATATATATATATGTAGTATATTAAGAAAAATTGAAAAAACATAGGTTTAAATGTTAAGTGGTAAGCTTATTGGCCGACGCTGCAGTGTTTCGATCTATTAATTAGATCATCTTCAGGGCATTTGTTGGTATATGGAAGGTGATAAAAAATGTTATCACAGAATAACGAGAAAAGCAAGTGATAGTCCTTGTTTATCAAGCTGTTTAAAATTTGAAGTCTGAAAAAAGGACGCTGAAAAAAGGACGCTGAAAAAAGTGGATGGTTTGAAGTATGGCGTCAAATATTCCCTTTTATGGTGTGAGTGTGTGAGTGGGTGTATCGAAAAAAGCATTGTGCATTTTTTAGGTGTTTTGTATGTGTGGTTGCGCGTGTGTGTATAAATCTTTTGCAATAAACGACATCGAAACAAACCTCAAGATTGTGCGCGCGCGCGCGTGTGTGTGTGTGTGTGTGTGTGTGTGTGTGTGTGTGAGCATGATTTTCATTGAGAAAAGATGTGTGTATACATATATATATATATGAAGTTAAGTAAACAAACAAATGAGTTTTTTTTATATGGCTTTAAGCCGACAATTTTTGGAGGATATGTGCTTAATTGAAGTCATACCTAATTTTGAAAATTAATTAGTTAATAATTAATGAATTTAGGCGGGCATATATGTTCAAATGTAAGTCTTGACATTTTCTCGATTTGTTTAGCCTTACATTTGAACATATATGCCCGCCTAAATTCATTAATTATTAACTAATTAATTTTCAAAATTAGGTATGACTTCAATTAAGCACATATCCTCCATATATATATATATATATATATATATATATATATATATATAATATTGGTAGTATATTTAGATAAAAGAGGAAATAATTGACGACAGTTTAGGAATTCGGTCTTTACTTGTTCGTGCGAAAGAAGAGAAGAAGAAGAAGAAGAAGAAGAAGAAGAAGAAGAAGAAGAAGAAGAAGAAGAAGAAGTTATTTGCAAAAGAATACACACTATTTATATATTGCTCTGTGAAGCAAAAAATAATGTGATAAAAAATATACCAAATATTACGTAAGAATTCCAATCGTACAGTTTGGCACCCGAAAATATCTGCGCTTTACCAAAAATAAACGATTAGAACAATTTTAGATGATCGCTACTCCATAAAAAAAAAGAAAATAAAGAAATCAAGAGAAAAACCTGACAGAAAGTGTTTTACCATCGCAGATGCCAAAATTACAATAAAATAAAGTATTACTAATTCAAAAAAATTATACATGTCTATGCAGTCCTAAAAATTATCATTATATATACGAGGATGAGTCAAAAAGTTATGCCATATAGTTTAGTTTATATATAATAAATATTTCTTTTTCATCAACGAACTTTTGTTTTGACAGTCTCCTACGCACAACTGTTGTTCCGTTGACGTATTTTCAATTTATGGTTTGGTTTGTTTTGTTTTACGGCATATCAACCTCAGTGGGTCATTTAATGCCGATAAAGTTTTGAAATAAATCAATTCTTAATGGATAATACAATTTTTTTATTTTTTTTATTTTTTAATAAATACATTTTTCTATTTAACCCATAGATGGGACCCTAACAGGTACTCCCACTCCGGGTCAGAGTGGACCAGGGAGCAATGGTTATGAAGGGGTGCTCCACATTCCCCAAACCTCCAAAACTGGAACCTCGCCATAAGATAGAGTTTAACGTCATTCCCAGGCCATGTAGACCCGCAGCCACCGCCTTCTAGCACCCATATGATAAAAAGGGGTTGGGGCTTGCCATGAGGGCAATAGGGTTGGGAAAATCATATAGGTGCTAGGGCTTGACGTGACCAGCCGATTGATCGGAGGGGGCCTCTCCGACCGCCCGTCTAGCCCAAGAGTGGAGTATTGCATGTCATGAACTGCTCATCCACCTGGCCTCTATCCTTAAGCATCACGGGTCGCCACCCACGGCCAACAGGTTGCCCCATTGGGGGAGTCTTACCCCTCTTCAGAGGTGCAGTCGGTGCATTCTAACGCCCCAGCCGACAGAGCGGCCATTTTTTTAGGACAAATATAATTACCAACATAGGAACATGTATCATACATTAAAATGAAGCTGTTCCTCTGTGGATCACATCCCTACTTCTCCACATAGTTACCGTTTCTCTCAATAGCAATGTTACACCTTCGAATGAGAACATGTATCCCTGCCCCGTAAAATTATGTTGCCTGTTCTTTGAGCCACCACTTCACAACATATTTCACTTCTTCGTCACTGGAATAATATTTGCCTCTCAAAACCTCTTTCATGGGGCCGAGGAAGTGAAATCTCTAGAGAAGACGATGTTAAATGTTAAATATGAAATTACCAAACTACAATAAAATAAATTGAACCCTCATTTTATGTCTGTGTTTTTGCAATAAATGTTTTATTTTTCTTGCACCCATTATTTTACAATACTAAATATATTTTCTTGGAGATATGTTAGCACCATATATATTTATAATATGCCTAGACTACATAAGTAAACATCATTAGATGTTATAAATAATTATTTTTTAAAAGGCAAGAAGCAGGCAATATTCTGCACCGAATGCAGCATGGAACATCACCCTCTATGTGAACTCCGATAAAACCAAGTTCATGTGTTTTTAAAATTAAGGAGGCATCTCCACGTTCGATGATAAACCCTGGAAATTGGCGTTACAATTAACGTAGCTAGGTAGTAATATCTTATCTAAAGAAAGCCATGTTAATCAATGCATAGTGAAAGGCATGGTCTTCCATGGACTATCAGTCATATAGAAATCTGATCTCATTGACAAGTTAAAGCAACAATTCTTCACAACCATAGCTGTATCATTGCTACTGTACAACTGCACCACTTGGACACTAACATAGCACCTAGAGAATAAGCTACATGGGAACTGCACAAGAATGCAGTATGTAATTTCAAAAAAGTTGTGGAAGCAACACCCCATGAGAAAGCAGCTGTATGGCCACTTGCTACTTATCACACAAACAATCTGAGTAAAATGCTGGACACTGCTGGAGAATCAAGGACAAACTCATGATGTTTTTGTATGGAAACCAGCAGACAGGCACCCCAGTGTGGACCGTTGAGCAAAGATGTACATTGACCAACTCTGTGCAGATATTGGATGCTGTGAAGAGGACCTCTTGAGAACAATGATTGATAGTGTAGGGTTGGCTAGAGATTGTCTATTAATATTATTATTTTAAAATTTATTACACCAATGAACAAGTAAATCAAATGTCAAATAAACACACGCTTTACAATGACAAGAATTTATATTAAATCTTATTATAATGGAGATTGTGTGTTTTTCTGTCTGTAACCGAAACTATATTCCTACTCAAGTCAAAATTCCCTTAGTTATTGACGTCACATTCACCATGAATTTATTTTTATTTAAATCTCAATTATTGATAAAATTGTTATACCTTATTAATACTGTTATTAATCTACACACTAATAACATGCAAGTATATTTATGTATTCAACAAAATAGCGGTTTACAGTGTGGACGGGAAGGCTAATTTGCATATTGATATTAAGAATTTGATTTTAATAAATATATGCTTAGTATTATTGATTTCTAATTGTTTGGTTTTCTCTTAACGAATCTGATCAAAAATCTCTGGGATAAATCTTAAAAGAAATCCATAAACAAGACGAAAGAACTGTAATTTTATTAAATACTTCATAATCTAACTAAATAGATAAATTAGGAAAAATGAAAGACGGGAGTGATGGAAATTGATGGAAGAGTTAGATTTAAAGCTGTTCTATTTTTTTATTATACCCCCGCAGTTTATCTAAATAGTTTCTAATTTGATACAATATTTGATAACATCAAAACCTAAATACTTGCACCCGAAGGGTGCATATATTTGCTAGTTCTAATAAATCTTATTATAATAGAGATTGTGGGTTTGTCTGTCTGTAACCGAAACTATATTACTATACAAGTCACAATTCCCTTTGTTATTTACATCACATTCTCTCTGATTTTATTTTTTATTTAAATCTCATTTATTAATAAAATTGTTTTTCATCATTAAGACTGTTGACCATATCTACATACAAATAACATGCAATTGTATTTATATATACAACAAAATAGCAGTTTACAGTATGAATGGGAAGGCTAATTTGGATATTGATCTTAAAAAATTGATTCTAATAAATATATGTTTAGTATTATTAATTTCTAATTGTTTGGTTTTATCTTAATGAATATGAGCAAAAATCTCTGGGATAAATCTTAAAAGAAATTCATTAACAAGATGAAATAACTGTAATATTATTCTTTACTTCCTATTTTAACTAAATAGTTAAATTAGGAAAATTTACCAATAAAAGACGGGAGTAATGGAAAATGATGGAAGAGTTAGTTTCAGAGTTATTCTAATTTTCGATTATACCCCCTCTGTTCAAAATATTTTTATCTGCATTCTTATTCAGTTTCATTAGCCTTTCTAATTTAACATGATATTTTATTATATTAAAACTTAAAAACTAGCACCCGGAGGGTGCATGAATTTGCTAGTAATAATAATACATAACTTTTGTTTTCAAGATCGTAGATTAATAATATACACACAAAAATTTAAATTCATGTTTTAATTGTCACACGTAAATGAATATTACTTATAAACGTTTAAACAGTCAGCATCCCTCAATGATTTAAAAAAAAAAATCTTTTTTTGAACACTGTCAACATTCTCTGTATTCTTACCGTTTTAATTTCAAATATCAAACATCTTGACCTGATGATGGCCGTTTTTCTGTATAATTAAAAAACTTTTTACATATTTTCTATTATTATTATTTTATTTTATTTTGTATTTAAAATAATCATAAACAGAATACGTTGTGTACAAGAACATCCACTCGGCTAAAACACGTGTCGGCATTTCATTAAATATTTTTATCCATTCAACATTTTCTCTCCTTTATTTATTTATTTATTTACTTTTTCAACATACTGTCGGATTCACTTCCATTGTTTTCTGCTCCACTATTTACCCATAGCTGGAGGTAGAATAGTTGGATTTATACCTTTCCCAAGGTTATTAGCGCTCTGTAAGATGTATATAGCCTCGTCCAGGATTTGAGCTCGAGTCGACGGGTCAGTTTCCTGCGACTCTAACCATTACACACGCGCCTCCAAAAATATGGTAAATATTTATATATACATATATATATATGTGTGTGTGTGAGAGAGAGAGAGAGAGAGAGAGAGAGAGAGAGAGAGAGAGAGAGAGAAAGAAAGAGAGAGAGAGAGAGAGAGAAAGAATAGTGTAGAATGTACTTTGTCTGAAGAGCGCATAAGCGATGAAACCGACAGTCCCAAGACCTTGATTTGAACAACGCATAGGGAAGAAACTGACAGTTACCAAGCACCGTTAACTCTATGTCTACCTTATACTAACTTAGATATGCATACTCTATCATTGCGATGGAGCAGTCTTTATTCATTGATATAGCAAACTATATATATATATATATCAGGCACTGGCATTTTTGTCATCTGCTACGAATTTTAAAAGCAAAATAAAAATAATTAAATCTATTATATAAGGTCAAACTTTGTCAAAATCGATAAGTAGTAACATAATGACCATCATTAAAAAAAAGAAAAATATCATTACATATGCAGTTTATTTTTAATAGATTTAAAACGATTTGTTTTGGTCAATTTCGACGTGATCCGCCATTTTGTCTATTTTTCAATGGTTTTACGCGCTTGTTTACAATTTTTATGTAACATTCGCGATTGCAAAAAATTTTTACCAAAAATCAGGTAATTATCCGATTTTAATGAAATTTTCAGTATTGATTTATCAATTAATGAATTTTATAATGCATCAGTTATTTTATTTCAAAACTTTAATTTAGTATTTTTGCTATGAAAAATTAATATATAAAATTCATTTAAAATGTGAAAATGCTGATGTTAAGTTTAAAATGTTATATTTTTAGATTCTAGAAACAAATATCTATTTAATGCAAACCTTATTTTAGACACATAAAGTAATAAGTATTAAAGAAAAACTCTATTGAAAATGTACCCCCCACTTTTTTTAAACATAAAATATATCAATGTATAATTTTTTCTTTTATAAGATAATAGCCAATTAAATAATTATCGAGTAAAAAAGAAATCTCCCAAAAATTAATTATTTATTATTTTTTTACATTTTATTTTTCGATTTTCGGTACCTATATTTTTTGTTTCTATTCATAACTTCGGTCTTTTATCTCATTATTTATACAGTAATTAGTATCGAAAATGACCAACTCGCAAAAATGTTACACCCCCAATATGGGGGGGGGGGGTCAAAATTAAGTGACCTGAAAAAAATGAGAAAGTTTTGAAATAAATGAATAATGCATTATAAGATCATTCAGTGATGAATAAACACTGAAAATTTAATTAAAAATCGATAATTCCCTGATTTTTGATAAATTATTTTCTGTAGGGGGGGGGCTAAAGTCATTTTGTCAAAAACGCATTTTAGGCTCATTTTGCCAGTAGCTAATATATATGTGTGTCATAAAAGTATCAAGATTGAAGCTGTATTTGAAGAAGAATTTGAGCATTCTTTTTTTTAAAAAAAGCGTAAAAATTCGGGAGTGTGTATCATGAAAATAACCAATTAATTCCAAATATGTACAAATGTAAGTAGGTAATGTCTAACAAAAGAGTGCGATATATATAAAGTAGTACCTTGACTTACAAGTACCCCCAACTTAAAAGTTTTCCGAGTTACGAGCTGTCACTGGGTCGATTTTTTGCTTTGTGTTGAAAGCTAAAATTTGAGGTACGAGTGAATTTCAGATACGTTTATGTTAATAAGTACACTAAAAAATTCAAGTTTCCAAATTTATTACACCAAAGAAAAATACAGTGCTACCTTGTCTTACGAGTGCCCCAACTTACGAGTGTTCGAGTTACGAGCTGGTACTCGGTAATTCTTTTGCTTTGTGTTGAGAGCTAAAATATGAGATACGAACCAGCTTTGTGTCGCATCTATCTCAGTATTCAGACAAGTATAACATCCGTTCTATTTACTAGATGCGACACAAGGCCAGAAGGATGGGTCACCCTGTAAGAATCGAACCCACCAACAATGTTCTGCTAATCTAGCTTGCAAACCATTACACTACACGATGTGCCCAACGAATATTAATATATTAGGTATGTCAGAAAAGTTCCAAGTTGATCGCATTCTTCATGTTAATAAGTTCACTAAAAATATATAAGTTCCAAAATTTATTACACCAAAGAAAAATATTATTTATAAAAAAATAAACATTAAAATATATTACAGCCCATAATCCATTACATTATATCTTATTATGTTTTTATACCATATAGTGCTATTTTTCTTAAAAAAAAACGTAATCAAAAAACTTAGGGTGTTTTTCGGGGGTGGGGGGGATTTGAGTTTATTTTAATGGAGAAAATTGATTTAATATACAATGAAATTGAGTTACGAGCAGAACGAATAAAACTAGTAAATCAAGGTATCACTGTATATAAATACATATTTGAGGGTGGGGCTGGATTGTAATTGGGCTTTGCTAGGAAATGAATTTCGAACGAATCATCAACAGGGAATTTTTACAGGTGTCACCGTCAGAAAAAGGGGTCAAGCGAATAGCCGTCACTTGAAAACGCACCCCTTTTTCTTACTCATGTGCACACGTCAATGAGTGGGCATAGTTTTTTTTTAACGAAGACGCTGGGTAACAGTCATCCCTGTGGGCAGACGAAGGTACACACACACACACACACACACACACACACACACACATATATATATATACATATACACACACACACATATATATATACATATATATATATATACATATACATATATATATATATATACATATATTTAAATATATACACATATATATATATATGGTGGTTGCCACTTCTTCACAGAATATGGCCACTTCTACAAAGTTCGGTTGTGAGCACGCAAATGGCTCAGAAGTCCAGCTTTTGCTTTTACACGTCCTGTGGCATAATATACTTGTGAGACCCTCAACTTTCACTCGGACACACACACATGTTATTTCACGTGGTCGTCTGTCACCATGGGAACGCATATAACTCAAGAGACCAGCCTGTGATAGGCAAGCCCTGCCACACATACTATATATATATTGAATATAGGAAATGTATCCAGGACCTCCGTCTTGTGCCGCTTTCGTAGAGCCCGCTTCAGGATGGAGTGCTCGAGCCACATTGCTTCAAACCTTATACATCCACTATAAACGAGTCTCCTCCATGCCAAACGATTGGTAGTCGTCTTTTCCCAATCCTTAAAATTTATGCCAAGAGTCTTTTATTTAAAAACTTTCAGTTATGACTGAAATATAGGTTGAATCCTACATAACGGACATAAATTCCACCATCGTATATCACCCCGCCGAAAGAAAAAAAAATACTAAAAATTAAGGAATTAACCGAATTTAATGAAATTTTCAGTGTTGATATATTAATGAATAAACAATATAATACACCAGTTATTTTATTTGAAAACTTTTACATTTTTCAGGTCAGTTAACTTTGAGCCACATATCTTTGAGGCATATAACAGATTCTCAAAGATACATGGTTCAAAGTTAACTGACCTGAAAAAATGCATAAGTTTTTAAATAAAAGACTCTTGGCATAAATTTTTAGGATTGATAAATGACAGCTCGGTTGTGAATGTGCAAATGGCTCAGAAGTCTAGCTTTATTTTTACACGTCCTGTCACATAAAATACACGTGAGACTCCCAACTTTCATTCATACGCACACGTTTTTCACGTGGTCGTCTGTCACATATGTCACAAGCCCTGACACACGTACTATATATATGGTCAGGCTTGAATATAGGAAATGTATCCGGAACCTCCGTCTTGTGCCGCTTTCATAGAGCCCGCTTCAGCATGGAGTGCTCGAGTTGCATTGCCTTAAACCTTATAAATCCACTATAAATGAGTCTCCTCATGCCAAACAATTCGTAGCTGTCATTTCTCAATCCTAAAAATTTATACCAAGAGTCTTAAGATTGTTTTTTATAACATCCTTGAAACGTTTCTTGGTTTATGTCTCGGACGTTTACCATACTGGAGTTCCCCATAAAACAGTTGCTTCGAGAGTCTGCCTTCATCCATCCTAACAAGATGTCCAGCCCAGCGCATTTGGCTTCGAATGATGCATGTTTCTGTGCTAGACACATTGGCTTGTTGCAGGACAGTGGCGTATGGAGTGAGTGATCGCCACCCAATGTTTGAGATTCTCCTGAGACGTGTCTGATGGAATCTCTCCAAGGCTTTAATGTGTCGACGATATGTAGTCCATGTCTCCGATGAATATAGGAGTATAGACAGAACAAACGATTCGTACACACTGAGCTTCGTTTAAACGGTGATAGCTCTGTCCGACCACACACATCTGTCGAGCCTACCAAAGGCGTTGCTGGTTCGTTCAATCCTCAGAGATATTTCTGAATCAAGTTTTTCATCTCAAGATACAGCACTGCCAACATGATATTTTCCACGTACCCCACTTGTACGGGTCAGGCACAAGGCCCTATTTATGTGGGACCACCCACAAGCCGAGACTCATGAGTGGCGGGTGAAAAATTGCGTCGATCCCGTCGGCATTCCCCCTCAAGGGGGGCGCCTCAGGCGCTGGGCAATAAACCCAGCCCTGCCCCTTTAAATCAAGGGGGCAGGTATTGCCTGGGGGGATGGCCCCCTGGGATCGACGCTATTAACACGTAAAGATCCAGGGCCGAAGCCACTGGACCCCCGGCGTGGGCCGGAGCTACAGCACTGCCAACATAAACGAATGAGTCAACTACCTTCAGTCTGGTCCCCTTGACGTAGATGTTGGGTTCCACATACTAATGATCGGGTGGTGGAGTGAGCATCACTTTAGTTTTCTCCAAACTGATGGGGAGTCCAAAGGCAGTGCAAACTCCATAGAATAGATTCATTATTCCCTGTGTGTCATCTTCAGTGTGAGCAACGAAGTCTGCATCATCAGCGTGTCTGAAAGATCCTAGATGCCACAGAAAGACTTAGGCGGGCTTGTTACGCGCTTAGATACCAACCAATTACTTCTATGTCTTCTGTACGTGCCGGTGGGCAAAAAGCTTCCTTCGGCCTTTGGCAGGTTTTGTTTTTCGTCCTGCTGGGTGTCTAGCCACCCTCCTCACGAAACAAACTTGGTGGGGGTACCAGTTTAGTTACCGATGACCCGACTATGAAACAGGTAGTACAGGATTACATAGTACCCGTAGCGACTTTAAGCGACCTGACATGAAAAGTATATCTATATACATATATATACATATATGTATTTCTGGACATTGGCCGCCGAAGTAAACGGGTAGAAATCTAATATACAAAGAGAAAATAAACGGAGCGAAGACTATGATTGTCATAACAATTATAATAAATAATAATAATAATAATCTTGATGGGGGTAGTAATATCTACAATAACTATATATATACACACATATTATATATTATAGATTCCTGAAATCGATACACACACACACACACACACACACACACACACACACACACACATATATATATATATATATATGTATATATATATATATATATATATATATATATAGAGAGAGAGAGAGAGAGAGAGAGAGAGAGAGAAAAACGAATATTTTTGCATAAGCTGTTCATTATATATATGTATATGTGTGTGTGTGTGTGTGAATATATATATATATATATATATATATATATATATATATATATATATATATAAGGCGTGTCATAAAAGTATCGAGATTGAAACTGTATATACCAAGATAGAAATAAACAATGAATGGAACGTTATTTTTTTCAGAATACAAGGTGTGTCAAAAAGTACAAAAAACCTCGGTACTTTTTTACACACCTTATATATATATATATATATATATATATATATATATATATATATATAGATAGATAGATAGATAGATAGATCGATATATTAACCAGTTAGATTTACGTAAAATTGCCTTAAGGAGATTAAAAAAGAAAAAGAAAACCTTTTTTTTTCTTTTCAATTCTAATCCGCCTTATATCAAAACATATGAATACAAATTAACGCACTAAAACATCTATGTAACATCTGCAACACCCCCCTCTCTCTCTCTCTCTCTCTCTCTCTCTCTCTCTCTCTCTCTCTCTCTCTCTCTCTTCAGTCATTCCCCCTATGCGAACGTATGCGCCTCTCGCTCTCAGTCGAGCTAATATTACGTATTGAGTAAACAGGCACACGTCGCATAACGGTTATCGTCGTATTACGTTTTAAATTCACCAACTGCACCTCTGCAGAGGGGTAATACCCCCTCCAATGAGACCACCTATTGGTCGTGGGTGGCGACCCATGATGCTTGAAAATGGAACCCTGAATGCTGAACACTCCATGACATGCAACACTCAACTTTTGCCCTCACGCTAGACGGGCGGTTAGAGGGGCTACCTCAGATCAATAGGCTGATCACATCAAGTTCTGGCACCTATTTGATTGTCCCAACCCTATTGACCTCATAACAAACCACCAATTCTGTTTATCATATATGTGCTGGAAGGCGATGACTGAGGGTCTTAATGCCCTGGGTATGACGTTAAACTGCATCTAATGGTGAAGTTCCAGTTCTGGAACTCTGGGGAATGTGAAGTAACCCTTCATCGCTATTACTCCCAGATCCACTCTGTCCCATTATGGTAGTACCTGTTAGGGTCCTACCTATGGATTAAATATGAAAAGGGAGTTTTAGAAATGGGTTTAGAAAAATTGAGTTTTTAAAAAAATGAGTTTTTGTCTACTATTACTATTATTAGAGCTCTATGTTTATGATATATTGATCACTCTTTGATAAATTACTAATGTCACTACAACGGGAAGTTCAAAGCGGCAATTGGATATACACAACTTAGTAAATTAGTCTTGTGGAGGCGCGTGGTGTAATGGTACGAGTCGGAGAAAATGGACTCGTCGAGATGCGTTCAAATCCTGGACGAGGCTGTTTGCATTTCACATAGCGCTAATACCCTTGCATTTTTTAAATCTAAAAATCAAAACAAAAACACATTTATTGTGAAACAGTCAGTATATATATATTTCATATTTTCATATTATATATATATATATATATTTTAAAAATATCATCAAAACCAGACACCCACTTTAATGTTGCCATAATTATAGAATAAATGATTACAGCCAAATGTGTTATTATTATTGATCGTGGGTAAGAAGACCTAGTCCATACGATATATATATATATATATATATATATATATATATATATATATATATATAGTGTCCAATGACCACTTTAAACTTTCCGTTGTATAGTTGTAGTACCTGTTAGGGTCCCATCTATGGGTTAAATAAGAAAAAGGAGTTTTACAAATGTGTTTAAAAATTGAGTTTTAAACAAAGATTGAGTACCCATCAAGAATGAATAGAACAAAACGTATTCGGCATAAAATAACCCAATAAGGGTTGACATGCCGTAAAATCCCACAACCAACCATCCAAGCAACCATCCAACCAAAATCGTACGAAGTCGACTCGGCTACCCGAGATCAAATTTTGAACGAGGCTGTTTTACATTTCGCACAACACTAGAAAATTGCGTTTAGAATATACTGGAAAAAATGTGAGTACCTATCAAGAATGGACATAATAAAAACGTGGCATGAAATTATCCAATGGGTTGACATGCCCTAAAAATCCAACCAACCAACCAACCAACCAACCAACCAACCAATCATCCAGGGTTTGAAATCGTGTCGCCGTGTCCATCTCCTACACAGATAACCGTTACACAGTAAGCATCTCCAGTTGCGCATACAGTTTAGTTTTTAAGTGTTGACGTATATCCTTAAGCTATGTCTTTTTTTTTTGTTTTTTGTTGTTGTTTTTTCTTTCTCTCCATTCATGTCATTTTGAAATAGATACAACCCTTTGCTCTGGGCACTTTAGATAAATTTTTCGCTTTTGTCTGTTTTCATTCAATAATTGTGTGTTGACCGGAAACGCACACTTGACGTGTTTTTTTTTTGTTTTGTTTTTGTTGTTGTTTTTTTCTTTTTCTTTTTTTAATGACGGCACTGTTATAGATAAAAATAAAAAAGAAAGAAAAAAAGGAAAACAAAACAATAATTTCGCCTCCAAATTTGAGTCTCAGTTACTCCTGCTATTGTTATACTAACGCTCCCATAAAAATGAAGATTATGTCACCAAAATTGTATGCAATTATATCAAGTGGAATGTATTCAAAGGTATTTTTAAATAATATATAAAGTGGTAATTTGACTTACGACTGCCACAACTTACAAGCTTTCCGAGTTACGAGCTTAGTCGGGCGATTTTTTTTTTTGTTTTGAGTCGAGAGCTAGAATTTAGGGTATGGGCGAGCTTATAATAATAAGTTCACTAAAAACATTTAAGTTTATAAATTTATTACCCCAAAGAGAAATATTACAGTGGTAGCTTGACTTATGAGTGTCTAAACTTACGAGTTTTCCGACATACGAGCTGTCGCTCGGTCAATTACTTTGATTTGTGTTGAGAGCTGAAATTTAAGGTACGAGTGAGTTTCAGATACGCTAATTTTAATAAGTTCACTAAAAACATTGAAATTTACAAATTTATTATTAAAGAAAAATATTACAATGGTACCTTAATTGCCCTACTATTTACCAATAGCTGGAAAGAGTATAGTTCGATGCATGCCTTCCCCAAGGGTATTAATGCTATGTGAAATGCATACAGCCTTATCCATGATTTTACTATATATATATATATATATATATATATATATAAATATATAAGGGTTTTACATATCTATTTATTAGGTGACAAAGTGAATGTTCCTTTGTCACCTAATAAATAGATATGTAAAACCTTTATATATTTATCTTATATTATATAACAGCTCTATTTTATATTGAGCACTCTACCAATAATACTGCCTTTGCTAAACCATTTCAGCAAAAGCTGAAACAGTGACCATCTCACACTATATATATATATATATATATATATATATATATATATATATATATATATATATATATGTGAATAAAAGGCCTTAAATACCATGGGTATCGTGGTTATGGACCATTTCCACTCGCGAGTATGCTCACGAGCTTCTTCAGACCACTGATATATTTATATATGAGCTCTCATACGGAACCTGAACTCTACAACAAACTACTGGTAGAGAATTAGGACCCACCTAGAATCACCTTGTACCAAGAAACTTGGTACCGCACCAAAGTATATATATATATATATAATATATATATATATATATATTATAAAGAGAGAGAGAGAGAGTGAGAGAGAGAGAGAGAGAGAGAGAGAGAGAGAGAATACATATAATATATGACACACACCATCCAAGTAAGACGAACAAGAAATGCTGAGCACTACTAGAGAACTAAGGACGAACTCATAAGTGACATTCTTTTGTGGACTATAACGTATGAACACAGCAGTGTTGACCGATCAGCAAAAACTTATATCGATTAACTTTGTGCAAACACTAGATGCAGTGTTGAGGACCTTCTAAGAGAGATGACCGATAGAGATAGATGGCAAAAGAAAGTCGAGGGAATCCATGTTGTCAACACGACTTGATGATGGTGATGATGATTATGATGATGATGATATATAGTATATCTATTATATAAATTATGTATATGTAATATTCATATTATACACACACACACACACACACACACACACACATATATATATATATATATATATATATACTGTATACACACACACATATATAATACAATGATAACTTATAATGATATATGATAATGTTATATGATACATAATATGTCATATAATACATATTCTATAATATAATACATATATGATAATTATGATATTATATATATTCACGCACGCACGCACGTATATATATATATATATATATATATATATATATATATATATATATATATACGAGGGTCACTTAATAGATAAGCGAATCTATTTTTGTAAAAAGCAATTTTTTAAAAAAATATTCAACTGTAGAGACTGCATTGTTTGGGTCCTCACTGTGTGCCTCCCAAAAATGCTTGTTTTATAGTTATTGAAAATCACAGCAAATTAAAGATACTGTCCCAGGCTTGAATAGAGGTCTGTCATCAATCGTTTGGTGGCTGAAATGTACAAACCATATGAAAATTACAGAAGAATATGCTATGTGTACGGAGAAGTATGTTTTAGTAAAAAAAAATTTACTAAACGTGTGTTTACCACTGTAAACTCTATTTGAAAAGACACTGAATCAACAGTAAAAAAAAGTTACGGGCGCAGCTGTTACTAAAGAAGGGGATGCTGATAGTTTTTTGGGACAGGAAAAGAGCCATCACTATTTATTACCCAGAAAATGTACTTCCTATTGCTTACACTTTCTTACCAGACTACCCAGCCGGCGCGAGCGAGTAATAAACCCTAATGCTTGAAATTGACAAACCCTAAAATAACTTTTTCTCGTGTTGTTTTTCTATGTCTGTTTGCCTTTAACTGTGTGCCCTCTGACTTATGCCTAAGTGACTACGTGTCATAAATGGTCTTGGTATTGACTACGTAACAGTTTGTGTGCAAACAAATGATTATTATTAGTTAGAAATAATTACTTGAAACCATACAATCATTAGTAGTAGATAGGATTACTCAATACTATATAACTGGAAATTATTTGTAATAAGAATAGTTACTCGAAGCAATACTTGATTATTAAGGATTATTATTAGTTACTTGAAATATTGTTGTTAGATAGGAATACTTGGTATCATATAACTGTGTTGGTTGGTAGCCTTCCGTCTACGAGAGACGATGGAGCAGTGTCAAAGTTTTGTTTTTTTCTTTGAACTACATAGCCTGGGTGGGTTCGCATTGAGGATAAGCTGTTGTCCGTGCAGAAAATCCCCCCTCTCCATACTGCTGCTGTAATCCAAAGGAAAGGTAAGGTACCAATGCGGTTTGGCAACAGTAGTGTCGCAGGAGTTGATGGGTAGCACTGGATTTCAGCATCACACCACCTTTAGGGGCTCCGACTCTTGAATTATTTTCGGGGTTTACTCCCCTAGCATTTTGTTGAAAGGCAGCAGAGGTTTTGTGTCGGACTTTTCCTTGACGTTGATGGGTTGACGACCAAGGCTAAAGAGCCCCTTTTAACCCATTTGGGGATCCGTACGAGTAGCAGGTATCGCAATCTTACTGCTATTGGTGGGTAATTAAATATGCAATGAAATATTGTAGCTTCAAGTAACTATTTTTAATACAAATAATTTCCACAGATCATGTACGTCATGGTATTTCAAATGCGGGGTGTAGCTAGTGAGGATCGAACCCACATTTCAACTAAACTAACTTGATGAATGATGATGATTTTATGTATTCTGCCGTTGTAGCAATTTGAAACAGGAGCTCCAAAATGCAAAACCGGAAGCCCTAAGATATGGCAAGCAATTGTGGGAGTGGCTTCAAATGAAGAGGGGGCTGAATACCACTCCCTCAATTGTTTGTCCTATCTTAGGGCTTCCAGTTCGCCATTTTGGAGGTCCATCTTACTAAGCAGGTTTGTGCAGTGGTGGCCCCTTTGTGCTCGGTAGATGTTTGACCCTATTACAACAAATTCCAGAAATGTTTATGCAGATGTTTCTTCAGGAATCCGAAGCAAAGAGCCAGGCTACAATGGCAATTTTAGATTTAAGATTAAAATCAAACATATATAAGTAAAGTAAGTAAAGTCATCGAAGCAGCCTAATGTCGGTATCAGCTAATCAGCGAGGGAGTTTATCCCCTTTTCACTAGCGCTAGACCAAGGAGATTGTTTTTAGCGTCTGAGGCGCCTACCATCAGCTCCTTACTTTACCACACAGATCCCTGTGCTACTCATAACGCTGAGTTGGCGAGGACCGGTATCGAAATAGGAACCTTATGATTTCTAGCCGAACGCTCTACCGACTGATTTAACCCGGCCCATATAAGAATTAATCAAATTTTGGCATTAAATAACCCACCAGGAGGTGATATACCATTAAATATGTGGACCAAACCAAACCAAATGAATCAAATTTCAGCATTAAATAACCCATAAGAGATTAATATGCCATTAAACAAACCAATCCAAAATACCGTATTTGACGGCATATAGAACGCACTTTTTTCTAAAATTTTGGCTCAAAAAATTTCCCTGCGTCTTATACATTGTAGGTGAAGTTTGAGACCTCCCGTAGGCCTAGGCTAATCTTCTCTATGATGCTCACTAACCCAGCTTACGCTCAGTACTTTTACCTACCCTAAACTACATGCATCCTTATTTTATTGCTGGTATTGTTATAATCAAGATTAACAGAATACTGTTTTCAACAATATATGCTTAAATACACTAAAAACTTTTTTTCTCCTGAATCTGACCTGCTGAAATGAGGGTGCGTCTTATATGCCCGTGCGTATTATATGCCGTCAAATACGCTAACTAAAATATCAAAATGAAAAAGATTACAGTTTCTAAATAATAGGGCACTGAGTACATATCCAGGCTGCTAATAAAAGAAGAAAAATAGAAGAAAAAAATCGAGAGAAAAAAAGGAGCCTTGAAATTCTATTATAAAGATTTATCTGAATAATAACGTTTTTAGTGAGAATACATTTCAAAACACATGGGAGTTCCGCGGAACAAGGCAACATTTGAAACCCGTTAGCTCACTCCTGTTACGTTTTTGTATAAATAAAAACAACAATAAAAATAAATCAAAGACTGGGGGACTGACAGATCCTATTTTACAACCAGCAACCCTCCGCTCCCTTAAAAGAAGAGGGGGGGGGGGGAAAGAAAAAAGAAAGAAAGAAAGAAAGAAAGTAAGGCCATTTACGCAACGCTTGTTGATTTATTAAGAAAAACAGGCGGACAAACAAATAACGAAACTGCGCAGCGAAATTTGTCCATCGCGTACGTACACACGCAATCACCCAAAGCCGCCATGTTGTTATTTTGGATAGAAGCGCCTCATCATAAGGCGCTCGGTGAGGATCGAATTCACTACTTGTAAATATTGGGTTGGTGCATAATTTTTATTATTTGGATTATTGTCCTCATTAGTATTATCTGCGTTATTCGGACTATTGTCCTCATCTTCATTGTTATCTGTACAACGTTTCGGACGATATGCCCACCGGCCTTCTTCAGGTATTTCTTGTCGGACTCGGGAACCTTTTCGGACTCGGGAACTTTCTTTTCGGACTCGGAACTCTCTTTTTGGACTCGGGAACTTTCTTGTCGTAATCGGGAACCTTCTTGTCAATAGTCCGAATAACGCAGATAATACTAATCATCAAGCCTCATCTCAAACATTCAGAGATATTGTCCTCATCTTTATTGTTATCTGCACAACGTTTCGGCCGATATTCCCCGCCCCCGGCATTCTTCTGGTATTTCTTGTCGGAACCGGGAACCTTCTCAAACTCTGGAACCCTCTCCTCAAACTTAGGAACCTTCTTTTCGAATCTTCATGTGGCAATCGGTAGCCTTCACGGAACTTCGAACCTAATCCTTTATTCAATCCACGGAGTTAGACCCCGTTCTCATTCCATGGAGCATGACTGGAACAAGTGTCTACCACCGTGGATTGAATAAAGGGTTAGGTTCAAAGTTCCATGAAGGCTCCCGATTACGACAAGAAGGAGGTGGTTTCCGAGTTCGAGAAGGTTCTAGAGTCCGACAAGAAATACCCGTAGAAGGCTGGAGGGCACATCGACCGAAACGTTGTGCAGATAACAATAAAGATGAAGATAATAATGGCGGATACCTCTCATCTCCTCATAAGAAAATAACCCGGCCTTCGGGGCGGGGTTCCGGTGGCTTCGGCCACTGGACTATTAATGTGAATTAACGACATCTGCCCTCTTGATTTAAAGGGGCAGATCTGGGTTTATTGCCTAGTGCCTGGGGCGTCTCCTTGAGTGGGAATGCCGACGGAACTGAGACATTTTTGCACACGCCATCCCATGGGCTTTGGCTCGTGAGTGGTACTACATTAAAAGACCTTATGTCATACCCGCATATACGTGGAATGTGAGGTTAATACCTTAATACATGGCCAGACCAGATGGCTATATAACAGTTTGGCATACGGTCGATTCCACGGGCGAAGAAGTTACAACCCAGGAAAGAAGCCCTTAGTCAGAAGAAACCAGCCGTTTTGATGTCTGCAAAGAAGCCCTTAGTCAGAAGAAACCAGCCGTTTTGATGTCTGCAAAAATGATCTCAGGTGCTTTGGCATTGTCCCTTCCAGCTGGGAAAATTTGGCTCAAGACCGCCCTCGGTGGCGGCAGAATCTCCATAGAGGACTGTACATGTCAGAAGTCACCCTGATACAACAACATGAAGCTAAGAGGTCCATAAGAAAGCAACGGCAACAAAGCATCGGAACATCATCATCTACAGGGACAACCTACAAATGCAAAATCTGTGGTCGAGAATGTTTCTCAAACATAGGACTTCATAGTCACAGGAGGCGCTGCAACTTCAGGGGCACACAAAAACTTTTATCATAGTCTTTCGAGACTGAATTGCCAATGACATGCCCAGACCAGATGGCTATATAACAGTTTGGCATACGGTCGATTCCACGGGCGAAGAAGTTACAACCCAGGAAAGAAGCCCTTAGTCAGAAGAAACCAACCCTTAATAAAAGAAACTAGATAGAAGAACCAACTAGACGAGATGTCGTCCGGAGAAGGAGATGAAACAGAAGACAGGAACATGACAACTGGAAGAGTAGAGATGTCAACAAGTTATAAAGAAGACCATCTCCTCTCTCCAAGTAAGTCTCTAATCTGTCTCTGTCTCTAATATGTCTCTCTATAATATGCGAACTCTCTCACTCTCGTTTATATACCCGGTGTTCGATGTTTGATGTGGTATATATATATATTTACCGACCCCTCCGCACGAGCAGGATGTGACACAAGGTCAATTTCTTAAGCGAAGTTCAACAGGTTTGAATTCAAAGTTTTCCTTCTACTAGACCGGTTGCCTAACCAAGACTAAAGAGCCCAATCTGTCCTACTATTTATCCATAGCTGGAGGAAGAATAGGATTCATACCTTTTCCAAGGGTAATAGCGCTAAGTGAAATGCAATTACCATATCCAGGATTTGGACTTGGGGCGACGAGTCCATTTCCCATGACTTTAACCATTACACCACGCGCTCCCATCATATAAATATATATACCTTAATATATAGATAGGCAACTAAGTATAAAGTGTTTACCAGTTTATAATTACTGAATATACATTTTTGTACCATGTACAATAAGAGATCGTGATTGTTAATCTGTCTTTGGCACAAAATAACCCAACAAGTGTTGATATGTCGTAAAAGCAATCAACTCAGCAAACTGACAACCATCTCATGTCATATATGATATACCACATCAAACATCGAACACCGGGTATATAAACGAGAGTGAGAGAGTTCGCAGATTATAGAGGGACGTATTAGAGACAGAGACAGATTAGAGACTTACTTGGAGAGAGGAGATGGACTTCTTTATAACTTGTTGACATCTCTACTCTTCCAGTTGTCATGTTCCTGTCTTCTGTTTCATCTCCTTCTCCGGACGACATCTCGTCTAGTTGGTTATTCTATCTAGTTTCCTTTACTAACGGCTGGTTTCTTCTGACTAAGGGCTTCTTTCCTGGGTTGTAACTTCTTCGCCCGTGGAATCGACCGTATGCAAAACTGTTATATAGCCATCTGGTCTGGGCATGTATTAAGGTATTTACCTCACATCCCACGTATATGCGGGTATGACATAAGGTCTTTTAATGTAGTACCACTCACGAGCCGAAGCCCATGGGATGGCGGGTGCAAAAATGTCTCAGTTCCGTCGGCATTCCCACTCAAGGGGGCGCCCCAGGCACTAGGCAATAAACCGAGCCCTGCCCCTTTAAATCAAGAGGGCAGATGTTGTCGTTAATTTACATTAATAGTCCAGTGGTCGAAGCTACCGGAACCCCACCCCGAAGGCCGGGTTATTTTCTTATGAGGAGATGAGAGGTATCCGCCATTATTATCTTCATCTTTATTGTTATCTGCACAACGTTTCGGTCGATGTGCCCTCCAGCCTTCTTCGGGTATTTCTTGTCGGACTCTAGAACCTTTTATATTTCAATAAATAACAGTACACTGTTTGTTTTTGTTTTTCGTTGTTGAATAAAACAGAATTAAATACTTAACAAAGTACATGGAGATTATGAGGGATTATATTACAGAAATAATACAATAATCTATATAGTAAATTAACTTACTAGTTGAGGTTCATTACAGAAATAATACAATAATCTATATAGTAAATTAACTTACTAGTTGAGGCTCATTACAGAAATAATACAATAATCTATATAGTAAATTAACTTACTAGTTGAGGCTCATTACAGAAATAATACAATAATCTATATAGTAAATTAACTTACTAGTTGAGGCTCATTACAGAAATAATACAATAATCTATATAGTAAATTAACTTACTAGTTGAGGCTCATTACAGAAATAATACAATAATCTATATAGTAAATTAACTTACTAGTTGAGTAAATCTTCCAAACTGCAATGTAAGATTATCTTTTCAATATCCTTGATTGATTATCAACAATATTTAGAGACAATCCACTCGTTGATGGCGGTCACATTTATATTAGTTAACAAAGTGGAAATATTAACCTTGATTCTAAATCGATTTGAACTCAGGGTGATGAGTCAATTTCCCATGACTTTAACTATTACACAACACGCTTTCGGTCAGCAGGTTATAAGCCTTTTCTCATTTGGCATAGAGTTGTATGACAGGGGTGACCTCCTCCGTTGATGGAAGAGATGTCTTCATCTCACTGAACAACTAACACCTGCCTCAAGTTAGGCAACCCTCAGCTAATTAGGTGTTGTCCTGCCACAACCTGCCTGCTTCATTGGATGCATAAAGCTAAAGGATTCATCGTAACAAGCGGATTGTAAACATATGCACCAAACAAAACAAATAAAACAAAGATTCTAGCTTTGGATGCTGGAATGTTAGGACATATATCTTTCTATTTAACCCATAGATGGAACCCTAACAGGTACTACCACTCCGGGTCACAGTGGACCAAGGAGCAATGGTGATGAAGGGGTGCTCCACATTCT
>CM042150.1:31809693-31827193 GCA_023376005.1 Doryteuthis pealeii | reverse complement strand
TGATTTTGATACGCTGGAGAATAAAACAATAATATTAGAGATCAATAACACCAAGTAATTATTTATTAAACTCGGTTTTGTTAAAACCAGTATTCAAATCAACCCCACCATACATTATGTAAACCTTTATTTCTAAGTGATATATAAGACACATTACAGGATTTTAAACGCACATTTAATAACGTGGGCTGTTTTGAGGCAAATCTAATTCAGATTTTCAGAGACATCGTTATTAAATAAGATTTATTCTATGAATAATTCTTAATGATTTTGACTATTGACTATAAATTAAATACTCTTTAAAAAACTCACGCAACTCTTGAGAGTATTGTGACGTAAGCAGTGACGTGGATTCGGTTACAGACGGACACGGAATCTCCATTATAATAAGATATTACATAACTATACCTCGGAAATTTAGATTTATGTTGTATTTTTCCGAATTTTTTTGGATTGTTTAATGGCATATCAACCTTCATGTATTATTCAATGCCACATCCATACTTATAGAAGAAGAGTAGGGGTACTATTTAGCCCATAGGTGGGGGATGAAGGGGTTCATACATTTCCCAAGGGTATTAGTTCGAAAGTGAACGTAATAGCGCAACTGGAGTTCGAACTCGCTTACTGCTCTATCACAGTCCAGTAAGTTAGCCACTGCGCCACGGGCACTCCCTCCCCGCTTCCAAATTAGGCTGAATTTGTGACCTGGTAGTGGATTTGGGATAAATACACGTTTATGTTTATTTGAATAAGTTTTGTGAATTCATGAACCCAATAATTGCGGTTGGGTTAATTCTAAACTTTACCATATAAAGACATATTGGAACATTTGAAAATACTTATTAGCTAACTAGACGACCCACGAACCTGTTGGGTTCCTATTGTATAAACAATGTTATATATTCATCTTTCTATTCAGAAAAGAACGAAATATTCTAAATAGCATTTCATAGTTAACTCCGATATATATATATATATATATATATATATATATATATATATATATATATATATATATATGTGCATCATTCTCTCATTATTCAAAAACCCAGTACATTTATTTTTTATAACCTTGACATCAAATACGTAAAGCATATGTGAAACCCTTATACTATATATATATATATATATATATATATATATATATATATATATATATATATAAGAAGCATGAGAATGTAATGGTTAGCAAACTAGTTCTCTAGGGACCACCAATTTTCCCCGTGAAATCCCCCCCCCCTATATTTAACAGAATGAAACCTGCATAAAGGTTAATATTATCTTTAAAATTTTTGTCCATTCCAAAGAAGAAACATTTAAAAAAATGGTGATTTTTATCAAAAAAAATTTTAGCATACGGAAATAATGAAAGTTATGAACGGAAAACAATGTTTACATTTTTGCACCGTTAAATCAATTGAAATTTAACGTGGCCCAAAACAGGTTATGACTAGAGGCTTTTTAAAAAATTCTATGAAAAATCAATTAATCGAAATTTTCGTGAAAATCGTCCGATTTTCACGAAAATGTCCATAATTACTTACCTTTTGATGTAAATATATCTGAAATAGTTTTTTCCTAAAATATATTAGGCGAAATATTTTTTACGAGATAAACCCCCACTCCTATTTTATTTTATGAAATATGAAAAAATGAACCGAGAAAAAACGATTTTTACTTTTTTTCTATAAAGATAAGCGTCTGAATAATTATATCAGAAGATTTTTATAAGTTTCGATGCGAGAGCTTTTTTAAGCATAAAAAAAATATCAATAAAGAAATTGACCCTGTTGTAAAAAACGGACTGTTTGACTTATTTTAAAAATATCGGTGTGTAATTTTTCCCCAATCGAATAATTTGATCTTTGAATTAACTGATTTTCTTTGTAACAACTTTTATGTTTGTTATTTCTTTTTTGCGAAATTTTAAAAAAAAGTTCAAAAATATTTACGTTTCTTTCTTCAATATGGCTTAAACTGATCACGTGACGTATTTTGGTGGTACCTATAGTTCTCACAGATCCATTACTCTTATAACAGCGAGTTCGTACCGCACTGGATACCCCATACTTGCGACCTTGTCACATCCTACCTTGGGTAAAATGCCTACTCTTGATTTTGTGTCCATTCCCACTTGACAGAGAGTTCTATCCCCGCTGGATGCCCCACACGGGCGACCTTGTGTCACATCCTACCGGTGGCGAACGGGTTGGGTAAATGCTTACTCTGAGAAGTTTTGTTTCTATTAATACTGAAGAGTGAGTTCGTTTCCTCGCTGGATGTACCATACTTACGATCTTTGTGTGTCCCATTGGGTAAATACTTACTTTCTGTTAGAATTGTTGAATTCATGTTTTTTCCCCTTATGATTGTTCTTGATGTACGTTTTAACTGCATCCGATGTAAAATAAGGACAATATTATATCAGATACAAATAAATTCACTTCTTTAATCTTTCTTTAAAAGAAATTAAAAATATTGGCTTGGTCTCAATATTTGGTTGGTATAAGTGTTACTCGGATAAGTCAGCGTTATAACAAATATAAAGTGCTCAATACATAAGTAGAGCGGATTTAGTATTATAATGTGTACAGAAATAACCTACTCGAGTTTCACCATAAGGATCTTTAGGGCTAAATCTACTGAATTAATCAAGATATTGATTAATTACAGTTAATTGCGTATGTTGATGTATAAAGATTTCTTATGTCGTAATTTTATCTAATCTCTTTTTATTTTCACAAACGGAACAAAGAATTTGATGAAAAATTGAAGTTTATAGAAGTATGAGAATGTTTTTTCTCGGGTGCAAACATGGTTTGAATTTGAGTTTTGTTTAAAAGCATATCAACCTATGTGGGTCATTTAATGCCAAAAAGGGTCAAAATGGGTTTTGACCTTTAGATCATGAGTTTTTACGGTAGTATTTGATTATATTTGACCTGAAGTTTGTTTAACGACATATCAACTTCTGTGGGTCATTTAATGCCCAAAAGGGTTAAATTGGATTAGTATTCTATATGGATTTTGGGATTTAGGTTATGGGTTTTTACGGTCGTATTTTGTTATATTTAGTCATTTTTTATGTTTTGTTTTTTTTTTCGGGGGGCGGGGGGGTAAGGGAGTTGATAAATATCGTTTGATAAAAATTTGGTATATAATGAGAAAATGTATGTATATTTTTCTAAAAGATAATTCAACTAAGAATGACGAATCAAAAAAAAAATTCTTGTATAAAAAATATATGTATTTGTTTCCAGTGTTAGAATCAGTGTTTTTTTGTTGTGTTGGCCTTTCGTGACCTCAAATGACCTTCGATGTTAACACAGCCTATGTCACAAATAGAGCTCTTTTGAGTCATCATACCCAAAATTATATCAGTGACTTTAGCGTAAAACTGGCATGAGTAAACAACAAGCAGGAAGCTCATTTATTAGTATAAATCTACTTATTCGGACACAAGGCCACATAAATTGAGCACCTTCACACACACACACACACACACACACACACACACACAACAGATTTCGGGGTTTTGCTATAAATAGATATGTACAAAAATGCGCACCTTGCAATAAGGGGGATCAATAAAAAATAAACTAATGAGCCAATCTTAAACTTTTTGATATATGAACTAATAAAAGAAGAACTTTTATGGCCGGTTTAGCTCAGTCGGTAGAGCGTCCGACCAGGAGCAACAAGGTTCCGCGTTCGATAACGACCCTCGCCAAATCAGCGTATGAGTAGCACAGGAAACTGTGCGGTAAAGTGAGACGCTGATTGTAGGTGTGGCGTTCCACCTCAGACGCCAAAACAATCTCATTGGTCTAGCGCTAGTGAAAAGGGGATATACTCCTTCGTTGTCTGGCTGATACCGACTTTAGCCCCCACCCCACCCGAAGACTTACTTTTTTTTACTTATTATTAATTGATTTATCCTAATGGCATGTCAACCAATTTAGGTTTATTTTCTCACAAGGGGTTAGGGAATCGTATTCATTGTACATTCACGTTTACATTTTTGTGTAGTTGATTGATTTTAATGGCATTGCCAACACGTCAAGGGTTATCCTATGCCTAAGGGTTAGAGAATTGCATTCATTGTACATTCATATTTGCATGTTTTGTGTAGTTAGATAACTGATTAAAATTAATGACATGTGAAAACATCTAGGGTTATTTTATGCCTTGACGTTAAGGAATCACGTTCATTGTACATTTTTTGTGTACTTTGATGATTTTAATGGTATATAAACATATCTAGGGTTAACCTATGCCTAAAGGTTAGAGAATCGCGTTTATCGTACATTCATATTTGCATGTTTTGTGTGGTTGTTTCTAAAGAGTTTTATTTATTTATTTTTGTACACCATCCTATCATATACGAATCATTTTAAACATATCTGCTTTACCCATAGATGGGACACTAACATGTACTACCATACCGAATAAGAGTGGACTTGGGAGACATGCCAATGAAGGGGTACTCCATACTCACCAGATCTCCAGAGCTGGAGCCTCATTATCACATGTAGTTTAAAGTCATAACGAAACGTTGAGTTGATAACAATATGAGGATAATAGTCTGAATAATACAAATAATACAAATTATCAAGCCTTATGTAAAAAAAAAGAAATTTTTAAATTCGGAGAACATTAAATGTAGTTATTTACAAAACTTTGCCTGACACAAGGTCATTGTTGTGGAGTTCCCAATGAGAATACCAAAACTGGGTGGGGTGTACTCAGATTTTGGATCACGTGATAAATTTTGTAGTTATTAGAAGCCAAGTTAAGATACTACGAAATCAGAAGGGTTTTTGCTGTCAACTCGTGCACAAGCAAGACCATTTCCTGTTATTTCCTTCCCTTATTTGCGAGCATCCGACAGGGTGCCAACACGAAGTTGACTCCTCAGTCTACTGAGACTCCTGAAGGATCTACTACATAGTAAACATACTTGAGTGCCAGTAGCATTTGACACTGTATCATTGTTTTCTCAGATCACTCACCAGACCAGCCCTGGAGAGACATACTCTTCCACATAAACTACCTATTTGAACTTACATACTCTTCCACATAAACTACATGTTGGAACTTCTCCCCTTTGAATGTTGCTGGGTTGAAAATTACCCTTTCTAATAGCCCACTTCAAGGATCTACTACATAGTAAACATACTTGAGTGCCAGTAGCATTTGACACTGTACTATTGTGTTTTCTCAGATCACTCAGCAGACCAGCCCTGGAGGGACATACTCTTCCACATAAACTACCTATTTGAACTTACATACTCTTCCACATAAACTACATGTTAGAACTTACATACTCTTTCACATAAACTACATGTTGGAACTTATATACTCTTTCACATAAACTACATGTTGGTAGTTCTCCACTTTGGATGTTGCTGGACTGAAAATCACCCTTTCTAATAGCCCACTTCAATTTTTGGTGTTTAATTAGGTTGGACTCAAATTCTTTCACAGACCGGTAGATGGTTGCTCTCCAGCTCCCGAGATAAATCTTGAAGGTATCAGAGGCCAAGTTAAGATACAACGAAATAAGAAGGGTAAAATAATGTCATCGATCTGTTGATCGATTTGTCTGTCAGTTTATATCTATCTATTGATTTTTGTTCTTTTTATATACAGGTGAATAAAAGTTCATTAACCAAGATCCGCTTAAATGTAAAGCTATTCCCCATATATATATATATATATATATATATATATATATATATATATATATATATATATATATATCACAGTTATGGGTACATAATGGGTCTCTCTAGCCTGGATAAACCAACTGCACATTTCCACCAGTACTACCTCATTGGCCAATGTAGCAGTAGAATGAGAAAAAGGTTAATGGTATGGGAATAGTTGATTGATTTAAACGGCATGTCAACTCGTCTGGGGTTATTTTATGCTGTGAGGTGAAGGACATTTATATTTACATTTTTGTGTAGTTTCTTAAGTATTAGGGCACGATTATAGCGTTCGACTAGGAATCACAAGGTTTCTGGTTCGATACCGGCCCCCGCAAACTCAGCGTATGAGCAGCTCAGTGATCTGTGCGGTCAAGTGAGGAGCTGATGGCAGGTGAGGCGCACCACCTCAGACGCTAAAATAATCTCGTTGGTCTAGCGCTAGTGAAAAGGGGGATATACTCCTTCGTTGTCTGGTTGATACCGATTTTAGCCCCTCCACCCCCGACGACTTACTTTTTTTTTTACTTATTGATTGATTGATCCTAATGGCATGTCAACCAATTTAGGTTTATTTTCTCACAAGAGGTTAGGGAATAGCGTTCATTGTACATTCACGTTTACATTTTTGTGTAGTTTGTTGATTTTAATGGCATTGTCAACACGTCTAGGGTTATCCTATGCCTAGTGGTTAGAGAATTGCATTCATTGTACATTCATATTTGCATGTTTTGTGTAGTTAGTTAACTGACTGAATTTAATGACATGTCAAAACATCTAGGGTTATTTTATGCCTTGACGTTAGGGAATCACGTTCATTGTACGTTAATATTTACATTTTTGTGTACTTTGATGATTTAATGGCATGTCAACACATCTAGGGTTAACCTATGCCTAAAGGTTAGGGAATCACGTTCATTGTACATTCATATTTGCCGCCCCGATGACTTTATTTTATATGATAACAAGTACTCCTATCTAATACACATAATTTGTCAACAGATCTATTTGACCCATAAATGGGACAATACTTAAATGTCCTTGGTATGACACTAAACTGCACCCAGCAGTGATGCTCCAGTTTTTGAACACTGGTGACTATGGAGTCACCCGTTCGTTGTCATTGGTTACAGGTTCATTCCGACCCAAAATAATAGTATCTGCTAGGATCACATCTGTGGGTCAAATAGATCCATTTTAAATAATGTTTAAAATCATTTTGAACTATATCGATACACTAGCAGGACCCGTGGATATACCACAGTATGATAATTCAATTATCACAACGTTTGATATGTTTACTGGAGAGTTATTGCAATATAGTTCAATAAGTAAAAAGTATAATAATCTTGATTTAACACTCTTCTCTCTCTCTCTCTCTCTCTCTCTCTCTCTCTCTCTCTCTCTCTCTCTCTCTCTCTCACACACACACACACACACACACACACACACACACACTTTTGTTTCTTTCTTTCCTTCTTTTTATTAAATTCGATTGAATCAGATTAGCAATATCGCTTCGACGCGCTCGCCTCCTCTCTATTGTTCCTCAACTCTCTTTCTTTCTTTATGTCTTATTATATTTTTCTGTGTAGCATGTCATTTTTCTTCCTTTTCTTTCTTTATAATGAAAACGTAATGGTCTAGTAGTCAGGATTTACATTTTGTATTTTATCTTGGACGATTTAGACAGTCTCATTTTTAATCAAAGAGTGTTGCAATGTGATAACGGTCGTGCAATTAAGGAACAGGAGTATTAATATATAGATATACTTACCTAGTTTCTTTGAAAACTTGAGTCCGGAATTTGGGTTCTGTTGACCCAGAAAAAACAGAACCCAAACCATAACCCTAAACCTAACCCCAACCCCAACCCTAACCCTAACCCTAACTCTAAACCCCCTAGTTAAAATTAACAGTTTTATTACAAATTTGTGGGTTCTGTTTTTTCTGGGATACCCTAATTTACTAAACAAAAGTTCATAATTACCTATTATAGTATGTACAGATTTAATAAATGTACATATTTAATAATAAATTCGCTCTACTTATTGAGCACTACGTATTGAGCACTTTATATTTGTTATATCGCTGACTTATCATGGTAAAACTTGTATCAACTAACCATTGAGACCAATTTCACCAGTAAGTCATCACTTTTTCATATATAAATACATATACCTTAATATATAGATAGGCAACTAAGTATAAAGTGTTTACCAGTTTATAATTACTGAATATATGTTTTTGTGCCATGTACAATAGGAGACCGTGATTGTTAATCTGTCTTTGGCACAAAATAACCAAACAAGTGTTGACATGCCGTAAAATCAATCAACTCAGCAAACTGACAACCATCTTATAAGTCTTCCTCTTTGTCTCATAATATGCATGATCAATCACGTTTTGAATTTAAAAATAAACGCTTGCCAAAATTGAGTAATGAGATTTTTCTATATATACATTTCTTGACTACTATTATTTAAAAAAAAAAATAAATAAATAAAAAAAATAAATAAAAAAACATACATAACTATTCACACAACAATTTTCCCACACCAATGTCCCGATGAAGGCTTAATAAAAACCGAAACGTTTTCACGTCGACTTCACAATCAAGAATAAATTCATCTTCTTTTTTCTTTTTTCTATATGATCAATTATGTAAGTACACATATGTATAGGCATATATATAGAGAGACAGAGAGACAGAGAGACAGAGATAGAGACAGAGAGAGAAAGAGAGAGAGAGAGAGAGAGAGAGAGAATGTTGGGGCTATATCTATAAGTAAACAGTGCTCAATATCGTTAGATCTTGATCTGAAGATCACATCGTAGAGAAACAGACAGTAGCCAGGCGCCGTTGATTTCATGTCCACACTACCTTAACTTATATATATATATATATATATATATAATATATATATATATATATATATATATTCAAACAAATTTGATTAAACAAAACAGACTTCTTATTATTTTTAAGATTCTTATACTTTTGATCTTACAATCTTTAAAGGCATTAATGATTTCTCCGAAAGAGCCATTAACTATCTATCTATCTATCTATCTCTCTCTCTCTCTCTCTCTCTCTCTCTCTATATATATATATATATATATATATATATATATATATATATATATATATATAATTCCTATCTTTAGTTTTGAATGTATGTATTGATGATGACCAGAATAAGACATGCTTTTTTTGTCAGAATATTTGTGACCAAAACAACATTGATTACCAAGAGAAAATTTGATGTCCAATAGATCATCCCACACACACACACAAGGCAGGAGTAATGTGGATATATTCGCCATCACATTTAACTTGGGGAGTTTAATTTGTGACAGTCACTCTATAAATAGATCGTCTTCATTTAGATAAGTCTTAATCAGTCTCGCTGAGGAAGTGAAAAAAACAAAACAACAACAACGAAAATAAAATTAAAACAAACAGCTATACAACGCATTGCAGTGTCCTGTGTATGACGTTAAACGGCATCTAATAAATCAGCTGATCACATCAAGCCCTATTGCTTTCATGGCAGTCCCCCAACCCTTTTTATCGTATATGTGCTAGAAAGCGGTGGCTGGGGGTCTTAGTTTCCTGGGTATGATGCTAAATTGAATCTAGTGGTGAGACTCAGGTTCTGGAGCTTGGGGAAGTACTGAGCAGCCCTTAATCGCCATTTGAAACACCATTCCCAGGTCCGGAATGGTATTACCTGTTAGGGTCCCATCTATAGTTAAATAGAAAAAATAATTTAAGAAATATATGTTTTAACAAAATTTAGGTGAGAGCACTTTACAGTGGAGATCCCTTGCAGCATTACATTTGATCCGTTTTGCGTGGAATCCTATGATCATCGTGTTTTTCAGTGTTAAGTGGAATCCTTGTTTGTTGGTTCGTGTATATTGAATCCTATGATTCTTATGTTACTCAGTGTTAAACAGAATCCTTGTTTGTTGGTTCGTGTATATTGAATCCTATGATTCTTGTGTTCCTCAGTGTTAAACAGAATCCTTGGTTATGGGTTCGTTCGTCCGTGTTAAGCACGAGCAACCGAACGCATTTCCTTGAAGGCCTTTAAATAGTTAACCAACCACGTATTCGAGCGTGTTGATTGGCCGATTGAATCCAAGCGCCCAAGAAGAGTTTATAGATTTAAGTTGTGGCCTCCAGCATACCATATATATATATATATATATATATATATATATATATATTAAATACCAACAAATATCTTATAATCTGAGGACAACGTCGGAATTCCTTAGGGATTAGAGCTTCTGATTTTTTTCACCCACTCGCCACCGCGGTACGTCACTAAACGAGGAGAAATATAAAATAGCCACGTGGCTTTACCGTTTCCTGGCAGCGTCAAAGAATAGAAGCGAAATAGGCCGAGAATGAGTTACTAAACTGTCATGTGACACCCCATGAGGATCCCAACAAATATACCCATTCTCTAAGGAAGATAATTATTTATTGTCTCCCTATATATACCTAACATCTTTTGATTATGCTATCAATGACTGAATTATGTTAAAGGAGATATCTAGTCGAGTACCCACTCACCAAGAACCAATATATATATATATATATATATATATATATATATATATATATATATATATATCCGCTGGTTAAGAATTTAATTTATGGTCGGCTGTTAAATTACTTTTAGGAGGGGTCACACAGAAGGATTCGGACTATAAATTTTTTTTTTAATTTAAAAAATCTGTTTTCAACTGACTTAAGAATAATAAAGGAATCCTCATTTTGCGTCTGATGATGAAAACCGAAAGATAATTCCTCTAGTTTCCCTGAAATAGTCTATTATGCTTTCAACCTAATTCTTTTTTATTGTTTTATTTTTTTTTTTTTCCTAATATAATTTTGCCCTGTGAGTCTGACAATGAGAGCAGACATTGAGCTCTGCAAATTACGACAACTGAAAAACTACTACGTTTTAAAAAGGATTTCTTCACGCGATCTTTGGATCATATATATATATATATATATATATATATATATATATATATATATATATGAAATCTTTGAAATATCCTTGAAATCTTTGAAATATCCTTGAAATCTTTGAAATATCTTTGAAATCTATGAAATATCTGTATTTATACATACTGGATCAAACAATAATAATACAATGTGTCTTAGAAATCATATATAGAATCATCCCTTACTACCAAGTTTTGGATACCTCACATCTATCTATCTATCTATCTATCTATCTCTCTTCTCTCTCTCTCTCTCTCTCTCTCTCTCTCTCTCTATATATATATATATATATATATATATATATATATATATATATATATATATATAATTCTTACCCGCTGAGACGCTTTCTGTATTTCTGGTTTGTTTTAAAATCATGTCGTGCTGATTGTATCTGTACATTCTCCAAGATTATTCCATTCAAGTGACTTCATTGATCTATTTCCTTACAAACTCCTGGGCGTCTGAGCATTTAAACTAAAAGCTTTACGTTTAAGCTTTAATTGCTTACACCTAGAAATTCAACGCTCATTAAGGCTTGTTACGAAAAAAAAAAAAAAACACTCCTCGCAAGGATTTTCGCCGATTGTAATACGAAAAAGCGACCAACACTCGATTAATATTTGCTTTACTGTCAATTCACGCTGAAGAGCACCGGCTCTCTCGCTAGATCACCAAAGTTAAGCAGCCATGGGCCTGTTCAGTACTTAAATGGGTCTATCTATAAATAGTGAGTGTCTAAATTTAACACAACCTTAATCAGTCTAGTTGATGAATTAAAAAAAGAACCCAACTATACAACACTTCTCAATCAATGGCCTAATGTTGAAAATTTACAAAAACACATTTGGAGGCGCGTCTACCGTAACGGGTATCATCTTATTGATTAATTTAAATGGCGTGCTAACCCGTCCGGGGTTATTTTATACTTAGAGGTTAGGGAATTACGTTCATTGTACATCTATATTGTACATTAATTTATTGACTCATATATGGGAGCTTGTTAGGAAGCGCGTGGTGTAATGGTTAAAGTCATGGGAAATGGACTCGTCGCCCCGAGTTCAAATCCTGGATGTGGTAATTGCATTTCACTTAGCGCTAATACCCTTGGGAAAGGCATGAATCCTACTCTCCCTCCAGCTATGGATAAATAGTAGGGCAGACTGGGCTCTTTAACCTTGGTTAGGCAACCGGTCTAGGAGAAGGAAAACTCTGAATTCAAACCTGTTGAACTCCGCTTAAGAAATTGACCTTGTGTCACATCCTGCTCGCGCGGAGGGGTTGGTAAATATATATATGGGTGCTAAACATGTACTACCACTCAGGGTCAGAGTGGATCTGGGAGTAATAGTACTGAAGGTTTATTCTACATTCAATGGTTTAATATCAAGAATCTACAAAAACACATTTGGAGGCGCTCTTATTGAAATGGTTATTGTCTTATTGGTTAATTTGAACGCATGCTAACCTGTGTGGGGTCATTTCATGTCTAGAGGTTAGGGAATTGCGTTTATTGTACATTTATATTATTTATTTATTAATTGAGCCATATATAGACCATAACATGAACTGCCACTCCGGGTCAGAGTGAAGCTGGGAGTAATGGTACTCAAGGGATATTTCATACTCAATGGTTTATGCCAAGAGGTTTGATAATTGTGTAGTTTCTTAAGTTTTTTGCACACGTTCACATGATATCTAATACGAATGATTTTCAAATATATGTATTTGAGGTGTTTACTCGTTTTATGGCGTCCCATACGTGAACACCATCGTTTTATAGTGTCCCATATGTAAACACCTTCATTTCATAGTGTTCCATATGTTAACACCAACATTCCGTACTGTCCCATATGTAAACACACATTTTATAATGTCTTATATGTAGACTTCATCCTTTTATAGTGTTCCATATGTGAATATTATAATTCTATAGTGTTCCATACGTAAACACCCCCATTTTATATATATATATATATATATATATATATATATATATATATGTGTGTGTGTGTGTGTGTGTGTGCGTGCGTGTGTGTGTGTGTTGAAGTATGGGTTCCACGTATGCTTTTTGTATAGATGAATGACAATCGAATATATATATATATATATATAATATTAATATTGATAACGTATATATATATATATATATATTATATATATATATAATATATATATATATATATATATAAGGAAAGAATGCTCAATATCAGTGATAGACCATGTATATCTAAGTTAGGATAGCTAATGCATAAATTCAAGTGTGCTTGTTAACTGTCAGTTTCTCGCCAATGCAATTTCTAAACACCAATATATATATATATATATATGTGTGTGTGTGTGTGTGTGTGTGTGTGTGTGTGTGAGATTAAAATAGTGAAATAAATCCAACAGTATGTAGAAAAAATAGAAAAACACAAAGAATTTCAAAAGATAAGTTTATTCTTGATGGTGAAGTTGACGTTATAACGTTTCGGTTCACGCATGTATTGAAATGTGTGGAGATGGTGGTTGACTCTCCACACAACATTTTAATGCATGTCCTGATGAAGGTTGCATAAACCTAAACGTTATAATATCATCTTTTAGAATTCTTCGTGCTTTTTTTTCTACACACACACACACACACACACACACACACAATTTTAAAAAAAATCTTTTTTCGAACACTTCAAAATTCTCTGTATTTTGACCGTTTTAACTTTAAATATAAAAATTTTACTCTGATGAAGGTCTTTGTATGCTTAAATATTTTATAATTTTCTATTATTATTTTATTTTATATTTAAAATAATAATAAATAGAATGCATGTGTACATGAACAAACTTCTGGTCAAAACACGTGTTAGTAAACTCATATTAAATCAATTTTATCCATTCAACATGTTCATTCCTTTATTTATTTATCCTTTAAATATATCGTCGGATTCATTTCCATTTTCAACTTACAGACACAGACACAGACAGACACAGACAGATACACACACACACACACACACACACACACACACATACATACATATATATATATATATATATATATATATATATATATATATATATTAACCAAATGACGTCAAGATGACGTCATAACTTTATCACATTACAGTTTTGCTAATATTCAAATTTGTTCATTAGACCCTAAGACTTGAAAAAGTCCCTGAGATTAAATTAATGGCAGTATCATTTATACTGATATCACCCGGCCAATTTCTTAAACGGAGTTTAACAGGTTTGAATTAAGAGTTTTCCTTCTCCTACACTGGTTGCCAAACCAAAGTTAAATTACAGCGCATTTTTGTTCTCCTTTAGAGTAGATGCGCGTGGTCTAATGGTTAGAGTCGTAGGAAATGGACTTGTTGACGTGAGTTCAATTCCTGGACGTTTGCATTTCGCATGGTGCTAATACCCTTGGGAAAGGTATGAATACAATTCTCCCTTAGCTATGGGTAAATAGCAGGGCAGACTGGGTCCTTAACCTTGGCGAGGTAACCAGTCTAGGAGAAGGAAAACGCTGCATTCAAACCTGTTAAGCTCCGCTTAAGAAATTGACCTTGTGTCACATCCTGCTCGTGCGGAGGGGTTGGTAAATTTGCATAGTAGGTGAAAAAATATCTCTTTAACTTATAGATGTTAAAGAAAGTTTGTTTCTTTTTTTATGAGGTTGTTGTAGGTCTGGGAACGCTCAAAATTCGTTCGCCTCTGGGTTAATAGTAATTGCTTCTTAGTTTTTTGTTTGATTTTTTTTTGTCTGCTCTGGGTGTGATGCGGTTTGTGTGATGTTGTTGGGGCACTGTAGCCAACTTTCCGACTCGGACCAGTACTCGAACCCGTGGTCGCGCACCAGCTATACTTCTGTATGGCTGCACCACTTGGGCCCTAACGAGGCGCCTTGAGAATAAGCTAGATGGGAGCTGCACAAGATTGCTGTATGCAGTCTTGAACAAGTCGTGGAAACAACACCCCACAAGGAAGCAGCTGTATGGCCACCTGCCCACCATCTCACAAACCATCCGAGTGAGACGGACTAGACATACAGGACACTGCTGGAGAAGCAAGGACGAGCTCATAAGCGACGTTCTCCTGTGGAAGCTAACACATGCACATGCTAGTTTGGGCCGCCCACCAAAGACCTACATTGAACAACTATGCGAGGATGCTGGTTGCTGCACAGAAGACCTTCCAGGGGCAATGAATGATAGGGAAGGTTGGCGAGAGATTGTCATGGATATCCGTGCTGCTTGCGCGACATGATGATGATGATGGTGATGATGCTTCTTTGTTCACGAAATGTTTCATTGGAACACTATTTTTGAGTAGCATTAGTGATTGCATACTCAGGCCAGAATCCTTATCTTATTTGTTGAAGTGACAGAGTTTCTGCTATTTCAGAGATGCGAAATTATCGTTCGTATGAGTAGCACAGGGATCTGTGCGGTAAAGCAAGGAGATGATGGTAGGTGTGGCGCTTCACTTCAGACGCAAAAACAATCTCCTTGGTCTATCGCTAGTGAAAGGTGGATAGACTCCCTCGCTTATTGGATGATACCTGCTCAAGGCCACCCCGACAACTTTATACATTAGTTTATTTGGACTAGTACCCACGAACGTTTCGATCAGCATTCTCCAAACTTATTGGTTGGTTGGTTGGATTTTACGGCATGTCAACCCTTGGGTTATTTTATGCCGAAGACGTTTTGTTTTATCCGTGTTTGATAGGTATTCAACTTTTTTTTTCAAACTCAATTTATTTAAACACATTTTTAAACTAATTTTTTTACTTAACCCATAAATGGGACCCTAACAGTACTACCACTGCGGATCAAAGTGGACCTTGGAGCAATGACAATAAAGGGGTACTCCACACTCCCCAGAGACCCAGAATTGGAACTTTACTACTATAAATGTGTAAATATATGATTATTGTCGAGTAGGAATAATTACTTAAAAAACATATAATTGTATAATAGATTATTATTATTATTATTGAAACCATAAAACTGTATGGAAATTAATTGTATTGGATAGGAATACTTGATACAATGCAACTCTGTGCAAACAACCGATTATTATTATTATTATTATTATTATTATTATTATTATTATTACAGATAAATAAAACAGAACTATTGAAAATAATTGCAATTGAACGTTGAAAATATGAATAGTTATTATCAAACAGTTAGAAATTAATGAAAGTTCGGTATTAGATAACCCACAAGGGGTTAATATGCCGTTAAACAGATAGACGAAACAAAGAAAACAAAAGGTGCTTTTTAACTCTTAAGGTTAACTACATATTTAACGAGTTGATTAGATTCTTCAGAACTAGATCCTCACTATCAGATGCAGTTTAGTGTCATGTCTAGGACCACTTCAGTACTTAGATGGGTGACTATTTAAGCAACAGCAGGTACTGTAAGCAACCCGATATCAATGACTTTATTCGGTATTAAATGACCCGAAAAGAGTTGATGTGTCGTAAAACAAAACAAACAACTGACCAACCAACCAACCAACCAGGATATCTTTTGTGGGAGAGGGCGTCTTCTAAGCCCCACCGACAGGTACTTTTTCCTTTTTTTCAGCGACCAGGTGAATATTAAAGTAAAAAAAAATTAAAAAGTAAAGTTGGCGGGGTGGCCTATTGTCGGTATCAGCCGGACAGCAAGGGTGTCTATCCCTTTTTTGCTTGACCAAGGAGACTTATTCTGCTGAGGTGGGGCGCCACGCCTACCGTCAGCTTTCCTCTTTACCATACAGATCAGATTACCCAATCAGTGCTTCTCATGCGTTGAGTTGGCGGAGACTGGTACCGAACCAGGAACCTTGCGATTCCAAGGCGGGTGCTGTACTGTCTGAGCTAAAACGCCCCTTAAAGTGAACAAATGAAGTAACGTAAAAATATCAACCGAGTATTACAAAAGCAGTTTGCCTTTTGTCTGGTGTTTTCATAGATACGGAATATGAAAATTCAGGATTTTCAACTGTCTATAAATGTTGTCTTTGTTTCGAAGCCTTGATTTATTTCGACGCTGTCTAATGCAGCCGGGCGCCAACAATGATAACGTGTGTTCTTTAAGACAGACGGTTTTGTCCTGTCTCTATTTATAATATAAAAAAAACAGTGTCTCATTTAAATCGAATGTTGTCTCGCTATGCAATGTACGTCATAATGGATGCAATTGTTTAATTCTTACTTCCTCATCTTTGCCATTTTACAATTCGAACGGGTCAATCTCCGATCATCTTAAGGTAACATGTCTCTCAACCACAACAGGACGTGAAACAAGGTCAATTTTTTAACCGATGTACAGCTGGTTTGAATTCGGTGTTTTCCTTCTTCTAGGCCGGTTGCTGTTGGTACCTTTCCGTCCACTTAGGACGATGGCGTAGTGTCCAATAAATATATAAATAAAATTATCTTCATCTGCTTAAGTGGCTGTGAAGGCCTATCTCTGAGTGACAGTCTTTGGTGCACACAAACTGGTCATTCCGCCGAAAGAAAAAAAACTACAAAAAATCAGAGAATTAACCAAATTTCATGAAATTTTCAGTGTTAATATATTAACGAATAAAAGATAAAATGCACTAGTTATTTTAATTACAAACTTTTACATTTTTTCAGGTCAGTTAACTTTGAATGCAATCAGCCTCGACCAGGAATTGAACTCGTACCGTCGATTTCATTTCCAAACCGTTACGCTAAGCATGTCTCATAAAATATCAATGCAGTTGTGTCTATAAATTCCATATT
>CM042150.1:31797193-31804693 GCA_023376005.1 Doryteuthis pealeii | reverse complement strand
AGGAAGACATGATGCTATCTGTTCAGCGCACAGCTATGAATAAATAGTTAGTCAGGCTGGGCTATTTCGTCTTGTTTAGGCAACCAGTCTATGAGAAGGAAAATCAGCTTTGATTTCCGTGGCGGAGTAAATTCATACAGATACCTTGACATAGATAGGTAGCTGGTTGAACTCTTTCTTTTTCAGAAGGGATATAGTTTTAAGATGGAACATGAAGGTAACGTGGTAGACAGTTACCTCCCACTCAATGTTCCGCCTACTGGATGACCGATTAAGTTGTTTACTTCAATCGATTAACAGAGTCTGGGCGTTGGTTGTGCTACTGCAATGACTTTTAAGGTACTGTCATTGCTTGTAAAACATTTCTTACATGTTACATCTGGAAAACAAAGCAAAATATACCCAAAGAAAGAAGAGAGAAGAAGAAGAAGAAGAAGAAGAAGAAGAAGAGAAGAAGAAGAAGAAGAAGAAGAGAGAGAGAGAATAAGACACTGTTTATGTGTGTAAGGGAGAGAAAAGTGTGTTGAGAGAGAGAGGGGGGAAGAGAGAGAATGAGAGAGAATGCGAGAGAGAGAGAGAAATTATTATTATAAATTTAATATAAATATAATACTGTCATTGCTTGTAAAACATTTCTCACATGTTACGCGACAAGATTGCCTATCTGGAAAACAAAGCAAAATATACCCAAAGAAGGAGGAGGAGAAGAAGAAGAAGAAGAAGAAGAAGAAGAAGAAGAAGAAGAAGAGAAGAGAGAGAGAGAGAGAATAAGACACTGTTTATGTTTGTAAGGGAGAGAAAAGTGTGTGAGAGAGAGAGAGAGGGGGGGAGAGAGAATGAGAGAGAATGCGAGAGAGAGAGAGAAGAAGACAAAGAAGAAGAAGAAGACAGTGTGTGTGTGAGAGAGAGAGAGAGAGAGAGAGAGAGAGAAATAGAGAGAGAGACAGACAGACAGACAGATAGACAGACAGAGAGAGAAGGAGAAACCGAGACAGAGACAATAAGACACTGTTTATGAGAGAGAAAGAGTGAGTGTGTGTGTTTGCGTGTGTGTCAGAGAAAGAAAGAAAGAAGAAAGAAGAAGAAGAAGAAGAAGAAGAAGAAGAAGAAGAAGAAGAAGAAGAAGAAGAAGAAGGAAAAGAGAGATAGAGAGAGTGAGAGTGAGAGAGAGAGAGAAACATAGACAGAGACAATAAGACACTGTTTATGTGTGTTAGAGAATGAAAGAGTGGGTGTGTGCGTGTGTGAGAGAGAGAGAGAGAGAGAGAAAGAAGAAGAAGAAGAAGAAGAAGAAGAAGAAGAAGAAGAAGAAGAAGAAGAGAAGAAGAAATCATCACGTGTTTCATTCAAGACACAAAATAAACAACCGGACTGTTACTGCTTCCTTTACGACCAATCGGGCTGGTATCGCCGTTTTGGGAAAAAATACAGTTATACCTTGACCTACGAGTACCCAAACTTTTCAAGTTTTCAGAGTTCTCAGCTGTCAATCGGTCGTTTTTTGCTTTGATTTCAGAGCTAAAATTTAAGGTACGAACGAGCTTCAGATACGCTTATGTTAATAAGTTCACTAGAAACATTTAAGTTTCCTAATTTATTACACCAGAGAAAAATACAGTGCTCCCTTGACATGCCTTAACTTAAGACTTTCCGAATTTTGAGCTATCGATATTTACCTCGTACCCCACGTGTACGGGTTAGGCACAAGGTCCTAATGTAGGACCACCAACGAACCGAAGCTCATGGGTGGTGGATGCAAAAAATGCGTTGATCCCGTCGGCATTATCCCTCAAGGGGACGTTTCGAGCACCGGGCAATAAATCCAGCCCTGCCCTTTTAAATCGATGGGGCAGGTATTGACTGGTGGGATAGCTCCCTGGGATCAACGATGTTAACTTATGCGGTCCAGGGCCAAAGCCACTTGACCCCCCGGTCGTTGTCACTCAGTCGATTTTTTGCTTTGCTTTTATTCATAAAAAAATCATTAAAACATTTTACAACACATAATTCATTACATTCTATTCTATTGTTTTTATACAATGCTATTTTTCTTATTAAGAAAAGAAAATCCATAACAATTAGTGTAAGGCTGGAACGGATTAATGTCATTTCAGTTTATTTCAATGAGGAAAATTGATTTAATATACGAGTAAATTGTGTTAAGAGCGGGACGAATTGAACTCGTAAATCAAGGTAATACATTATTACCTTTAAAACTATTTTGAAATCAAAAAAATTAGCACCTACATTCGTCGTCAGGGTGGCCTAAAGTCGGTATTAGTCTGACAGCGAGGGAGTCTATCCCCTTTTCACAAGCGCTAGACCAAGGAGATTGTTTTGGGGTCTGAGGCAGAGCGTCACACCTACTATCAGCTCCTCACTTTACCGCACAGATCCCAAGCAGCGTGAGTTAATCACATTGATACCAGTGATAATATTTTACCAATGCTTCATTTTTTTACTAGCAATAAAAAAACACCCTCCGGGCGGTATAAAAATTAATTTTTGAAATATATTGCCTGAAGAGGGGGTGTTAAATTCAGTGTCAGAGGGTTTGTATCATAAGTAAGCAAAATCATCAAATTTATTAAAGGAGTAAAAAAAAAAATAAAACAATTTGAAATGGAAACTTAGTCCTGTTCCTCTCAAATAAAATGTTGCATGCATCTATTAATTATTAATTGAATAATTATTATGAATATTTTGAACATAAATTTTACACAAAAATCGTAGGTATTTATTTATTTGTAAACTGTTTTGTTAACTTTTGTTTATTGAAAAAAAAGGGGGGGGGCGATAATAAAGAACAATTTTTAGAATTGATTTCTTAAACTTTAAGTGTATATAGCACAGAGTTGTTTTTATTGTATGTATTAACGAGTTTGACTATAAATCAAATACTCATTAATAGACTTTTCGCAATCATTGAGAATATTGTAACGTAAACTTTGACGTAGTTTTGGTTATAGACAGAAATACACACAATCTCTATTATTAATAGGTGTAAAAAAGATCTTTTTGTCGAATAGAAAAAATCAACTTTTCCCTATTTCAAAAACAGATGCTTACGCATATGGTCTTTTGTAGTGAAAATGGTTGAGGTACCTTGGTTTCTTTTTTTTTTTTTTTTTTTGTTTAGTAGTGTGGACAGCCTGGTGATGAGCCATGTCTCATGCGTCCCACTTCACGACAAAGGTTGCCCATGCCTACTCTAAAGACTATTACTAGTGATTTTACTCAATGGCTGGCAAAGGCATGATTTTACGATTTCTCGGGTCGAAGGTCATTTTTAACTAACGTCTTTAACCTTCTTCATATCATTCCCTTCACTTTCTTTCTTTCTTTCTTTCATTCTTTATTTCTTTCTTTTTATTGACTGATTTATTTCATATTGACTGATCTCTCTCTCTCTCTCTCTCTCTCTCTCTCTCTCTCTCTCTCTCTCTCTCTCTTCTCTCTCTCTCTCTCTCTCTCTCTCTCTCTCTTTCTCTCTCTCTCTCTCTCTCTCTCTCTCTCTCTCTCTCTCCTTTATTGTGTTTCCTCTTTTTTGTTAATACTTTTACCTACCCTGCTCTGTCTTTTCATATCATTCCCTTCACTTTCTTTCTTTCTTTATTTCATTCTTTCTTTATTTTTCTTTCTTTTATATTGACTGATAAAACGGTACTCGCCCCCCCCTCTCTCTCTCTCTCTCTCTCTCTTTCTTTTTTTCTCTGTCTATCTGCTTCTCTTCGTATGCGCATGCGCGAATGTATTCTTATCGGAATGTTTTATGTTTCTTAGGACAATCCAGATCAAATCCTCAATTGTCATTTTAACATCTGATGATGTCATTGAGAGGACTGTGGTACATTGTTCAAGGCGTATTACTGTGAACTGCAGTTTTTATCAAAAATACTTTATAGTGGCCGTGGTGTAATGGCTAACGTGCTGGCCTACGACACTGTAGTAGGCGAGTTCGAACTCCACTCGTGCTATTACGCTTACTTTCGGACCAATACCCTTGGGAAGTGTATGAATTTCCTCGTTCCCTCTAGCTATGGGTTAAATAGTACCACTACCACTACAAGTTGTATATATATACAACTTATATCAACTTGGTTCCAGGCGGTCTTCCAGCAAGCAGTACCTGGTCTCTCATTTAAAGGGCTTAGGGTGAGGTCTATTGTCCAGCACCCGGGGACATAATATATATATATATATATATATATCTGTGTGTGTGTAGTTGTGTATCAATATATTGTTTTTTGTGAACGTTTTCGTTGACATTGGAAGCATAGAAAATATATAAAAAGTGAACAAAAAAACAAGAACAAAAACAAAGTTTTAATATATAACCGTTGTTTTGTCCTTGGTTCTCTTTATTTTTCCAATATTTTGGTTGGCCTCCACCCTTTGTCAAAATTTTTTTGACAACTGAATATACGTTAATAGGAAAATAAAATAAGATAAAATAAAAATGAAAACACACACACACACACACACATATATATATATATATATATATATATATATATATATATATATATATACTAGCAAATATATGCACCCACCCCTAATGAAATTAAATTACAGATAAAAGATTTTGGAATAACCGATCACTCTCGTCTTTCATGACCATTCCACCAAACAGTTAGAAATCAATAATGAAATTCGAATATTAAATGCACACACTGTAAACCGCGCACGCATGTCACACAACAGACAGAAAAACACACAATCTCCATTATAATAAGATATATATATATATATATATATATATATATATATAATTCAGGTCGACCCCGTGAGCAAATTAAAAACATTTTGGATTTCCAAGTTTCGATTACTTGCGATTGTTTTTGACGATTTTTACGTGATTTTTTTTTTTTTTTTTTTTGTACGATAATAATTTTCCTAACTTGGAAATAAATTTGAGTTTGATCGAAATTAAATGTGAAATCTAGCAAAAAGTCGCCCACGAAAAAGAAATAAGGAAAATAAAGGACCTACGTACATAGTCTTTGAATTACGTGAAAACATAAGAATAATCGTTGAACTTTAAAAGATAAGCTTAAATGCAATGTCACTGTTGGGCCGAATACCCAATCAAGAGCCCTTTGCAAGAGTTAGCTTAATTACCACCCGATAAGCGGCTTTTAAGCTAGTCTGTTATATTTTATGAATTTTTTTTTTTTACATGAAATAAATGTTATTACTTGTTTGTTTGTTTGTTTATTGATTTTAACGGCATATCAACCCATCTGGGGTTATGTCATACCTAACGGCTTGGAAGTTATACATATCGTGTATTTATATCTATACTTTTTAGTAATTGGTTTTAACAATGTGTTAGCATTATTGGGGATTATGTTGTATGTTATTGATTTGTTTCATGTCTCACTTGTACATTTTGTTAAAATCATCATTTTTTTTTTTGTTTTTGTTATTTATTAATCTAATTATTTACTTATTCATTTTTTTTAAATTGCCGCTGCTTTTAGGAGGATGACAATGCCATGTGCACCGCCAATTCGTCCTGCAAGATGTCAATTTGTGATGGTGACCAGGTATTCGATTCGCAGATGCCCACCTGCCAATGCCAGGGAGGAACCAAGTGCCCGTTAGACAAGGAAACGGTCCCAGAGCAGACGGTTATCAGACATATTGGAACGAAACGTAGGTCAAAAAAAAAAAAAAAAAAAAAGAAAGAAAGAAAAGAAAAAAAAAAGAAAAAAAATCCTAATCAGCGCATCTTTTTATTCTTTCTTTCCTTCATCATCATCATCATCATCATCATCATCATCATCATCAGTTATAGCTGTAGTTATTATTGTTGTTCGGTTTCGCTCAGTCGGTAGGGCATCTGGCTAGGAACCACAAGGTTCAGGGTTCGATACCTTCCCACGTCAACAGCGCATTAAGATGAGGAAGGTATTTACGGTTGAGCTCTGTATGATAACCACAATGGCTATTCTTGTATAAAACCCATATAAAAGCAGTCAAGCAATGGTTACAGAGCTTATCTATCATATGAAGGGGTGTTTATGAAAAAAAAAGTGATCACGAGATCGGATGCACCGAGAAGTATTAATTCAAACAAATTCGTATTTTCAGTATAGATTTACAGTGAAATGAAAATGGCCAACCAAGACTTCCTTAAAGTGAAATAAACAAGGGGGGTTACTCTCATTTATGTAGCTAATGTTCAGATTACCAGAGGGAGTGGGGGAGTGCTGCTTTTCACCAAGGAATTATATATAAAAAAACTAAATAATCAAAAATTGCGGAGCAAAACTTTTTAAAGGAAATAAGGAAAATAAAGGACCTACGTACATAGTCTTTGAATTACGTGAACACATAAGAATAATCGCTGATCTTTAAAAGATAAGCTTAAAGATAAGCAAAACTTTTTAAACTGCTGTGAAAAAAACTTTTTAAACTGCTGTGAAGAAATGATTTAACTGCAGTACAAGACAAAGAAAGACAGATTAATCCAAGAAATAGGAATTTCACAAGAATTTACTGACCAAAATCAGAAAATAGACAACAGAATGAAGAGGAAGAATGTTTGGATTCATACTTTCGCCAACTATTTAGAGACATATTTTGTGTCTTGTGTATTATGTGACACCCTAATATTAGGCTGACAATTAGGTCTCAGAAAGTCGCATTATACACTAAAAAAACTGTACTGCACAGATCCATGTGCTACTCATACGCTGAGTTGGCGAGGGCCGGCCTTGAACCAGGAACCTTGTGGTTCCTAGTCGGACGCTCTACGGACTGAGTTAAACCGGCCATGAATATACGCTAATGTATATGGTATTTCTTTCTTTTTAAGCGATCATCTATCTATCTATACTTATATAAAGGGCAGTTGTGTATATGTGTATGTCCGGAGGAAACTTCGAAAATAAAACAATTAACAACAAAGTATATATATATATATATATATATATATATATATATATATATACATTCACTATCGCCAGGGCTTGGTTTTTGAGCAAAAATTATGAAGATTTTCTTTATGTTTGGGAAGATATTTAAAAATGAAAAATTGTATAGTAAAAGAAGGTAATTGAAATATGATGTTGATTGATTGAATCAATCGCCTCATTTATATTGTATTTTTTTTAATTGTAAATCATTGAATTAAAATTTCTTACTATATTGTTATATATTTACATGGGGATTTTATGGGGCATCCAGTGAGGATCTAACTTATGATAAGTTATAATGGATCTGCGAGACTAACTTTTTAACCCCCTCCCTCTAATCAGGCGACGCCGGGTAGCCACTTCTAGTACATATATAAAGGGCAGTTGTGTGTATCTGTATGTCCAGCGGAAACTTCGAAAATAAAACAATTAACGACAAAGTAAATATATATACACATTAAATATCACCAGGGCTTGGGTTTTGAGCAAAAATAATGAAGATTTGTTTTATATTTGGGAAGATATTCAAAAATTCAAATTTGAAAAGTAACAGAAGGGAAAGTCATTTGCATGTTAT
>CM042150.1:31789693-31792193 GCA_023376005.1 Doryteuthis pealeii | reverse complement strand
TTTGTTAAAACCAGTGTGTAAATTAATCACACCATATATTATCTTAGTGATATATAATACAATTTTCAGGATTTTAAATGCACTTATAACATGGGTTGTTTTAAGGCAAATATAACTCAGATTTTTATAGCAAACATCGTTAATAAATGATTTATTCTCTTCTATGTATTAATGATTTTGAGTATAATTAATTGTTCATAGAAAAACTTGCGCATTGTGATGTAAACAGTGACATAGTTTCGGTTACAGACAAACACCGAATCTCTATTATAATAAGATTTCACTCTTTTTTTTAACACCAGATTTAATTGGTGGTCTTTCACTGAACTAAGTGACAGCAAGTGATCTCTTGTAGCCCGTCTTTTTTCCAGGCCTTTGGGTGCCGTTTCAAGGGCACCAACTGCCAATGGTATCACCTTCACCTTCAGGTTGAACAGGTTTTCAGCTCTTTGGCAAGATCCACTGAATGATATGTTTTTTTGATGCCACTACTGGTTTTCTGGGCGGGATTGAGTGACCCATTTGTGTCTCAAAGTCCTAAAGAATTTTGGGCTTTTCCTTCTCTGGTTTGTGCGTATGTCATTTGTCAGTATGGTCAAACTTCAATATCATGCACAATTCCCAGTGGATCCCCTTTCCCACCCAATCGTGCCTTGTCTTTTATTCCTTTTGTTCCAGTTAGCTGAATTCAATTATTATTATTATCGAATTTTTCACACTTGCTGTAGCCAGTGGTTCACTAGAAGTTGAGTGACAGCAAGTCTCTTTAGGTCTCTAGGACTCTTCTGAGTATTCTAGCCGATCTTAACAATGCTGCAGTTTGGATGGTCTCGATTCTTTCTCTGATTTCCAATTCACCCAAGTTCTTTTCCAGATCATTGGGGACCGTTCCAAGGGCCCCAATTACAACCGGCTTGACATTTACCTTCATGTTCCAAAGTTTTCTCAGTACTCTTCATTATTATTATTATTATTATTATTATTATTATTATTATTTTACTCCTTTTTAATTTTTTTTTCACACCACTAGTAACTGGTGGTTCTCACTGAAGTCTATGTGACAGTAAGTCTCCTCAGCTCTCAAGGATTATTATTTTATTATTATTATTATTATTATTATTAAGTACACTAGCGGTGGTTAACGCTGGAGAACGAGTGACAGCAAGTTTTCTCAAGTTTCCAGTGTTTTCTGTCCAACTTTATCAATGATGTGGTCTAAATCGTCTGATTATTCTTCTGATCTCCGGTTCTTCTCTATTATTATTATTATTATTATTATTATTATTATTATTATTATCTTACTCCATTCGAGTTTTTAACACCCGCCTTAACCGTTGGTTGATTGGAAGATAAGTGACAGCAAGTCTCCTCGGGTCTCTAAGACTTTTCTGAGTGTTCTAGCTGATCTTAAAAATGCTGTTGATTGGATGGTCTCGATTCCCAGTTCAACCAGACTCTTTTGTAGACCCTTGGGGAACGTTCTAAGAGCACATTACATTATTATTATTATTATTATTATTATTATTATTATTATTATTATTAATCTGTTCCCGGTAAAATAGAAAGATGATAATTCTTTCTGATAAGACGCAAGTATGAAATTTAATCACGACAACAAATAATGAAAAAAAAAACAGATTTTATTCTTGAACTTTAAGATATTTTGTAACTATATTAAATATTATTGGTGATTGGAAATAATTGATTGATCTTAATCGATGTGGAAATTCATGACACAATCGGGAAATCTTCATTGAAGACATGATCCATCTAAAACGACGAAAAAAATTCATTTTGGAGGAATTTGGGGACTTCCACATTATTATGCATTAACTTTTTTTTTTTTTAAATATTTATGTATTTATTTACTTTTTGTTGACATCGTGCCTTAATATTGACAATAACACAATAACCATATAAATATTCTCGAATGTAAGTCTTGTATATTTTTTTATTGTAAAGTATTATTTGTATTGAGGTGTATGATGTCAAATGTGGAATATTATAAATAAGCATCTTTTGAATATATTTCCCCCTATCAAACACACACACAAACACACTATCACACACACACACACACACACAACACACACACACACTGAAATATTATGCAAATTATATATATATATATATATATATATATATATATATATATTATATACTTTGAATATACGCTCCTTACTACATTTTAGACGCTGGTAGGTGTCGTCAGTGATTGGATCACTGGGAAGTTTCGGGTCTTTCAACATCATATTCCCCTCGCCAGGCTGACCCTATCAGAATGATTAAACTCTGATCCACCCGCCAACTTTGAAACACTAAAAGACATTTGCCTTTTATTGGATTTGGACGAGTGTAAACCCCATCTAACTAGCACCTGATTGGCTGTTGCAAACAACCAGTCAAATGCGCGACACGGTCTATTTAAGTAGTCTACGGAGACATTAGCACTTTTTTTCATTATCTTCAAATATTTTGTAAGTTACACACACACACACAC
>CM042150.1:31779693-31784693 GCA_023376005.1 Doryteuthis pealeii | reverse complement strand
GATTGTTTACCTAAAACTTGTCAATTAAAAATATTATTTGTGCAAGAGTAACTATTCTTCAGTGTATTCCTATTAAGAATTTTATTCAGTGGATTGTTCTGGTTGAAATGTCTATCTATTAATTTTATGGAGTACTTGCCTATATAAATATTAGAGTGTTTACAGAAAGGCGGGTTAAACCAGATTACCTTTCTTTTTTCTATGTCAAATAGATGTTTATTCTAATTTTTTTCACTTTCATCTTTTTACAACATATCTAATAAGATTTCCAAGGTTTCGTATAATAAACATTAATCCTGGGCAAGAAGCACAGATACTGCACATTGATCCCAAAAGAATTATTGAACATTTGAACAAAGAAACAAGTACTGTTTGTCAAATATAAACATATCGTTTCTTACTTTCTCATATCTTTGATTTTGTTATTAATGTTGTTGTTAATGTTGTCGTTGTTTATAATGTTTGTTTTTTTGTTACTTTTTCTTTACTTTTTGTTGTTTTTTGTTGTTGTTTTTGTTGTTGCTGCTGTTATTATTATTATTATTATTATTATTATTATTATTATTAAAGTCATAAATTGACTGATCAGACTAAATGTGTATCAAATAATAATAATAATCAATCGTTCATCCGTATTTGAAAACTTAGTAATACCTGCCCTCAATCAAATACAATATACTCGACCAATTCCTTATTGTATTCGGTTAAAAACCCTTTTCTAAATTGGACCAATTTTTCCTCATATTCTGATCTCGCTTCAACCTTCTCAAAATACTTCAATATCTTTTCTTGTTCTTCAATTTCTGTAGGAACTAGCAATCCATATATTTAATAAGTAATACATATATCAACTCCATATATTTATTAGTAATAACTAGCAGTACTAACCATATTACAACTAGGATCAGAGCGTAGTATCTGTTCTATGCAAATCTAATTAGATATACTACCAGTATTTACCCGTATAACATACAGGTTGAGAAAGGGTCATTATTAAAAATAAAGAAGGTAGAGTCGCTTTTATTAAAGATTAGAATAATTATTCGCAGTTAAAGGACGTTTTACTTTTTTTATTTAATTACTACCGCTTACTTTATTGTTTACGCCAAACGTGGCGTACGGAGGATGGCTTCGGATTTGTTTGCATATTTTACATGCCCTCGAAAACCCTTTTAAAACCATTTACTATTTAGAATGAGTATTTAACTTTATCAGTTTCTATACTCGGAGAGATAGTATTAACCTTTTTTTTAAATACGTGTCTATGCCTTTCTTAGGGTGGGTGACCATTAAAATAAATTCCCTTAGCCGCTTCACGACATAGAGAGACTGAGTAAATATAGGAATAAGAGAGAGAGAGAGACGCCCTTTTCTCGTAACGATTACCAAGATTATAAAAGTAAAATTGCGGGGTGGGCTATTGTCGTTATCAGCCGAACAGCGAGGGAGTCTATCCCCTTTTTACTAGCGCTAGACCAAGGAGATTGTTTTTGCGTCTGAGGTGGAGCGCCACACTTACCATCAGCTCCTTACTTTACCGCACAGATCCCTGTGCTACTCATACGCTGAATTGGCGTGGGCCGGTGTTGAACAAAGAACCTTGCAGTTTCTCTAGCGACTGAGCTAACCCAGACCCACCTTTAAATATACAATCATTAAATTGCACCAGTTTTTATTGTTTTGTTTTTAGTACGAAGTATTAAACTATACTTTATTGTGTTTTGATTTTAAATACAAAACAACATTATTGTACTTCGTTTAAGATTGTATCTTCTTGGGTTCGTTTAAGATTGTATCTTCCTTGGGTTCGGATTTTAAGATTGTATCTTCCTTAGGTTCGTTTAAGATTGTATCTTCCTTGGGTTCGGATTTTAAACACAAAATTTAAACAGAGAATGAAAAATTATTCGGAACATATTCGGACGCCTTTTGTGTTCTTCTCACCTAAATTCGACACTCCTAACCCACCAATTTTTACATGATGGGTATTCCAGAAATTGCCCAATTCAGTCGGTTTATGCCTTAGTGACCTTGGCCTTACCCACTTAGAAGTAGAAGCGGATTGGGTATTACTGACTCAAAGACGACTTCCCACAAACCAATCTTTTTATTCTCACTAGTCTCCAGCTATGAATTCCCATAAACCTCCGGTACAGCCGGGAAAACCGGATATACAGGATGTCCTAAAATTTATGTGCAAAAAAAAAAAGAATAAAATTATAACAACTAGCAAAAAAAAAACGCCCTTCAGGTGATGTAAAAATAATTTTTTTAAAGATATTGTCTGAGGGGGTGGGGAAAATAAAATGAATAAAATAAAACGTTTAATTTTTTTTTTTAATTACTTACTTAAAAAGCATCATATTTACTCCACTCTATGAGATATTTGTTTTGTTTTACGAGAGTAAGGTCCTCCAAAACATTTCTAAAAATTTCTGATTTAATTATTCAGACACTTTATAGAAAATTATCTTCTTTATAGAAAATTTTTAAAAAACCGTACGAGTAAAATATATTTTCTTCGGGTTTCATAAAACGAAATAAGGGGGTGGGGAATTGGCCAAGGAAAAAAAAATTTCCCCTAATATATTTCAGGAAAAAAAAACTATTTTAAACATATATTCATTAAAAGGTGAATAAGTATCAAAGTTTTTTGTGAAAATTTGACTCTTAATTGATTTTTCAAAAATGATTTTCAAAAATGACTGTAACGTAAGCAGTGACGTAGTTTCGGTTACAGACAAAAAGAGACGAATCTGCATAACCAATAGAAATAGATATTTCTGTTTAATCATTTGATGTATTTATTTAAGCGGGACAAAAATATAAATTTCAATAGCCGTAAATATTCGTGTATTAGTCGAATTCGTAAATATTCGTGTATTAGTCGAATTCATAAATATTCGTGTATAAGTTGAATTCATAAATATTCGTGTGTTAGTTGAATTAGTAGATATTCGTGTATCAGTCAAACTCGTAGTTTTTGTGTATAAGTCGAATTCGTATATATTCGTGTATTAGTCGAATTAGTAGATATTCGGTTCACTATCTATGTCTTACTGTTCTCCTTTCTGTAAAAGCGTGTCCGTCTCATAGCGCTTACCCACTCTCTTGGTAATTGTGACCAGAGGAAGATGGCTCTCTCCCTTAACTCACAATCGAATTCTAATATCTATAACATAATTTAATATAACTTTAAAGAAATCAGCAAACTCTCTCTCTCTCTCTCTCTCTCTCTCTCTCTCTCTCTCTCTCTCTCTCTCTCTCTCTCTCTCTCATTCACATAAATCTCTGTATATCTAATTCCTCCTCAATTTACACCATAACTTCATATATTTTACTTAATATCCATCAATTCTTATTTGTTTAGTTTTTTTTTGTTTAATGGCATATCAACCCTGTGGATTATTTAATGCCAAATCCATCCTCATAGAGGAACAGTAGTGATACTATTTAACTTATAGCTGGGGGATGAGGGGGTCCATACCTTTCCCATGGGTATTAGTCCGAGAATGAACGCAGTAGCCCGACCTGAGTTCAAACTTGCTTACTACGATGTTGCAGTCCAGCACGCTTTTCACTACGCCACGGGGACACACCCCATCCAATTTTCAACTAACTAAATCTAGACCTACCCACTAGACATGACCGTAAGGCCTCTTTATCAGCATTTAAACTAAGCTCTACATATTGGCGCTACACATTCTTTCACACGTACAAGCAATCACTGCATTCGTGTACATGTAAAAATCTATGAAGTTGTAGCAATTAATTGTATTGATTTTACACTCCTCAGATATATTTAAATGTTTTGTTCTCGACTCGTTTGTATGCTTGTTTTTTTTTTGTGTGTTTTTTATTAATATGTACCCCCACCCTTAATCTGACCAATCAGCCGGTCGATCGATTTATATCCATTCAGTCGACCATATTGTCCGTCTGTCTGTCTGTCTGTCAATTCATCTGTCAGTAAATGCTCCCCCACCCAATCCCACAAACCAAGTCGCATACATTTGCACGCAAATGAAGCCCAATATGACTGTACAGTTTTAGATGTATGATATCTATGTATAAAATAAATCGGTGGGGTGGCCTGTTGTCGGTATCAGCCGAACAGTTAGGAATCCTATCCCCTTTTCCCTAGCGCTAAATCAGGGAGATTGTTTTTGCTGAGATGGAGCGTCACACCTACCATCAACTCCCAGAAGATTTACCTCAAAGATCAGGTTACCCAAGCTATGTTTCTCATGCGGTTAGTTGGCAAGGACTGGTATCGAACCCGAAACCTTGCAATTCCTCTACCGACTGAATTAAACCGCCCCTTATATATATATATATCATGAGATGTTTTTCTCAGATTTTTGTTGAGGAAATCAACTCGTTTTAGAGGTATTAATTTAAATGAAATATTTAGCTATATTTGAGGACTGTGTTTAGAAATACTTGTCTAAGCGGGACAATACTTCTTTGGTGGTGTCAGGGGAGGGGTTCGTTTACAATTGTTTTACGATATTAAACATGGCGCCTTCCATGTAAACGTACCTGAACAGTTTTAGTTGACCCCCCCCCCCCCGATAATCACCCTAGCTACAATCAACACCTTTCCGTCTGATGAGAGCGTTAGCATGAAACCAAAAGGTCACAGAGTGTGGCAGGGGGTCCATAACATCCGTTGTTTAACCAGCTCTTACATTTTTTTTAACCTTTCAACTCGTTTACAGGTATTATTTAATAATTATTTATTCATAGGTGGAAAGTTAGTCAACGTTAAAACGTTTCGGTTTTTTTCATAAAAACCTTCATCAAAACAAGAGATGTTTTTTTCAATGAAAAAAAGAAAACGAAATGTTTTAACGTTGACTAACTAGGCATCTATTAATAAACTCATTTTTGGGATGTTTTTATTTTATTTTATTTTATTTCATTTTATTACCTTTCTACATACCGTCGGATTTATTTCGATATTTTTTCCATCCAGACATATGTATATATGCATATAT
>CM042150.1:31759693-31774693 GCA_023376005.1 Doryteuthis pealeii | reverse complement strand
ATTAAAAAAACAGCATGCTTCTTTCCATCTTTTTCAGTGTAGACTTCATTTTTGCAAAATAAAATTTCATTTCTGGTGAAGCTATCATTATAGCCTAACTTCAGTTTAATTTTATGTATTGTCTTCCTTTCCTCATATATATATATATATATATATATATATATATATATATATATATATATATATATATATATATATATATATATATATATATATAAAACACGAAGTATACCAAACAGATGAATTTATTCTTGATGATGAAATCTACTTTATAACGTTTCGGTTTCAGCAAATCTTCATCAGGACGTGAGATGAAAAGTCATTCAAATTCATCCACTCCCACTCAAACCATAATCTTTCCATCTTACATCCCGATGAAGGTTTGCTAAAACCGAAACGTTATATCTTTGACTTCAGCATCAAGAATGAATTTATCTTTTTGGTATACTTAGTGTTTTTTCTATTTTCTACATAATGCTGGATTTATATCCTCATTTACTTCCATATATATATATATATATATATATATATATATATATATATATATATATATTACAGTATTATTTGGTGAAAATGGCGAAGATGTATACAATTAGTATTATTCCCGCCCTACTCACGAAATTACCCCTCCACTTCTGGTGTCTGTGGTTATTTCTGGCATCTTGGTTAGCAAAGAGAGCTTGGGGCTGGTACCTGGACAACTTTGGTGCTTCGACACGATTGACTATGTGTAACACTTTGGTCAAAACGAGGCTCTGCCAAAACGAGGCTCTGCCAAACCGTTCGTTTTGTTGACACTCTATCGCATTCGTCCATCCGGGGCTTTTACGTTCCACTAACGTGTGTACATATTGATGTATGATATTATTCAAATAAATTCAGAGGTTTTTCAAAAATTTGATTCAACATTTTGTTCTGCGTGGTCTTTTATTTGTATTTTTTTTTTTTTCATTATTCTTATGTTGGATATTTTCACTCTTCACTGAATTTTGGATACCAAACAAGCATTTTATTGTTATTTCATTTTTAGGTGGATGTACGTCAAGCATTATTATTACATACTATGAAATAACTAGAAATCGGGAAGACGAACGATAATACTTGTTATTATTATCAATTAATGATATGCAACTAGAATTAGGAAAATGAAGAATAATACTTGTCATTATTATTGTTAAATAATTTATTATTATTATTATTATTATTATTATTATTATTATTATTATTATTATTATTATTATTATTAATATTATTTAATAAGTATTATTAATACTTGTTAATATTATTAAATACTAAGAAATACCTAGGAATTGGGAAGATGAAGGATAATACTTGGGATTATTATCAAATAATAATAAGCAATTAGAATTAGGAAAATGAAGTATAATACTTGTCATTATTCTTCTTCTTATTATTATTATTATTAGACAACAATAAGCAAATATAATTACGAATACTTATTATTATTATTAAATAATTTATTATCATTATTACTTTTTTAAATAAGTATTATTAATACTTGTTAATATTATTAAATAAACAACTAGGAATTTGGAAGATGAATGATAATATTTGCGATTATTATCAAACAATGATGAGAACAAGAATTAGGAAGATGAAGGATAATACTTGTCATTATTATTATTATTATTATTATTATTATTATTATTATTATTAGAAATAATAAGCAAATAGAATTACGAAGTTGGATGATAATACTTATTATTATTATTATTAAATAATTTATCATTATTATTATTATTATTATTATTATTATTATTATTTAATGAGTATCATAAATACTTGTTAATATTATTAAATACTAATAAACAACTAGAAATTGGGAAGATGAATGATAATATTTGTGATTATTATCAACTAATAATAAGCAATTATAAATAAATGCTATGTTTATAACAAACACCATAACCTTAACCTTATGTTGATACTTTCTTATGAAGTTTCTGTACCTGATTGTCTTGCATACATTACGATTGCAACATATGAAATTTGAAATCATTTTTTTTCTTTAAGAATCAACCATTTAGCATCAGCTTATGTTAATGAATACAAATAACGCACTCAATACATTTCATTTTAAATGTAAACAAAAAAAATCCCAAAACAATTCCTAAAATGAACTCACATTGTACGAGGGTGAGTAAAAAAAAAAGTAATGATTTCACTTCCTCGTAGCTGTCAGTTTCTTGGCAATGGGATGGTTTGTGTATCAGTGTGAGTACATGTGTGTATGTGTGTTTGTATGTGTGAGTACATGTGTGTATATGTGTTTGTATGTGTTTGTGTGCATTAGAGAAAGAATTATTAGTATATGTAACACCTGTTTAACTCTGATGATTGCTAACTGCTATATTGTCAAATGAACATGCAATATCTGTAATAAAATCCCATAGACAAATAGATATGACACATGCAAACACATTATATATATATATATATATATATATATATATATATATATATATATATATATATATATTGTGTATTTTGGCAGCAAATTATTCTCAAGGCATGAGTATTCTTTTTTCATTTTTTGTATAGATATTTTCCAGTCTTCTGTATTAAATATATTCAATAACTAACACTTACCTAACTCTTAAAAATAAGAGACTCTCAGAAATTTGATAAAAGCATAGATAACAAAACTAAAAATTAACTAAAAACCAAATTACGTAACCCCATGAAGACGACTGGCGAAACAGTCGAAAGCGCTCGGGAAATTAGTATGCAAAATATCATGAATCAACTCGATCCAGCTTCAAAAAGGATAGCCAGAAGACTGGAAAAAATATCTATACAAAAAATGAAAAAAGAATACTCCGTGTTGTTCAATAACACATGCCTTGAGATATATATATATATATATATATATATATATATATATATATATATATATATGTGTGTGTGTGTGTGTGTGTGTGTGTGTGTGTGTGTGTGTAATGTGGAAAACATGCCCAGTGTCCTCGTAAGATGCGGATAACTGCTACTGAGGGAGAGTAGTTGGATGCGTACCTTTCACAATTGTATTTCGGAATATCAAAATCTTAAAAGTTATATAAAATATTACAATATTTAAGATGTCTTTAAAAAACAAGCTGTATCATTCATACTGTATGGTAGCATTAATTTTTATGTTGTATCGATTGTTTACGCTTATTTTCATACCCGAGAAGTAAATTTTTTAAAAAGAGATAGATACATATAATGTTTAGAGAATAATTGACCGCTTCTGTAGGCTGACATAAAAATAAACTAGGCTAGTCAAGGCTAAGCTTCATAATTTACCAGAATATACTGATTATGTAAGCTAACATAAAAAACTAGGTTAGTCTAGGCTAAGCTACATAATTTACCGAAATTTACCGATTATGTAGGCTAACATAAAAAATAGGCTAGGCTAGGCCTATGTCAAATAATTGCATTTAAATGATGGCTATTACAACTTAAATCATGTCTTCTGGAACTAACTAACAACATAGTGTGAATTATTACTGTAAATGGGATTTATACACACACACACACACACACACACACACATACATACATATTATATATATATATATATATATATATATATATATATATATATATATATATATTCTTTGGAAGCCTGTTCTCATTCATTCTGACAACGTGACCAGCCCAAGTAAGCTGAACCTTGGTTTCAATGCCAGAAATGTTACATTTTTTTTTAAATATTGTGCTATTTTTTACTCTATCATTCCATTTTATACCGCAAATGGCACGAAGACAACGCATGTGAAAGGCGTCAAGTTGGTTTATGTGCTTGCGGTAAAGTGTCCAAGTTTTAGCACCATACAGTAGGGTAGAAAGCATAACTGCTCTGTAGATGTTAATTTTTATTTTAAGAGATACATCTTTGGTATTCCATAATCGATGTTTCAGGTTGCCGAATGCAGTGCTTCCTTTACCTATTCTGGAATGGATTTCTTTTTCCATTTTTTCCATCAGACGTGACTGTTGATCCAAGATATTTAAAAGTGTCAACAATCTTTAATGCTTTTCCATTAATGAAGACCGATGGGTTCACACACACACACACACACACACACACACACACACACATATATATATATATATATATATATATATATATATATATATATATATATTATATATATAATCCGTGCAGTATGTTCACATTTCACCAATTTGCCTTGATCTGACATTTCTGAAAGCAAAGAAGAAAGTTAAACAAATTATCAAGCTCATAATCATTATTATCATTTAATCAGTATTATTGATACTTATTAATAATATTAAATACTAATAAACAATCAGGAGTTGGGAAGATGAAGGATAATACTTGTCGGTATTATTAAGCATTAATAACAAACTAGAATGAGGAAGATGAAGGATAATACTTGTCATTATTATTAAGCATTAATAACAAACTAGAATGAGGAAGATGAAGGATAATACTTGTATTATTAAGCATTAATAACAAACTAGAATGAGGAAGATGAAGGATAATACTTGTCATTATTATTAAGCATTAATAACAAACTAGAATGAGGAAGATGAAGGATAATACTTGTCATTATTATTAAGCATTAATAACAAACTAGAATGAGGAAGATGAAGGATAATACTTGTCATTATTATTAAGCATTAATAACAAACTAGAATGAGGAAGATGAAGGATAATACTTGTCATTATTATTAAGCATTAATAACAAACTAGAATGAGGAAGATGAAGGATAATACTTGTCATTATTATTAAGCATTAATAACAAACTAGAATGAGGAAGATGAAGGATAATACTTGTCATTATTATTAAGCATTAATAACAAACTAGAATGAGGAAGATGAATGATAATACTTGTCATTATTATTAAGCATTAATAACAAACTAGAATGAGGAAGATGAAGGATAATACTTATTAAGCATTAATAACAAACTAGAATGAGGAAGATGAAGGATAATACTTGTCATTATTATTAAGCATTAATAACAAACTAGAATGAGGAAGATGAAGGATAATACTTGTCATTATTATTAAGCATTAATAACAAACTAGAATGAGAAGATGAATGATAATACTTGTCATTATTATTAAGCATTAATAACAAACTAGAATGAGGAAGATGAAGGATAATACTTGTCATTATTATTAAGCATTAATAACAAACTAGAATGAGGAAGATGAATGATAATACTTGTGATTACTAATAGATAGTTATAAGCAACTAGAATTAGGAAGATGAAGGTTAATACTTGTCATTATTATTAAACAATTATAAGCAAATAGTATTACGAAGTTGAATGATAATACTTGTGATTATTTATAAGTAATAATAAACAAAAATAATTACGAAATTGAAGGATAATACTTGTCATTCTTAAGTAATAATAACAGACTAGAATGAGGGAGATTAATGATAACTCTTGCGATTACTATTAAGTATTAATAAGCAACTAAAATTAGGAAAGCGATAATCTTATTATAATGGAGAGTGTATGTTTTTCTATCTGTAACCGAAACTATGTCACTACTCAAGTCACAATTCCCTTAGTTATTTACGTCTTATTCTCCATGATTTTATTTTTATTTAAACTTCAATTATTAATAAAAATTGTTTTACATTATTAATACTGTTGACCATATCTACATACTAATAACATGTAATTGTATTTATATATACAACAAAATAGCGGCTTGCAGTGTAAACGGGAAGGCTAATTTGCATATTGACATTAAAAATTTGATTTTGATAAATATGTGCTTAGTATTATTTCCGGTTTATTTCAGTCGGTAGAGCGTTCGACTAGAAACCACAAGGTTCCTGGTTCGATACCGACCCTCACCAACTCAGCGTATGAGTAGCAATCTACTTGGTCTAGCGCTAGTGAAAAGGGGATAGACTCCCTCGCTGTCTGGCTGATACCGACATTAGGCAACCCCGACGACTTATTGATTTCTAATTGTTTGATTTTATCTTAATGAATACGAGCAAAAATCTCGGGGGATGAATCTTAAAAGAAATTCATTAACAAGAAGAAATAACTGTAATTTTATCCTTTACTTCCTATTTTAACTAAAATTTAGCAATGAAAGACCGGAGTGATGGAAGAGTAAGTTTCAGTGGTTCTATTTTTCGATTATACCCTGCTCTGTTTCAAATCTTTTTATCTGCATTCTTATTTAGTTTTCATTGACCTTTCTAATCTAATATTTAATACATTAAAACTTAAATACTTGCACCCGGTGGAGGGTGCATATATTTGCTAGTACTTATAATTATTATTGAAAAATAATAACATTTCATATAGTCAGGTAGTTAAGAAAGTGGACCAGGAAAAAAAATTTGCCAGGCTAAATTTGGTATTTTTTGAAAGCTTAAGGTACCCTCTTTTGAAATTTGAAAACACCTCTTTTTGACCCCCTGGGAAAATCTTTTATTGGTGGGAAAAACAAGGCGGAAAAATCTAGCCATGGCAAGGATTTACTACAAAAAGACCTATGGCATTGTCCCACAAACTTGTATTCTTGAATGTCTGAAGATGTACAAAATATCCGACTAATTAATACATTTTATCACTAAAACCACGAAGAACTGGAAAGTGGAATTACCAACAGGTCAGACGTTAGAAGAGGTGAAAATCCAAAGAGACATTTTCCAGTGAGACTCACTCTGGTCCCTGATATTTGTTATAGCAATGATACCATTCAACTATATACTCAGCAAACGTACAGGGGCTACAAATTTACAAAATCAGAGGAAAGAAATAATTACCTGGAGGGAAATAATAATAATAATAGTATGATCAGGGAAAAGGGACAGATAAACGCATTCATAAATTTGTTATAGCAATGATACCATTCAACTATATACTCAGCAAACGTACAGGGGCTACAAATTTACAAAATCAGAGGAAAGAAATAATCACCTGGAGGGAAATAATAATAATAGTATGATCAGGGAAAAGGGACAGATAAGCACATTAATAAATTACATGGTAGTCCATGCCTATATGAAATACAAGTGTAGAACTGCTTATCTCCTTAGGAGAGTACTCTTCCAAAAGTAACATCCAAAAGAGACATTAAAGTAACTAAAATCGTTGGGATGGCCTAATGTCGGTATCAGCCGAACAGCGAGGGAGTCTATCCCCTTTTCAATAGCGCTAGACCAAGGAGATCATTTTAGCGGTGGGCGCCCACCTACCATCAGCTTCTTACTTTACCGCATATGCTTAGTTGGGGAGGGCCGGTATTGAACTAGGAACCTTGTGATTCCTAGCCGAACGCTCTACCGACTGAGCTAAAGACAGACCCCACCCAAAAAAATAACAAACAAAAACCATAAATACAACAACAACCACAACAATAATAATAATAATAATAATAATAATAATAATAATAATAATAGGCACGACTCTGTTGAAAAGGAAATTCACAGGGAATTGTGCCAGAAATTCAATTTTTACCATACAAATATAAATGGTATATGCAAAAGCCTGAACCTGTCCTGGAGAATAAGATGCCTAACGTTTTCCAAGACTTCAAGGTACAGACAGATCACTTAATCCCGACCAGAGGACCGGACCTAGTATTGATCGACAAGAAGAAGAGGACCTGTCATCTTCTGTATTTTACCGTCCAGGCCGACCACAGAGTGAAAATGAAAGAGAGCGAAAAGATAGACAAATACTTGGAACTTGCGAAAAACCCGAGGAAACTGTGGAACATGAAGGCAAAGGTTGTACCAATTGTAATATGTGTCCTTGGAACGGCCCCCAAAGCTCTGGAAAAGAATTTGGGTGAATTGAAAAATCAGAGGAAGAATCGAGACCATCCAAACTACAGCACTGTTGGGATCGGCTAGAATACTCAGAAGAGTCCTGGTGACCTGAGGAAACTTGCTGTCCTTTAGCCTCCAGTGAACCACCGGCTACGTCAGGTGTGAAAACCTCAATAATAATAATAATAATAATAATAATAATAAAAATAAAAAAAGTCGTCGGGGTGGCCTAAAGTTGATGTCAGCCAATTAGTGGTGGAGTCTATCCCCTTTTCAATAGCGCTAGACGTTTTTTGCGTCTGGCGCTAGTGAAAAGAGGATAGACCCCCTCACTGTCTGACCGATACCGACATTAGGCCGCCCTGACGACTTTACTTTTACTTACTGGTTAAGAGATAAAAAGAAGAATATGGCTTTTAATAGATATGTCAGTGCCAGCAGATAATCACGTATCAATCAAAAAATATAATAAGATAAGTAACTACAAAGACCTGGAAATAAAAATTGAAAAAATATGGCGCTTTTGGGTTTAAAGAAGTATAGAATGTTCTTAGTTGTGTGTCCGCATCACGACGGGTTCAACAGTTGTAAGATTAGAAAGTAATTAAAGGTTCGTTGGACGGCTTAAAGGCCTCCTCACGTGGTACATATATATGAACAAACAATACTCCGACTAAGGGTGTTAAATACAACAATACACTTTAATATATTAGCATGTGGAGAAGATGTTGGAATATATATTGTGTGTATATATATATATATTTACCAACCCCTCCGCACGAAGCAGGATGTGACACAAGGTCAATTTCTTAAGCGGAGTTCAACAGGTTTGAATTCAGAGTTTTCCTTCTCCTATACCGGTTGCCTAACCCAGGTTAAAGAGCCCAGTCTGCCCTACTATGTATCCATAGCTGGTGGGAGAGCAGGATTCATACCTTTCCCAAAGGTATTAGCGCAAAGGGAAATGCAATTACCACATCCAGGATTATAACTCGGGGCGACGAGTCCATTTCCCATGACTTTAGTCATTACACCACGCGCTTCCTACTATATTGTGGATATAGGGTGTACTCTAATTCCCTACCTGGATTTATAGACTAGCCAAGGTCATGTGAGTTATTTTTGCAACCAATCACTAACAATACTGCATGGCTGATACAATACTTAAACCCCCCACATTGGACATAATTCTAACTGCACTCTTTGGGGACGGGCTTATACGATTACCACAGTAACCAAAGGATTCATTATCGAATGAATCTGTACCAGTAACTGAGAACACTTTACCACAGTAACCAAATATTTCATTATCAGGGGACTCTTTATCAAGGATCCAATTCCACTGGATAAGCGCCCCTGTTTTAAGACCAAAGGATGGCCCTTAAAACTTAACAGAAAATACATATAACAGGAATACAAAGAAGACATAATAAAGATCACATTCATGAATAGAGGTACAATAAGGAAGTATACAAGAGATACATAAATGTACATGTAGAAGTAATAAAGCAATGTCACTTACTAACGTTGTGTTGAGGGCTGAAGCCCCCACACAAGAAGGGTGGAGACATACGTGTCTAACTCATGGTTGTTGGTGGAGTCCCGGAGACCAAAGAGAATTCAAAGTTGGTGGCTCCCTGCTTAAATAGTCAGGGACACCTAGCAGTGAAAAACTTAAACAGAAGGGAAGATAACTCTTCCAGCCAAACAAGGGCGGATAATCCCTACAGCGCTTTAAAACTACCACCGTCGCAGTAATAGAGACCAAGAAAGCGGTAAATAGATACTTTAACAAGATACTTAGCAGTCCCGGTGTTGCATAGCGCCTTCTTTACCGGCACTAAATAGGTATATGTTATATACTGGTCTTTTCACTAAGCCAAATCAGCATATAACGTTATATACCTTTCTTTAATTTTTACTCTGGTCATCTATTCTTCTGGCCGGCTTTAGTTCGGATCGTCTATCATCTATCTTGGTCTGATATATCTTCTAAGGTCTCGTCTGGTCTTCTATTGAGGATTCCGGGTCTGGTTTCTGTTGGGGATCATTCCTTATCAGAAGCCCTGTGTCATTGTTGGTTTTTAGTAATAAACACAAGACTTCGATTTACGTTGATGTTACTTTATTCCAAATCCCCACCCAGACAATCTGCGCAGATGAGGCTTACATGTTGCTAGCTCGGCTTCTAAGTTCTAACTGACTAACAGAGTTGCTTACTCCTTAAACCGGAAGGGGGCTTTCTATGGGAGTTCCGGCTCTCACGGTCTATCCCCAGAAAGCAAGGTCAGAGTGAGGTCAAACGCTGTCACTCACTCTCAAGGCCATCAGCTGTACTGATCGCCATAATGATTTCTACACTACCTTAAAAATGTAAGGATCCAATTATTATGTAACACCGGCCTATATGAAATACAACAAAATATCACACTTCGCGGAACTGCTTAGAAGGTACTATCAATGGGATTAGAAAAGTAACACCCCTAAGTATGAATGGAACATTGGACTCTCTCATCCAATGTTCCATTCATTGAGGGTTTATCCAATGAACAACCCACACAGTGTTTTGTTTATAGTGGTGAAGGCTTGTGTTGGACCATTCCGCACTTTTTGGTACAGCCGATAGGAAAGAAATGGTGCACAAGGAATGCCACAAACCCAATCAACGACTGACCTCAGGTTTTTCAAATTCAGAGTTTTCCTTCTCCTAGACTGGTTACCTATCCAAGGTTAAAAATCCCAGTCTGCTCTACTATTTTACCCATAGCTGGAGGGAGAATATATGGATTCATGCCTTTCCCAAGGGTATTAGCGCTATGAGAAATGCAAACAGCCTTGTCTGGGATTTGAACTCTGGTCGACAAGTCCATTTCCTACGACTTTCCTAACCATTATGACACGCGCCTCCATAGAATGGAACGTAGAATACATATAATTACATCCTTCCCTCACCCTAGATGTTGGGTAAAGATCCGGTAAAGGATTGTAAGAAACCCACAAAGTAGAGCTAATAATAATAATAGAACTGAAAAAGTTATGGAATATGAAAGTCAAAGTGATACCAATTGTAGTGGGTCACTTGGAACGGTCCCAAAAGGATTGGAAAAGGATTTGGAAAATCTGGAAATCATAGGAAAGATTGATACCATCCAGAACACTCCACTGCTGCAATATGCTAGAATACTCAGAAGAGTCATGGAGACCTGAGGAGACTTGCTGTCACTCAGACTCCAGTGAAAGGCCATCAGCTAACGCTGATGTGAAAACTCAAAAGGAGATAATAATAATAATAATAATAATAATAATAATAATAATAATAATAATAATAATAATAGTGTTGATTAACAAAAAATAGAACTTGCCAACTGGTGGCCTTTGCTGTTTGCCAGAGAATTGAAAAAGCTGTGGAATGTGAGGATCAAAGTGATACCAATTGTAGTTGGGGCACTTGGAACGGTCTCAAAAGTCTTGGAAAAAAGACTAGAGGATCTGGAAATCAGAGGAAGAATTGAGTCCATCCAGACTACTGCGTTGCTGTAATCGGCTAGAATACTCAGAAGAGTCCTGGAGACCTGAGGAAACTTGTTATCACTCAGACCTCAGTGAAATACCATCAGCTAACGCTGATGTGAAAAACTCAAAAAAAGTGAAAATAATAATAGAGATTTGAGGAAGTGGAAATCGAGTCCATCCAAAAAAAAAAATTGTTGAGATCGGCTAGAATGCTCAGAAAAGTCCTGGAAACCTGAAGAGATTTGCTGTTGTTGAGACTCCAGTGAAAGACCACTGGCTAACGCTGGCGAAAAAAATAAAATATTAATAATATATTTTGAACATGCTACCAAATGGCATATGCACAAATCGGAATCCGTCCTAGAGAATGAGATGCATAAAATTCTCTGGGTCTTTGAGATACAAATGAATCCTATTATCTCAGCCAGAAGACCATGCCTAGTAATAATTAATAAGAAGAGAACTTGTCATCCAGTGGATTTGGCCGTCAGGGCGGACCACAGTGGAAATGAAAGAAAACGAAAAGATGGACGAATACTTGGAGCTTACCAGAGAACTAAAAAAAACTGTGGAACGTGAGGGTGAAAGTGATACCAATTGTAGTTGGTGCTCTTGTAACAGTCCTCTAGGGTTTTGGAAAGAATCTAGAGGAACTGGATATGAGAGGAAGAACCGAGACCGTCCAGACAACAATATTATTGAGATAGGCTTGAATACTCAGAATGGTGCTGGAGATCTGAGGAGATATCGTGTCCCTCAGACTCCAGTGAAAGAACGCCAGCTTAGCCTGGTTTGAAAAACTCAAAAGGGGTGAAATCTGTATATGCATAAACCAGAATCAGTTCTTGAGAATGAAACACATAAAATACTCCGGGACGTTGAGATAAAAACGGATTACAGCCAGAAGACCGGACCAAGTATTGATTAACAAGAAAAAGATAACATGTTAACTGGTAGATTTTGCAGTTCCAGCAGATCGCAGGATGGAGATAAAAGAAAACAAACAGATAAACAAATACATGGACCTTGCTAGAGAATTGAAAAATTGAAGAATATATAGTTAGTGCACTTGGAACAACCCCCAAAAGAAGCCTCAAAAGAGTCCTGGAGATCTGAGGAGACTTGTTAAACTCCAGTGAAAGAACATCAGCTAAAGCTGGTGTGAAAAACTCACAAGGGATGAAATAATAATAATAATAATAATAATAATAATAATAATAATAATAATAATAATAATAATAAACGGATCACCCTATCCCAGCAAGAAGACCAGACCTAGTGTTGATTAACAAAAAAGAAAGAACTTGTCAACTGGTGTATTTTGCAGTGCCAGCAGATCACAGGGTGAAGCTGGAGGAAAACGAAAAAATAGACAAATACCTGGACCTTACCAGAGAACTGAGAAAGTTATGGAATATGAAAGTCAAAGTGATACCAATTGTAGTTGGTGCACTTGAAACGGTCCCAAAAAGATTGGAAAAAAGATTGGAAAATCTGGAAATCAGAGGAAGAATTGAGACCATCCAGAATACTGCACTGCTGCAATCTGCCAGAATACTCAGAAGAGTCCTGGAAATCTGAGGAGACTTGTTGTCACTCAGACTCCAGGTAAATACCATCAGCTAATGTTGGTAATAATAATAATAATAATAATAATAATAATAATAATAATAATAATAATGGTAAAAGTCGTGCCAATTGTAATTGTAGCCCTTGGAACGGTTTCCAAGGGTTTGGAAAAGAGTCTGGGAGGATTGGAAAGCCGAAGAAGAATCAAGACCATCTAAACAACAGCACTGTTAAGATACACTAGAATACACAGAAGAGTCCTGGAAACCTGAGGAGACTTGCTGTCACTCAGCCTTCAGTGAACTACAAGCTTAGGTGGGTGTGAAAAATCAAATAATAATAATAATAATAATAATAATAATAATAATAAACTGGCTTCATTATTTTCTTTTTCTCTTTTTTTTTCTTTTTTCTTTTCTTTTTTTTTCTTTTTGCTTTTTTTGCATACTAACTGAAAAAACAAAAGAATAAAATAAATAATACCTGACTTAAAGCCTGACTTAATTCTAATCCTTCTTTCCTTCTAGGAACCGCTTCCCCAACAGCTCCTATCTTGCCTGACCTTTTGATCGAAGAACTCACCCCCTCCTCCTGCTAACCTCGTCTCCTCTCATCGCCTGTTCTTCTCCATCTTCCGACTGTTTCTGCAAAATCGCCCATGCCGACAACCAAAGGAAAACAATTTAAACTTAAACCATTTTTTCCTTCTTTGTGTGGACAGCGGCCATTGTCAGCAGGAGCGCGAAAATTTGCCTCGATCTGGATTTTTTAACTTGTTCAGCCATCTTAGAACTATCTTCGGAAAGTCGAACAACAAAATATTTATATGTATATATATATATAATTCTCCTGCTTGTTGCCTGCTTCTAACGAACAATCTGGATAGAACATCAGACGCACAAGAGTGCGTTTTCTCAATTAACTAACAAATACTCTAAAATCGCTAAAAAAAACACTAATTGATGTTGCTATCTAACTAATTATAATCTATCATTAATACTAGAGTTAGCCAAGAGTTTTGTATTATTTTGGTAATGTGAGGCATAATTCGGCAGCTCTGGATGCTTTTTACCAAGGTCATGAAGGTGCTTGGTATATACCCTATCTATGAACATTAATGGGTATATACCAATCCTCATAAATATGGAAGTATTATGCTGAGTAGTCTTATACCACTAGCTGGTACATTTTGTGCCACATTTAAGTTAAGCTTAGTAAACAACTATATCACTAGCAGGGGCAACCCACGTGGTGTAATGGTTAACAAACTAGATTCGTAGACCATTGTTAGTGAGTTCGATTCTCATTGAGCGACCCATACTCCAGGCCTTATGTCACATCTAAGCTAAGCTTAGTAAATACCTATACCACTAGCAGTGGTTTACCTTTTTTCACGCCGCTGGCGAGTATTGTATTTTGTTAATGTCATAAAGATTCCATTTCATTTCCAGCTTCCGTTTGGTTATTTCTCATTTAGTAACCTTTGTTAGGTTACAAAAGTGATGAATCCCAATGGACTGTGAGATGCTGAGCTTGCCTCATACTCTCCGAGTGCTCTCTACTTGCCTAGTTCTTCGTAACCCTGTGTCCAGTGATTTCAGCCTCTGGACCGGTAAGATATATATAGTATTAGCGTGAATCCCAGGGGTCGGGCAACACCTGTCCCTCGTCTAAAATGAGCAGGGTTGGGTTTATTGTCTGTTGCCTGGGGCGCCTCAAAAGAGGAGTGCTGAAGAGATTCATACAATTTTTACACTGAGCACTGCATTAGCTTCGGATTATGAGTGGCTTCCCACAATAATTGGAATTTATGTTCATCTGACATGGTGGGAGGTCAGAAAATAGAGTGCTACTCAACGGATTTGCATCTATGGCTTGGAGCACGACCTCGGAATACACGGCAAACGGGTTGGGTAAATATCTACCTGACCTTGCCTGGTTCGTTGAGGTTCTTACAAAATTTCTTGAACCATCTGGTTACTGTACTGTAATCAACTGCGTCTTCACCTTTCGCACAAGAAATGTTTTTGGTTGCTTCCGCGACGTTTGAACTCTTGAACCATAAGTTCCCGAAATAGACGACGTTGCATGTTCATCTGTGCTGCTTTCAAATCACAGAAGGTGTAAG
>CM042150.1:31709693-31754693 GCA_023376005.1 Doryteuthis pealeii | reverse complement strand
GAGGAAAATGTGGATATAGCAACACAAAACGACTATGTTCAATTGATATTTCGCCTCATTATTAGTTGAAGCCTCCTCAGAAGTTTATTGATTTAAGTGCTTGCACATTCTGTTTTATAGTGAAAAGGTAAATGGGTGGGGGTTAGAGAAAAGGGGAATGGGTTATTGGTGGGTAGTCTAGTCGAGAATGAGAAGAAAGTCGGGAGGGCTTGGTATGTGTGTATGGAAATGGTGTTTTCATTTTTATGGGGTTCAATACGTTTGAGAATTCTTTATTAAACCCAGTTTTGTTAAAATCATTATGCAAATTATTACTACCATATACTATGTGAATCTTTATTTCTTAGAGATATATAATAGATATTTCAGGATTTTAAATGCATTAATAATATGGTCAGTTTTAAGGTAAATTTAACTCGGATAGATTTTAATAGCGCCATAAGATGCTAATTAGGATTAAATAATGACTATTTCATAATCGTTGAGAATAACTAAGAAAATCGTGTCATCAGTGGTGACGTAGTTTTGGTTACAGAGAGACAATTACATAATCTCTATTATAATAAGATATGACACATCATCACTCCATTTCAACGGAGCGCCTCCATGTTACACAATGGCAGCAGACCCACAAAATCATGCTGAAGTTTCGCCACTAGTCTTACCTTCCTTATCCACACTACCCCGTTAGCCTCGCAGGTAAATGGCTTCATGATCTCGCTGCTTATGCGTACTTTCGCAATAGTCATGGTCGCCGAAATAGCTTGAAAGATTATCCGAGTGTTCTTCGAGCGTGACCCACCGTACTAGCTCCTTGCAAAAATAGAAGAGAACAGGTTGTGCTGACATAGGCCAAACCTACATCACGCATCATCATTTACTAGAGGGCACAGAATCCCCAATATACACTACATGCTAAGTGAGATTTACAGTGAAGCATATACTGTTAGAGAGTGTAGACTTTGATCTAGTGCGAACAAAATACTACCAAACAAATAATTTGAAAAAACCTATCTCGAAAATAAGACCATACAGGGTTTTACATTTCCTAAAAGAAGTGGGACTGTACTCAAAGATATGAGTAGTTGAACAATAGTTAAAATCTATACATATATACATTTGTTTTCTACCAAACTAACGCCATGAATCCAAAACTTAATCGGCATTAAATGACCCACCGAGGTTGATATGCCGTAAAACAAACCAAACCAAACCAAACAACTAGCTCCTTACAAACAACGACAGAGTCTTCTGCTGCAGAGAATTTAGACCTATCACAAATGAGTGGGGAATTAACCTGCGATTCCATTGTGCATACGCCCCAGCACCGACAATGACATAATGGAGCGATTTCACCGCACGGTGAAACGGATTGTGGTCAGGGTGTGCTGCCCTATCCAGGAGGCTATCTACTGCCATAATGTCACACCTAAAGACACCTATCTCCCTCCACTGTGCCTGTCAACGGGATCCATCGATACTAAGTTAGGGTGAAGGGGGGTTGACTCCGTGACAGTGACATCAAATCCCAAGCACTGCTCTTACCAGGTCGGAGATCGTGTGTGAGTCAAGGCACCACAGAGCCGGTGTACAACGAAGATCGGCAGGGGTCAGGTGACCAAAATAAAATGAGTGAAGGTCTCGAAAAGAAAACTGAAAATATGGCTGTATTAACAACAAAATTTAAGAAAACACGATCCCGGAGCCAGGAGCATTAGCGAGAATGGTCAACACATATGCAAATGTTTTCGTGATCTGCTATGCATTAAACACCAGGCGCGAGAGTGTAAAAGGCGAGACTCTTTTGAACGTGGTATTGTGAATACACAGAGAGACTGTTATAATAATCTCGCAAACGGAGAGACTTTGTCATCAGACTTTAAAAGATGGAAAAGAGATTAAACGGATCAGTTTTCAATTTCTATTCCTGAAAAGAAAAAAAATTAAACATTAAATTTCGTATTTTTAGTTGTTTGTAAACAATCTGTTAAAATTTGAGATCATTTGAATAAGAATTGGCTAAATTATTAGGATTACAAAATTATAACGATTTTTCTGAAACACACTGTATATCTGAAATGATATCGATTTTTTTAAACACATTATATATCAAATTATATTTTTTCTGAAACACCCTGTGTATCTCAAATGATATCAGTTTTTCTGAAACACCCTGTACATCTCAAATGATATCAATTTACCTGAAACATCCTGTACATCTCAAATGATATCAATTTATCTGAAACACCCTGTGTATCCCAAATAATATCAATTTATCTGACACACCGTGTATATCCTAAATGATATCAATTTTTCTGAAACACCCTGTATATCCTAAATGATATCAATTTTTCTGAAACACACTGTGCATTTCAAATGATATTAATTTTTCTGAAACACCCTGTATATCTCAAATGATATCAGTTTTTCTGAAACACCCTGTACATCTCAAATGATATCAATTTTTATGAAACATACTGTATATCTCAAATGATATCTATTTTCCTCAAACACACTGTACATCTCAAATGATATCAATTTTTGTGAAATACCCTGTACATCTCAAATGATATCAATTTATCTGAAACATCCTGTATATCCCAAATGATATCAATTTTTCTGAAACACCCTGTATATCTCAAATATTATCAATTTTTCTGAAACACCCTGTATATCCCAAACGATATCAATTTTTTTCTGAAACACCCTGTATATCCCAAATTATATCAATTTTTCTGAAACACCCTGTATATCCCAAACGATATCAATTTTTTCTGAAACACCCTGTATATCCCAAATTATATCAATTTTTCTGAAACACCCTGTATATCCTAAACGATAACATTTTTTTCTGAAACACCCTGTATATCCCAAATGATATCAATTTTTCTGAAACACCCTGTATATCTCAAACGATATCAATTTTTTCTGAAACACCCTGTATATCCCAAACGATATCATTTTTTTCTGAAACACCCTGTATATCCCAAACGATATTAATTTTTTCTGAAACACCTGTATATCCCAAACGATATCAATTTTTTCTGAAACACCCTGTATGTCGAATATTGAAGTTATAACGACTTGTGTAAGTATTACTAATTTATTTTAAATTGTTTTTTCTCTGTTGAAATCAATTTTTCATTGTCAATTCTTTCTATTAACAATATCTTTAATCACTAACTTTAATGTAATTAATGTGACATTTCTAAAATATATGAACACTATTATAAAAGTGCTGCTAATGGCCATCCGTATTTTAATAATGGGAATTTTGCATGTACATATGTTGCCACAATAAAGAAAACAATAGCACACTGTAACGAGATTTTTGTCAGCACAATAGTGTTAAAATATTCTAACTTAGGGAATAAAGAAGTTTCTAATACTTTTTTTGTGTTCGCGCTCGCCCTGATCAATACAATTTCCCAACGGAAATAACTAAGATAGTAATTCCCCTTATTTGGTTATTTATTTATTTGCAGTAAATTATAATAAAATTCTGTGGACAGGAAAGAACTGAATTTGGTTGGTTGGTTGGTTTTAACTAGTGTTTTTGCTTTTTGTTTTTTGGGGGGTTTTTTGTCTTTTGTTTTTTTCGCTGAATCCAGTTGGTAAATCCTAGACTGTAAATTTCGTTAATATGTAAGTCCAAGTTTGTGTTCAGAGAATTCTTCCTCAAAGAAAGTTCAACATAGCAATTGATTTGAGAACAGTTGCAAACGATCTTAAATGCTTTCTGCCCTTATCTCTCACAGGCCATTTTTTACTGGAAATGCCTTCCGTTGTTGGGAAAGTTCATAAATAAAACTGACGATTTTGCCAACAGTCAGAAACAGCATGTGCATGGGTAAAATTATGCGAGCATGGGAGTACCCCAGTTCAGATCATCTCAATCGGTATCCCCTTCTGAGTCCAGTAGCAAGGAGGATCAATTGCAGCCAGACCTTGTGTCGCAGCCTGGCCTGGTCGGGGATTAAGGTAAATACCGATCCCCTAACTCCCCATTGGTTATTCAAATCTGTCCATTTTGTTTTGAGCATGTCTTCGATCCTCTTAGGGGGCATCTTATATTTTATATCATGATAGACAAAGCTGGTCTTGATAAATATTTGGTTGAAAATTTGAACATAAAACTTTTGGGGGGGTTTATCGTTGCATTTCAACCAGAAATATTACATATCGGTTAGGGTATATTTGAGATGCTACCCTGACAAATGTCGGAAGAGTGGTACCAGTTAGGCTCCCAACTTTGAGTTAAATAGAGAAAAAAATCAGTTTAAAAAAATGTGTTTAAAAACTTGAGTTAATAAAGAAAATTGAATACACATCAAGAATAAATCAAACAAAACATCTTCAGCATAAATAACCCAGCAAGGGTTGACATGCCATAAAATCCAACCTAAAAAAATCAAGCAAACCGACAAATGTATAAAATAATGAAATTAGTTCTTCATCAAAATGTGCTCGGAAAGCCGTAGAATATAACGGTTATGACACAGAGAGAAAAAAAACACATGGCTGGAAAAAGGAAAGAAAGAAAGAAAGACATAATGAGAAACAAATGAATAAATGAATGAAGAGATAAAGAAAGAAAGAATGGATGAAAGTAAGGAGGAGAAAGAAAGAAAGAAAGAAAGAAAGAAATGAGAACAAAAACTGAATGAATGTACGGAGAAAAAAGAAAGATAGGACACATGCAAAGGACACTCTTTCTAGGACGTGTATGCTAGATTATCAATGATACTAAGAGAATTCATCCGCCCTTTGACAGATCGCATTTTTCATCCTGTCTGCTTGTTAGCCACCCTTCTCATCAGGGGAACATATTGAAGGAGTGAAATTTAGCTGTTTCGTAAACCACTCGACCAGGCGGCAGGTAGCACTGGGTCACATGGTACCAGTAACATTGTTGCGTAGTACTTTTCTTACGTCCATTTTGTGTACGTAAAGAAACTAGTCGACCAGTTCGGGAAGTGGCCGGTCGACCATGATTTGCTTCATCTTTTAAAAAACTCTCGGTCATCCAAAAATGCCTTGTGCCAACTAAAAATCAATGCCTGGGATTGAACTCTCTATAAGCCTGTGTTAACTTGTTAAATATTTGTGCCGCATTGTCTATATACTTTAATTTTGTGATCCAGTTTCGTGAACAAATTTGTAATTCTCCAAGAGAACTTAGAATCATCATTAGTTAGAAAGTAAGAAAGAAAGAAAATAGAAAAATAAGAAAGAAAGAAAGAAAGAAAGAAAGAAAAAAAGAAAGAAAGAAATCGAAAAATAAGAAAGAAAGAATAAAGAAAGAAAGAAAGAAAGAAAGAAAGAATGAAAGAAAGAAAATCGAAAAATAAGAAAGAAAGAAAGAAAAAAATTTTGTTATCCAATTTTCTTCAGATTTGTACATTGCTATTTGTCATGGGGTTTCTCCTCAAGATTACATATTTTCGAAACACTATCCTAGATAAACAATTTACCTATGAAATATAGATTAAGAATCTCACGAAAAGGAGGTACAGACGGACCACCTAATCCCGGCCAGGAGACTGGCCCTATTATTGATCGACAATAAGAAGAGAACCTGTCATCTCGTGGATTTTGCCACCCCGGCCGACCACCGAGTAAAAATAAAAGAAAGCGAAAAGATAGACAAATACTTAGACCTTGCCAGAGAACTGAGGAAACTATAGAACATGAAGGTGAAGGTTGTACCAATTGTAATTGGTGCCCTTGGAACGATCCCCATAGCTCTGGAAAAGAATTTGGGTGAACTGGAAATCAGAGGAAGAATCGAGACCATCCAAACTACAGCACTGTTAAGATCGGCTATAATACTCAGAAGAGTCCTGGAAACCTGAGGGGACTTGTTGTCACTCAGCTTCCAATGAACCACCAGCTACGACAGGTGTGAAAATCTCAATAATAATAATAATAATAATAATAATAATAATAAATTGCAACACAAGACAATCCCATAAGAGCAAATTCTATAAAGGCAAACATAGATAAGACGCAACAGAATAGCAAGTGTAGAATGTGTGGAGACAGAAACGAAACGGTTAACCATGTGATAATAAGGGAATGTAGCAAACTTGGACAAAAAAAGTACAAGACTCGGCACGACTCGGTGGGAAAGATGATCCACTGTGAATTGTGCAAGAAATTCCATTTTCGCCATGCACCTAAATGGTATGTGCACAAACCGGAATCTGTTCTAGAGAATGAGACGCATAAAATTCTTTTGGAACTTTGAGATACAGATGGATCGCCAAATTCCAGCTTGGAGACCAGACATAGTATTAATTAACAAAAAGAAGAAAACGTGTCATCTCGTGTATTTTGCCGTCCCGGAGGATCACAGAGTGAAGGTGAAAGAAAACGAAAAGATAAACAAATACTTGGATCTGGCCAAGAGCTGAAAAACACTGTGGAAATATGAAGGAAAATGTCTTGCCAGTTGTAATTGGGACTCTTGGAACGGTTCCCAGGGGTTTGGAAAAGTTTCAGGAAGAATTGGAAACCCGAAGAAGAATCAAAACCATCTCGACAACAGTACTGTTAAGATCAGCTATAATACTCAGAAGAATCATGGAGACCTGAGGAGACTTGCTCCCACTTCGCCTCCAATGAACCACCAGCTTAGGCAGGTTTGAAAAATCAAAATAATAATAATAATAATAATAATAATAATAATAATAATAATATAGACAGGTCACCTAATCCCGGCTAGGAGACCAGACCTAGTATTAATTAACAAGAAAAGAGAACTTGTCATCTAATAGATGTTGCCGTTTCAGTGGATCACCGAAAACGAAAAGATAGACAAGTACAGACAACAGCATTGTTAAGATCGGTTAGAATACTCAGATGGGTCCTGGAGACCTGGGGAGACTTGCTGTCTCTCAGGCCTCAGTGAAATACCACCAGCTAACGCTGATGTGAAAAAATTCTCAAGGAGTGAAATGATAAATTATAATACGTAGAAGAATATCAAGTGTAGATTATAGTGTGACAGAGATGAACCGTTATTAATATAAACGAATGCAGCAAACTTGCACGAAAGGAACACAAGACTAGACACGACTGGGTGGGAATGATGATCTAGTGATAATTGTGAATGGGATTATAATTGGATCATTCTGACAAATGGTATATGCACAAACCAGAACATTTCCTGGAAAATTAGACCCATAAAATTCACTGGTTGGTTGGTTCGATTCAGTTTAACATCAATCCAGGAATCTAAGGCCCTCAGTCCACTGCCTTCTTGCACATATATGATAAAAAAAGGGTTGGGCGGTTGCTTTAAGGGTAATTGGCTTGGGACAATCATATAGGGGCTAGAGCTTGATGTGACCAGCCAATTGGTCGGAGGGGATCTTTTCCGACTGCTCGTCTAAGGGCCGAAGTAAGGGCCCAAGTGAAGTGTTGCATGTCATGGACTGCTGAGCCATCAAGATTCTATCCTTAAGCATCACGGTTCACCATCCACAACCAACAGGTAGCCTCATTAGAAAGGGTCTTATGTCTCTACAGAGGTACAGTCGGTGTATTCTAAAGCCCCAGCCGACATGGCTGCTGGGACTTTGAGATAAAAACGAATCCCGCCCCCATCCCGACCAGAAGATCAGACCTAGTGTTAATTGGCATCATTTGGATTATTCGGCCCTCATCTTTATTGTCATCTATACAACGTTTTGGCCGATGTGCCCTCCGGCCTTCTTCAGGTATTTCTTGTCGGACTCGGGAACCTTCTTGAACGCGAGAGCATTCTCTTGGAACTCTGAAAACTTCACTCTGAATGTCCAATTGGACACATGGCACAACGGATATAGGCGTTGTGTTAATACATTTCTAAGTGGCAGTTATCTCTGGGCTGCAGGTTCAGTCCTGACCAAGAGTGACAGGAACGTAGAATAATTAACACAGCTTAACACTTGTATCTGATCATGGTTAAAGGAATGAGAACAGTCTACCCCCGTGGATTGAATAAAGGGTTCGGTTCAAAGTTCCGCGAAGGCTCCCGATTATGACATGAAGGCTCCCGAGTTTGACAAGAAGGTTTCCGAGTTCGAAGAGAATGTTCCCGAGTTCGAGATGGTTCCGAAACGTTGTGTAGATAAAGACGGGAACAATAGTCCGAATAATGCAAATAAGACAAATTATCAAGCCTCAGCTCAAAAATTTAGAGAACTAGCGTTAACTAGCAAAAGCATGTGCCCCTGGGCGCAAGTATTTAAGTTTTAATGTAACAAAATGTTACGAGCTTCGTCTGTATGACCACCACGGACTCCCAGTTCTCCTGACTAAAACAGTAATTCCCCCATATATTTTTCCGTTCAAAATTATTAAGGAAAACATTTTCCGTAATTTACAATTTCAATATTACCAATATAAAACTGAAAACAAACATGTAACTTCATTTTTCCAATTCATTTTAATTTTACGTTGGGCATTAAAGTAACACAAGACCATTTGGACAGGTTCTTTTTTTTTTAATTGGGTGAAATAAAATGGTAGAAATAAGTATTTTGCGATTAAGTGACACAAGATAATCAGGATTTAAACTTTTGCATTTCATCTCGGACGATTTAGACGGTCTCATTTTTAACTAGAGGGTGGTGCAACATGATAACAGACGGATTGACAAGAAGAAAAGAGTCTGTCGTCTAATGGAGTTCGCCTTTATATCGATTTAAAAAAAGAAAATGAAAAGATAAACCAAGATCTTGCTAGAGAACTGATGATGTGGAGCATGAAGATGGTGGCAATTATAATTTGTGTTCTTGGAACGGTTAAGGCTTAGAAAGGAGATTGGAGGAATTGAACATTAGAGGAAGAATCGAGAATATCCAGGTCACTACTGTTAAGATCAGCTAGAATACTTATATTCATTGAGGTTATAGTGTATATAATGTATATCTCATAAGGAACAAGTGTATTAATATATAGGGTTGACAAGCCTATCGTCTAATGTATTTCGGCTTTATATCGAGTAAAAATGAAATAAGTGAAAATATAAACCAATACTTGGATCTTGCTAGAGAGCTGAAGAAATGTGGAGCATGAAGTGGTAACAACGATTATAATTTGTGTCCTTAGAGGAAGAATCGAGAATATCGAGGTCATAATACTGTTAGAATATTTATATTCGTTGATGTTATCTATCTATACATATATAAAGGGCAGTTGTGTGAATCTGTATGACCGGAGGAAACTTCGAAAATAGAACGATTAACGAAAACGTAAATATATATATACATTAAATATCACCAGGGCTTGGTTTTTGAGCAAAAATAATAGAGATTTGATTTATATTCGTGAAGAAGATAATTAAAAAATAAAGTTTAAATGATAACAGCATGGATTTTTTTTTTCATTTATAATTTTAGATAGTAGACATTAACATTTCTTTTCAGAGTAACTGGATCAATGCAATTTTACATAGGGATTTAAATGGGGCATCCCACGTGAATTCAATTCACAATTCAGTAATAATGGATCTGCGGGACTAACTTTTAAAAATCCCCCTCTACCCAGGATTAAAAATCCCCTTCTACCCCGGCGACCCAGGGCCATCTTTTAGGCTTCAAGCAAGAGCGCTTGTCCAGCGGAAATCCTTGGTAAAGAATCCTTTGGTTGTTCCTTGGTGCTCCTCAGTATTGCAAGTACTTCGTCAATGATTGCAAATGGACGCCTCTCAGTATCAGTGTTTAAGTAGTCAAGCAGGCTGTTGATTGGTTGAGGTTTAAACCGCGTGACGTCTCTTAGTCTATAAATTTAAGTGGTGCTTTGTAGCACACCTTATATACAAAATAATAGGAAGCGCGTGGTGTAATGGTTAAAGTCATGGGAAATGGACTCGTCGCCCCGAGTTCAAATCCTGGACGTGGTAATTGCATTTCACTTAACGCTAATACCGTTGGGAAAGGTATGAATCCTACTCTCCCTCTAGCTATGGATAAATAGCAGGGCAGACTGGGCTCTTTAACCATGGCTAGGTAACCAGTCTAGGAGAAGGAAAACTCTGAATTTAAACTCCTAAACTCCGCTTAAGAAATTGACCTTGTGTCGTATCCTGCTCGTGCGGAGGAGTTGGTAAATATATATATACAAAATAATCCAACAAAAGTGTAGGACGTGATCACGGCGTACCGAAAGCAGAAGTTCACAGACAATAGGCGGAACCGCGCAGTTGTCGAGCGGTATCTAAGAGACGGGAAACTACCCCTCGGAAGAGCTCCACTTCTTAAGGTCCTCCTCTTCTATCATAGTTCTATCTGCTCCATCTTTCATCGTCCATCAGATTTGTTTTCTTCTGGAGTTCTCTTTGGGTTAGGGTTGTCTGTTTCTTCATACCGGGATAGTTTTTCTACCCTCTGTAGAGGATAAAGTCAGCGTATTCTAAGCCCTCACCACAGGGTGCTTAAAGGTAGACTACCAGCGTTCTTCAATCAATGTACACATCATCATCATCATCATCATCAGGACAACGAACAGCACGGATTCCCATGACTCTCTTTCTCTCTCGCCAACCATCCCTATTGGTCATCGCCCACGGCAGGTCCTCCGAACAGCATCCAGAATCCGCCTAGACCTGATTGATATCGGTTTTTGCTGGTCGGCCTACACTGGTGTGTCGACGTGTAGGTGTCCGACATGTTCGTCTTACTTGGATGGTTTGTATATACATTTACCAACCCCTCCGCACGAGCAGGATGTGACACAAGGTCAATTTCTTAAGCGGAGGTTAACAGGTTTGAATTCAGTGTTCCTTCTCCTAGACTGGTTACCTAGCCATGGTTAAGAGCCCAGTCTACCTTGTTATTTACCCATAGCTAGAGGGAGAATTGGAATCATACCTTTCCCAAGAGTATTAGCGCCATGTGATATGCAAACAGCTTCGTCCAGGAATTGAACTCGGGCCGACGAGTCCATTTCCTACGACTCTAACCATTAGACCACGCGCCTCCATTAAATCTGATGAAGTTATAGGTCTGGTTCCAGTGTTCGAAAAATATGAATATAGAAAATTGTATTGAAGGCATGTTTCAGTGCGTGATTTCAGCAGAACCTGTATGTACGCATGCAATCATGTCTTCACACTTCAAACATGGTGTAATGGTTAACAAGCTAGTATCACACATGCATTACTACTAAATACTGAGTTCGATCCTCGCTGGATGCCTCGTACTTCCGACCTTGTATCACATCCTACCTGTTGTAAGGGAAGACATTTCTTCTACAAGATAGTTGGACTTGTCCAACGGAACACATATAAAAATACGAATGCGCGAGATTATTCGTAGTCGAGTTACGTAGTAGTATTTGTAGTCGAGTCACTAGTAATACTGTTGGAGAACTGCGTGTTGACCCTATTATTTATATTCCTGTACAAAAAGAAATAAACCTTTTCCGGATTTTCAATGTTGTTAATTTGATTAATTCAGACACAACAATATGATCATTTTTCTATCCAAGAGTCACTATTAATCGAGTAGCTAGTCATACTGTTGGAGAACTGCGTGTTGACTATTATTTACATTCCTGTATAAAAACTAATAAACTTTTTTTCTGGATTTTCAATTTGTTAATTGATTAATTCAGTCATAACACTGCCCTTACTTGTTCAATATTTTTTATAGTATAAGCTAGTCTCGATTACTACTGAGTAGCGAGTTCGATCCTACCTGGATGCCCCTTACTTCTTACCTTGTTTCACATCCTACCCTTACTTGGTTCGATAATTTTATTAGCTAAAAGTTTATTGGACCATATTACCTTTAGGTACCCCCTTTTGATCTCGATTAAGAAATGACATGTTTTTCATTCACACCGTCAATATCCGGTTGTTTGTTAGGGGTTAGGGTTAGGGTTAGGGGTTAGTTTTATAATTTTTTTAAAATCTAAAAATCGTCTGTTGAAACAACCGGATATTGACAGTGTAAATGAAAAACATGTCCTTTCTTAATCGAGATCAAAAAGGGGTGCCCAAAGGTCATATGGTCGAGTTTATTTATCTCCATGTCAATAAATTTCTGATCTTCAAGACTAAAGCATTCTATATCCATTACAACTGATTAAGTCCGATCGTCGTGTGCACGCGCACTTGTTTACTAAACCTTTCAGTAAAGTAAAAAAAGTAAAGTCGTCGGGGTGGCCTAAAGTCGGTATCAGCCAGATAGCGAGGGAGTCTATCTCCTTTTCACTAGCACTTTCCGTAAAGTAAAAAAAAGTGTCACATCCTACTCGTGTAGAACACATTGGGTAAAAACAACATTCCATCGTTGTGTTACGGTTAGCAAGCTAGTATCGCAGATCCATAACTGGTGATTAGCGAGCTCGATCCTTGCTGTATGCCTCATACTTGCGACTTTGTGTCACATCCTACTCGTGGTGAACGGGTTGGGTAAATAACAATTGGGGGGGGTCCCATCGTAGTGCAACGGTTAGCAAGGTTGTGTCGCAGATCCATTACAACTAAATCGTGAGTTCGATCTTCGCTGGATACTCCATACTTGCGACCTTGTGTCATATCCTATCCGTGTTGAACGGGTTGGTGTTACGATTTTATGAGCCATCCTTTAGGCTTCAAGCAAGAGCGCTTGTCCTAGCGGAAATCCTTGGTAAAGAATCATTTGGTTGTTCCTTGGTGCTCCTCAGTATTGCAAGTACTTCGTTAATGATTGCAAATGGACGTCTCTCAGTATCAGTGATTAACTAGTCAACCAGTCACGCATTCGGGCTGTTGAATGGCTGAGGTTTAAACCACGTGACCTCGCTTAGTCTATAAATTTAAGTGGTGTATTGTAGCACACCTTATATACCAGAATAATCCAACAGTTGGGAGGTTCCATCGTGGTTAGCAAGTTAGTCTATGGGCAAATAGTAGAACAGATGGGACGCTTTAGCCTTGGTACGGCAACCACTCCAGGAGAAGGAAAACTCCAATGAAAATGATTGCTCATAAGGATATGGATATGTATTCATGCGTGCGTGCGCGTGTGTGTGTGTGTGTGTGTCGGCTATTTGCCGATCTTTAAACCAGGGTGTCTAGTATCGCAGATCCATTACTACTGAATAACGAGTTCGATTCTCGCTGGATGCCCCATACTTGCGACCTTGTGTTAGATACTAGAAGCGAACGGATTGGGTAAGTACCAGTCTTTAAACAAGATAAAAAAAATAATGACGTACTCGTTAGGATCGAACTCGCGTCACGTCGCTAGCTTTCTAGCCATCGTCTTAAGCTCATATCTGTAAATAAGTATCTATACGGAAAGGTTTTAAGTAAAGTTGGCGGAGTGGTCTATTGTCATTATCAGCCGATAATATCAGCGAGTCTATCCCCTTTTCACCAGCGCTAGACCAGGGAGAGGCGGAGCGTCCGGCTAGGAACCACAAGGTTACTGGTTCGATGCCGGTCCTCGCAAACTCAGCGTATGAGTAGCACAGGGATCTGTGCGGTAAAGTGGGGGAGCTGGTGGTATGTGTGGTGCTCCACCACAGACGCTAAAATAATCTTCTTGGTCTAGCGCAAGTGAAAAGGGGATAGACTCCCTCGCTATCTGGCTGATACCGACTTTAGGCCATCCCGACGACTTTACTTTTTTTTACTTTACGGAAAGTGTTAGTGAAAAGGAGATAGACTCCTTCGCTATCTGGCTGATACCGACTTTAGGCCACCCCGACGACTTTACTTTTTTACTTTACTGAAAGGTTTAGTAAACAAGTGCGCGTGCACACATGACTAAAATAACAGGTTATGCAAAAACAAAAAAAAAAAAGAAAGAAAAGAAAGGAAGAAAGAAAAAGACCCCTAAATAGATGTGGGATGGGGAACTACCATAAATAAACCTGAAAATGAATAATGAAGGGTGGGTCGGTGGGGGAGTAGCACACCTCGGAGGCTTTTGTGTCTATTAGTGGATCTTTTTTTGTTCTTTCATTTTCTCTTTTCTTTTTTCTTTCTTTTCTTTCATTTTCTCTTTTCTTTTTTTCTTTCTTTCTTTTTTTTTTCTTTCTTTCTTTCTTTTTCTTTCTCAGCCTTCTCCATTATCGCGGGAAAAAGAATGCAAATGACTACGTTTATCTCTTGGCAATGGAATGTGAAATGTGAATCCTTCTCTTTGTTACTCGATCTCGGCCTTCCACGTCCACAACTAATTGCTTGTCTGCTTGTCAATCTCCTCTGCTCACTTCGCTCTCTCTCTCTCTCTCTCTCTCTCTCTCTCTCTCTCTCTCTCTCTCTCTCTCTCTCTCTCTCTCTCTTGCTGCCTTTTTTAATTTATCAATCCATCTATCTATCTATCTATCTAATTCTGATCATATCTATCTATCTATTTATCAATCGATTTATCTTATTCTGTTCATATCTGTCTAGCATATTTTTCCCGAGTTCAAATCCTGGACGTGGTAATTGCATTTCACTTAACGCTAATACCCTTGGGAAAGGTATGAATTCTACTCTCCTTCCAGCTATGGGCAAATAGCAGGGTAGACTGGGCTCTTTAACCTTGGTTAGGCAAACGGTCTAGGAGAAGGAAAACTCTGAATTCAAACCTGCTAAACTCCGCTTAAGAAATTGACCTTGTGTCACATCCTGCTCGTGCGGAGGGGTTGGTAAATATATATACAATAGAATTTTTACTCTCTGATGCTCCAACTCTTCTCACAAATTGTCTTAGAAATCATGTGATTTGATACATTCAGACAAATATTAGAGTAACTAGTATCGTGGATCCATTAGTATTGAATAGTGAGTTCAATCCTAACTAGATGCCTCATAATATCGACCTTGTGTTACATCTTAACCGTGGCGAACTGGTTCTAAAATGAGGGCGTCCCATCATGGTGTAATGGTTATCCTACTAGTATCACAGATCCATTACTATTGAATAGCGAATTCAATCATCGCTGGATGCCCCAAACTTGTGAACTTGTGTCATATCCTACTCGCTATTATAGTAGTAATGGATCTGCGAGAGTAGCTTACTAACCATTAGACCACGACGGTTCGATGAATAAAAATAAACAAAACATGCTTTTCTCTCAACCATGTGTATTTCACGAAGAGCAGACTATTATTAGTGATTTTTTGGACTGTTGTTCTCATTTTAAAAATTCAGAGAAACATTATTTGTGAGTTCAATTCTTATTGGGTACAAAGCTAATTTTGGTTATAATTATTTTTACATCAATAATCAACAAGTTCGATCCACACTGGATGCCCCCATAAAAAACCGACGTAAACTAAATTTCTATTTTTTCTTTTTTTTTCCTCAATCACGTTTCTTTCTTTCTGCCCCTCTCTCTCTCTCCCCCATTCTCTCTCTCTCTCTCTCTCTATATATATATATATATATATATATATATATATATATATATATATATATTCTTTCTGTTACTTTCCTTCTTTCTTTCTTTTTGTTTCCTGCTCTGTTCATTATTTGTCTACATCTCGTTTAACATCTTTGCGAAATCTCTCTCTTTCTCTCTTTTTGCTCACTTATTTTCAATAACTCACTCTCTCTACCGCCTCTCTCTCTCTCTCTCTCTCTCTCTCTCTCTCTCTCTCTCTCTCTGTGTGTGTGTGTGTGTGTGTGTGTGTGTCTATATATATATATAATATATAGAGAGAGAGAGAGAGAGAGAGTGAGAGAGAGAGGGGGAGATTGTTACTATCTTTTTCCTCTCTCGTCAGTACTACACACATTATCTCTGTCTGTCTGTCTCTCTCTCTCTCTCTCTCTATATATAATATATATATATATATATATATGTGTGTGTGTGTGTGTGTGTGTGTGTGTGTGTGTTTCTCCTCTATTTTCTATATTACTTTCGCAATGTGTCTCCGTGTGTGTGTGTGTCTGTCTATCTATCTATCTATCTGTCAGTTTTATTTTTAACCTATCTCTCTCTCTCTCTCTCTCTCTCTCTCTCTCTCTCTCTCTCTCTCTCTCTCTCTCTCTCTCTCTCTCTCTCTCTTATTTTTCTTCCTGTCTCAGGATGTTTGTGTCAAACAGGAAATATGTCGATGATAACCCTAACCTTCCGTCTCAACTCCTGTGCCTCGCGCCGGGCTATAATGATAACATGCTCACCGGAAGTGCTCATACGGCGGGAAGATAACTATAGGCATGCGTCCGACCTTTGTGACTCCGAAGAGGCAAGCTTTAATAGGAAGACAGCTAGTTGCATAGAAAACGAGACGACCTCTGAACCCGTTGGCTTTCACCTGTAACAGCGGTCCATAATGATACTGGTGCTTCTATTTAGCCAGGAATGGAGGATACGAATTAGTAATTTAAAGTTATCTTTTTTTATATATCTAGAATCAGATTGATTAAAATGACATTCAGTTTCACTCTCTCTCTCTCTCTCTCTCTCTCTCTCTCTCTCTCTCTCTCTCTCTCTCTCTCTCTCTCTCTCTCTATCTCTTATTCATCTATCTATCTATTTATATCTCTCTACCTATCTTATTCTGTTCATATCTATCTATCTCTCTCTACCTATCTTATTCTGTTCATATCTATCTATCTATTTATATCTCTCTACCTATCTTATTCTGTTCATATCTATCTATCTATTTATATCTCTCTACCTATCTTATTCTGTTCATATCTATCTATCTATTTATATCTCTCTACCTATCTTATTCTGTTCATATCTATCTATCTATTTATATCTCTCTACCTATCTTATTCTGTTCATATCTATCTATCTATTTATATCTCTCTACCTATCTTATTCTGTTCATATCTATCTATCTATTTATATCTCTCTACTATCTTATTCTGTTCATATCTATCTATCTATTTATATCTCTCTACCTATCTTATTCTGTTCATATCTATCTATCTATTTATATCTCTCTACCTATCTTATTCTGTTCATATCTATCTATCTATTTATATCTCTCTACCTATCTTATTCTGTTCATATCTATCTATTTATCTCTCTCTACCTATCTTATTCTGTTCATATCTATCTATCTATTTATATCTCTCTACCTATCTTATTCTGTTCATATCTATCTATCTATTTATATCTCTCTACCTATCTTATTCTGTTCATATCTATCTATCTATTTATCTCTCTCTACCTATCTTATTCTGTTCATATCTATCTATCTATTTATCTCTCTCTACCTATCTTATTCTGTTCATATCTATCTATCTATTTATATCTCTCTACCTATCTTATTCTGTTCATATCTATCTATCTATTTATATCTCTCTACCTATCTTATTCTGTTCATATCTATCTATCTATTTATATCTCTCTACCTATCTTATTCTGTTCATATCTATCTATATCTCTCTCTATCTTATTCTGTTCATATCTATCTATCTATTCTATCGTATTCTGTTCATATCTATCTATCTATCTCTCTATCTATCTATTCGTATTCTATCTATCTATCTATTTATATCTCTCTACCTATCTTATTCTGTTCATATCTATCTATCTATTTATATCTCTCTACCTATCTTATTCTGTTCATATCTATCTATCTATTTATATCTCTCTACCTATCTTATTCTGTTCATATCTATCTATCTATTTATATCTCTCTACCTATCTTATTCTGTTCATATCTATCTATCTATCCATCTATCGTATTCTGTTCATATCTATCTATCTATCTATCTATCTATATGTCTATATGTCTGTCTGTCTTATTCAGTTTATATCTATCTATTTATTCGTCTATCGTATTCTGTTCATATCTATCTATTTATCTATCTACCTATCTTATTCTGTTCATATCTATCTATTCATCTATCGTATTCTGTTCATATCTATCTATCTATCTATCTACCTATCTTATTCTGTTCATATCTATCTATCTATCCATCTATCGTATTCTGTTCATATTTATCTATCTATCTATCTATCTGTCTGTCTGTCTGTCTTATTCTGTTTGTATCTATTTATTCATCTATCGTATTCTGTTCATATCTATCTATTTATCTATCTATCTATCTATCTTATTCTGTTCATATATCTATCTATCTATCTATCTTATTCTGGTCATATCTATCTATTTATGTATCTATCTTATTATGTTCATATTTATATATCTATTTATCTATCAACCTTATTCTGTTCATATCTATCTCTCCCCTCTTTTCTCTCTTCCCCTCTCTCTCTCTCTCTCTCTCTCTCTTCTCTCTCTCTCTCTCTCTCTCTCTCTCTCTCTCTCTGTATATTTATATGTATATATATATGTATGTGTGTGTGTGTGTGTGTGTGTATGTGTGTGTGTGTTTGTTTGTGTGTATGTGTATGAATGAAAAATTATCATTATATTGTAAAAATGAATATTGCTTCCTTCTCTGAGTATATTGCTCAAATAAAAATCACGCTATGGTGTGATGTTTTAACTAGGAGATTAATTGGACCATATGACCTTAGGGCACCCCTTTGCGATTTCGATTCGTGGGGATATTTTTTCCATTTACACCGTCAAAATCCGGTTAATTGTTTACAGACGATTTTTACAGTTTTTTTTTAATTATAAAACTAACCCCTAACCCTAACCCCTAACTCTAACCGTAACCCCTAACCCTAACTCCTAACAAACAACCGGTGTAAATGAGAAAAGTGTCCCCAGAGTCGAGATCGCGGAAGGGGTGTCTTAAGGTCATATGGTCCGATTAATTAATTGATTGATTCATTTTCTTATTTTAACAACATTTCAATCCGTCTAGGGTTATTTTATGCCTAGAGGTTAGAGAATCGCATTCATTGTATAGTTATATTAGCATATTCTGTGTATTTGTTTCTTAAGATTTTTTATAACAGTTACCTGATGTCAAGTATTCCTGTGTAATCTTATTATAATGGAGATTGTGTGTTTTTCTGTCTGTAACCGAAACTATATTCCTACTTAAGTCACAATTCTCTTAGTTATTGACATCACATTCTCCATGATTTTATTTTTTATCTAAACCTCAATTATTAATAAAATGGTCTTACATTATTAATACTGTTAACTATGTCTACATACTGACAACATGCAATTATATTTATATATACAACAAAATAGCGGTTTACACTGTGAACGGGAAGGCTAATTTGCATATTAATATTAAAAAATCGAATTTAATAAATATGTGCTTAGTATTATTGATTTCTAACTATTTGGTTTTATTTTAATGAATATAAGCAAAAATCTCTTCAATGAATCTTAAATGAAATCCATTAACAAGATAAAATAACTGTCATTTTATTCTTTACTTCCTCTTATAACTAAATACTTAAATTAGAAAAAATAACAATGAAAGACGAGAGTGATGGAAGAGTAAGTTTCAGTTGTTCCATTTTTTATTATACTCCCTCTGTTTCAAATCTTTTATTATACTCCCTCTGTTTCAAATCTTTTTATCTGTATTCTTATTTAGTTTCACTAGTCTTTCTAATTTAATACAATATTTTATTACATTAAAACTTATACTTGCACCCGGAGGGTGCATATATTTGCTAGTACAAATAATTTGCACACATTTGTATGGCTTTTAAGTATTTCTATCTAATATTGGTGGTTTCAAATTAGTATTTACATTTAATAATAGTATTTTGTTTGCATACAGTAATATAGTTTCATAGTTTCAAGTAACTAATGATATTGATCAGTAGTAAGTTTTTTTTCTTTTAAGAAGGCGGGGTGGCCTATTGTCAGTATCAATCAGACGAGGGATTCTATCCCCTTTTCACATGCGCTATATCAGGGAGATTTAGGACCATATGACCTTTAGGCACCCCTTTTTTATCTCGATTCAGAAGGACATGTTTTTCATTTAACCGTCAATATCCGGTTGTTTGTTAACAGACGATTTTTAGAGTTTTTTTAATTATAAAACTAACCCCTAACCCTAACCCTAACTCCTAACCCTAACCCCTAACAAACAACAGGATATTGACGGTGTAAATGAAAAACATGCCCTTCTGAATCGAGATCAAAAAAGGGTGCCTAAAGGTCATATGGTCCAGATTTCTTTTCTTTTTTTTTCTTTTTTTGTTGAGTATGGCGAGGTTCGGTATCTTGCGGTGTCGAATCAGATGCTCTATCGACTGAGCTATAAAAGGCTAGACACGACTGGGTTGGAAATGTGATCCACTGGGAATTGTGCAAGAAAGTAAATTTTGACCATACAACAAAATGATATATGCATAAACCAGAATCTGTTCTTGAGAATGAAACATATAATACTCTTTGGGACTTTGAGATAAAAACGGATCACCTTATCCCAGCCAGAAGACCCGACCTAGTATTAACAAGAAAAAGAGAACTTGTCAACTGGTATATTTTGTAGTTTCAGGGTGAAAATGAAAGAAAACGAAATATTTATTCTCCAACGTATTAAAATCAATCCTATAAATGATTTTATATAGAAACTAATTAAATTATATTTAAAATGTGTAATCTTTTTATATGCGTTCTTATTTAATTTCGTTAGTCTTTCTGATCTAATATACTTCATTATATTAAAACTTAAATACTGACGACCGGAGGGTGCATATTCTCCCTAACAGTATTAATATGATTTCAAGATTTTTTCTTTCTCGTACAAATTAGTTTCAAACAGTTTTATTTGGCCCATAGACAGTACTCTAACAGGTACTACCACTCCAGTTCACGGTGGACTAGGGCGAGACCTGCGTAAAAGAGGCCAAGCCACTGAAATGTGACGTCACAAAAGTAGTCCATGAGGTTGGCCTCATAAAGATAGTATTAAAAGTAAATAAACTGAACATATCGGAAATCTGATAGTTGAATTATCTCCCCCTGTCGCTAGGGGGCGATCCGCAAACACCAGGTTGGCGGGAGAATCAAAGCCCATGACTTATCAGGGAGCAGTTACCGAGGAGAGACGCTAAAATAAGCGCCCCCATCATCTTGCCCATAAAAAGGGCTACACTTATCTGGAGATTGTCAACCTGGGGAGTCACGTCAAATAAGCGCTCCCACCACCTTGCCATAAAAACAGCAAACTTTCTAAGGCATTGTGACAGCAAACTTTCTAAGGCTGTCACAATAGCAAACTAACAGAAGGCTGACGAACTAAATTCCCACCAAAAGGGCACAATTTTTACCAGGCGAATAGCTTCTAAAAAGCACCCCCTACTTCACTTATCGGACGAGAACCGACCAAGACGAAGCGTTTAACTAAATTCCCACCAAAAGGGCACAATTTTTACCAGGCGAATAGCTTCTAAAAAGCACCCCCTACTTCACTTATCGGTCGAGAACCGACCAAGACGAAGCGTTTTAACAGCATTCCAAAACCAACGAGTAGAACACCTTTCTAGCGCTCTTCACCTAGAACTTTTATTACACCTCAGATAAGTCTAGTAGCAAATGCCATTAAAATTTGCAACAATTTCTGTACTTTTGATAATATACGTGTCTGTAATTTATATTCGTGTTTGTTTTCTTCTTTCGTCCGAATAATAACTACTACTACCGGAGGATAAGAGCTCCAAACGAATCCCCGTAAATACTCTTAAACATCCCTTTACGGTGTATTAGAATTTAAAGACTGAAATTCGTTCATAATTTTATTTGTTTCAAATTTGAAAACAAAGTTTTATTAATTATAATCAGTATCGTTTAATTTGCATGTTTATATCTTAACTTTGAAAATTATTCGGACCACATGACCTTTAGGCACCCCTTTTTGATCTCGATTAAGAAAGGACATGTTTTTCATTTACATCGTCAATATCCGGTTGTTTTAACAGACGATTTTTAGATCTTTTTAAATTATAACCCTAACCTCTAACCCTAACCCCTAACAAACAACAGGATATTGACTGTGTAAATGAAAAACATGTCATTTCTTAATCGAGATCAAAAAGGGGTGCCTAAAGGTAATATGGTCCAATTATTCTGTAAAGTTACAATACAATACAATCTATTTATAATGGAGATTCGCTTCCGGTTTTTGTCTGTAACAAAAACTACGTCACATTACCCAAAATCGTCATAACATAGAAAATAAATACACGCAAAATTTGAACATGCAGCATTAGACAGTCCTCATTGCTTTTTAAAACAAGTTTTAATAAATACATGAATGGTATTATATATCTATATATAGTTTGTTTTATTTTAATACATATTTAAAGTTTACATTTCAAATTGTTTTATTTTTTAATCCTTTAATGAATTTGATGATTTTACTTACTTAGGGTACAAACTCGCTGACATTGTAATTTTTACTCCCATCCCTAAGGCAATATGTTTCAAAAATCTATTTTTACATCGCCCGGAGGGGCGTTTTTTATTTTGTACTAGTACAATTAAATGATTATTACTTAAATACAGCAACAACTGAATTATGAATTAAATAAACAAATTACAAGTAAATGATAAATAAATAGAAAGTTAAATTGAATATTAGAATTATTTTTATTGCTATAAAAATATTCCTTTACAATTTTAAATTTATATCGAGTTTACGGATGCAGTGTCTAGGGCAGTGGTTTTCAAACTTTATACAGTCTGGACGCACTTACAGTACTACAGATACTTGACAGCGCACTGTATACAAAATAGGACTAATATGTTATTAAGTCAGTGGTTCTCAAACTTTATACAGTCTGGACGCACTTACAGTACTACAGATACTTGATAGCGCACTGTATACAAAATAGGACTAATATGTTATTAAGTCAGTGGTTCTCAACTTTATACAGTCTGGACGCACTTACAGTACTACAGATACTTGACAGCGCACTGTATACAAAATAGGACTAATATGTTATTAAGTCAGTGGTTCTCAAACTTTATACAGTCTGGACGCACTTACAGTACTACAGATACTTGATAGCGCACTGTATACAAAATAGGACTAATATGTTATTAAGTCAGTGGTTCTCAAACTTTATACAGTCTGGACGCACTTACAGTACTACAGATACTTGATAGCGCACTGTATACAAAATAAGACTAATATGTTATTAAGTCAGTGGTTCTCAAACTTTATACAGTCTGGACGCACTTACAGTACTACAGATACTTGACAGCGCACTGTATACAAAATAGGACTAATATGTTATTAAGTCAGTGGTTCTCAAACTTTATACAGTCTGGACGCACTTACAGTACTACAGATACTTGACAGCGCACTGTATACAAAATAGGACTAATATGTTATTAAGTCAGTGGTTCTCAAACTTTATACAGTCTGGACGCACTTACAGTACTACAGATACTTGATAGTGCACTCGTATACAAAATAGGACTAATGGACGTACATTAATGCCAAAACATTCATCACTTGGTATGGCTGTACGCCATCTGTCTGAGATACATGCTGTGAAATTACTGGAAACAATGCTGTAGAAGATGATGACACTAATGATGACAGTGATGAAGTGGTATAACCAGTGATCTCTCATATTAAAAAAAAAAAAAGCATTTATGATCTTATATTTTTATTAAGAATTTTTTATTCTCTGTTTCTTTCTCGGTTGGTTGGTTGGTTGGATTTTACGACATATCAACCCTTGTTGGGTTATTCTATGCCGAAGACATTTTGTTTATTCATTCTTGATAGGCATTGAAAATCCTTTGCTTTTAACTAATTTTTGAACACATTTTGGTAAAACTTGCAAATCATACTCAAAATCCCGATATCACAGGGTGACCCAGAAAAAACAGAACCCAAATTATTTATTTATTTTCCCATTAAACAAATCCTAAACCCCAACCCCAACCCTAAATCCCCCTAGTTAAAATTAACAGTTTTATTACAAAATTTATGGGTTCTGTTTTTTCTGGGTCATGGGATTTTGAGCATGATTTGCAAGTTTTACCCACATTTTTTTAACTTTTTTTAATCTTTTCTATTTTAACCCATGGGTGGGACCTAATAGGTACTACCACTCTTCGTCATGGTGGAACTGGGAGTAGTGGCAATGAAGGGATACTTTAAACTCCACATTCCCCCGAGCTCCAGAACGGGAATTTTACCATTAGATGAAGTTTAACGTCATACCCAGGACACTATATATGTATATATAATGGAATCCCTGGAGTGAAGATTTTTCCCCTAAAAGAGAGTTGGACTCGTCCAACGGAACACATATAGAGATACGAATACGTGAGGTTATTCGTAGTCGAGTTACGTAGTAGGATTCAAAGTCGAGTCACTACTATTTGAGTAGCTAGTCTTACTGTTGGAGAACTGCGCGTTGACTCTATTATTTATATTCCTGTACAAAAAGGAATAAATCCTTTTCCCGTATTTTCAATGTTGCTTTTAATTAAATCAGTCACATTTTGGCGAGTTTACATAGTAGTATTTGTAGTTGAGTCATTTGTGTTAACTATGGGGGTGGGGGTAATTTTACATATCGAATTGGAGGTCTCTATACGATATATAATTGAACGAATATCTTAATTTTAGTGTAAAAAATATACTTCTTTTAAATTTCATCGGAATATCATCGATGTCTAAAATTACCTCAAAGGGTTTGTTTTTGTTTTTTTTTTGTAACAAAAAAAAAAAATGTAAACAAATCTTTGAAATGTTGGATATGCGCAAACCTAGACCGGATACAGTTAAATACACAAACCTTTTCAAATTTAATGTCGAAGGAGATAATGTTACTATGTCTTGTTTGTAAATAATTTTCTCGTAAAACTCTATACGTTAGATAACTTAAAGTATATATTAGAATAAAACAAACTATATATAAATTAATAATACGGGGCATGTATTGTTGGAGAACTGCGCGTTGACTCTGTTATTTATAATCTTGGACAAAACGTTTCCCGGAATTTCAATGTTGTTCTTGATAAATTTAGTCACAACACTATCTGCTATGTAAATGTTCGTTTGTTTTAATTTCAGCCTGCCTATTCTCCGGCATTCTTCGGATGATAAAGTCACATTGTCGTCATTCTAATTATATTTCTGACTGGTGACCGGGAATTATCTTCCTTATCCCATGACCCCCTTTTTTTCTGCCTTATACAGTTGACTCAGCTTTTTTTCTTGTTTCATTATAAGATTATATGGGTCGACTTCCTTTTGTACAAACGTTTTTTCTTTTTCTTTTCCTTGAATCAATCTAATATTTAATGACTAAGTGACTTACGAAAATACTACAAAATCCAACTATTTCGATTTTGTTTTATTGTAATCATTATATCTAAATTGTGCACTTCCTGTTCTTGAAGAACAAGCTCTCCCCCTCCCCCCTCTCTCTCTCTCTATTTATCTATCTATCTCTTACTCCATCCCTCCCCCACTCACACTCACTCTTACTCCCCCTCCCCCTTCGCTCTCTCTCTCTCTCTCTCTCTTTTTACTCCCTCTCCCTATCTTCCTCTCTCCGCTCACTACCTCCCCCTCTCACTCGCTATCTTATTCACCCTTTCTCTCTCTCCCTCTCTCTCTTTCTCTTACTCCCTCTCTCACTCTCTTATGCCCTCTCTCTCTCTCTTATGCCTTCTCTCATTCTCACTCTCTCTCACTCTCATTCACTCTTACTCTCTCTCCCTATCTCCATGTCTCCGCTCCCTCTTCCTCTCTCCCTTATTCCCTCTTTCTCTCTCTCTTTCTCTTCTCTCTTCCTCTTCCTCTCTCTTTCACTCTCACTATCTATCTACTTTAAACATATTCTTCAAGTTAATTATACACATATGGTAATTTACCTCCTCCTTTCACTAAACATGAAGTTTCGAGCGGGGGCGCAACGTGAATGAATGCACGGTGGAGTGTGGTGCCAAAAATAGCTTTCCCAATTTAGGGCGGGTCAGGATTCAAGCAATGAACCTGACCCGACCCCTTTTAGACAAGGGGTTAGATGCTAGCCGGAGTGGGGCACTCCTTCGAAGTTAAGTTCATTGATTTATTTATTCGTTGAATGTCACTCACCATAAATGTATTGGTAATTATTGGTAATTTCATAATTCTCTCAAATTCAATATATTTCATTACATTAAGACTTAAATATTACCCCCCCCCCGGAGGTCGCCTATTCTTGCTAGTATATATATATATATATATATATATATTAGCTGAAACAAAAATAGCCTGGCCTTACAAAGTTAACCCTGTGGTTACTCTCACTCGATGTATATACATTGGTAATTATGAACTTTTGTTTAGTAAATTGAAGTGCCCCAGAAAAAACAGAACCCACAAATTGTGTAATAAAACTGTTAATTATCCCATTAAACAAATAAATTAGGGTTTAGGTGTAGGGTTAGGGTTAGGGTTAGGGTTAAGGGTTAGTTTAATGGGAAAATAAATAAATAATTTGGGTTCTGTTTTTCTGGGTCACCCTGTACAGGCTGTCCCAGAAAAAACAGAAACCCAAATTATTTGAAAGACTTATGAAATTAAGTAAGAACGCATATAAAAAGATCATACTTATTTCAATTATATTTTAAAATTATTCTATATAAAATCATTCATTTATTTTAATAAAATAAAACAATAGAATTAGTAATTAATGACACCAATTAATTATTTATTAAACCCGGTTTTTTAAACCAGTATGCAAATTTATCACACCATATATTATGTAAACCTTTCTTTCTTAGTGATATATAAGACACATTGCAGGATTTTAAACATACTAATAACGTGGGCTATTTCGAGGCAAATCTAACACATATTTTCATAGAGACATCGTTAATAAATAAGATTTATTCTATGTACTAATGAGTTTGACAATAACTTAAATACTGATAAATTTACGCAATTCCTGGGGTATTATGACATAAACAGTGACGTAATTTTAGGATCGAGTCTTTTAAAAACACAGAGGCCAATGTCCTTTGCTGCCTTCTCCAGCAGTGATTCGGCTGGTGTAGGTGTATTTGCAAGAAGCACAAGATCATCTGCGTAGTCCGCATCCCTTATAGTCATTGTGGGATTTCACCTGGTTCTTGCCTTTTTTAGGGAGAAGACTTTTTCTTTTATAGGATCTAATTACGTTTGAATTACGTAATGTAGACATATTATAAATATATATGGTGCTAACGCATCTCCTTGCAGGACTCCAGCGGTGATGACAAAGAAATATATGTCACCATTAGGGGAACGAATCATTGCTTTAGTGTCTGTGTAGAGCATCATTATAGCAGTAATTTTTTTTTTTTTTTTTTTTGAGGGGGGGGGGTCCGTATGCTTGTAGTATTTGCTCCATCTTTCCTATGCATGGAGTCAAATGCCTAGGAGATATGTATAAACAAGCGTTGGTTCAAGATTTTTTTTGTCTTCTACGTCTCAGCGAACAGTCAATATTTGAGAAGTTGTGGATTTATTTCTACAAAACCCGTTTTGGTTTTCCAAAGTATTTTTTTCTATTTCAGGTCGGATGCGATTAAGGATAATGACATTATATATCAGCTACGGCAGTGAGAGTTATGCCTCTGTAGTTCTGGGCGATTCTGAGGTCACCTTTTGGGGGAAATGGGAGGAAGCAGCCTTTCGTCCATAACTCTATCGTATTTTGTTTATAAACTGCATTGAATAATCTAAGAAGTATGTCGTCAAATGTCCTTATCTTCCATACCTCAGGGGGCATTTCATCGAGGCTAGTGGCTTCTCTACATTTTAATCTTTAAGTACTTTGTTGAGTTCACCCATCGTAAAATCTCCTAGCTCGATGTCGAGTCGGCTATCAACGATTTGAGGGTATCATTTTCTATCATATCAGGGGATTTTCCCAGTAGTTTCTGGAAGTGGTCTTTCCACTTGTAGAGTCTATCTTTTTGTCTGGCTACTTTTAGCTTTGGTCTCGAGGTGCTTTTCCTACCACTAAGCACCAGATCATCTGCGTAGTATGCATCCGTTATAGTCACTATTTCATTTACCGTTTGCCATGCTAGTCACAACTGTCTACCGGATATAAGCGGAGTAAAGCTGATTTGAATTCAGAGTTTTCACTCTCCTAAACTGGTTGCCTAGGCTAAAGAGCCCAGTCTATCCTACTAGTTACCCGTAGATGGGAGGGGGAGACAAATGGATTCAAGCCTTTCGAAGAGAATTAGCGCAAAGGGACACGTAAACAGCCTCGTCCAGGATTTGAACACAGGTCACCGATTCCATTTTCTATGACGATAACCGTTATGCTAAGCACACCTTCAGCACTCTTTCGAAGAATGTGAACAATGTCTTCAGTAGGGCGTCGCTTCCCAAAGGAATTTTTGAAGAAGATAAGGAGTTTTGTAATTAACTTGATCGTAAAAAAGAAATTAAATACGCAAACACATTACACCATAGAGAACGTTGGTTGGTTGATTTTATGGCATGTCAACCCTTTTGGGTTATTTAATTACGAAGTCGGTCTTTTTATATGGTCTCAAGTATCTAATGATAATCCTTTATAAATTTGATGATCATTTGTTAATAATTCATACACAATTATTTGTTTTCAAATAACGATTCCAAAATAATAATAATAATAATAATAATAATAATAATAATAAGAGAACTTGCAAACTGGTAGACTTTGCGGTTCCAGCAGATCACAGGGTGAAGCTGAAAGAAAACGAAAAGATGGACAAATACCTTGCCAGAGAATTAAAAAAGCTGTGGAATATGAGGGTGAAAGTCATACCAATTGTAGTTGGTACACTTGGAACGGTCCCAAAAAACGTGGAAAAAAGACTGGGGGACCTGGAAATCCGAGGAAGAATTGAGACCATCCAGACAACTGCATTGCTGCAATCGGCTAGAATACTTAGAAGAGTCGTGGAGACGTGAGGAGATTTGTTGTCACTCAGATTTCAGTGAAAGACCATCAGCTAGCGCTGTGGGGTAAACTCGCAAGGAGTGTAATAATAATAATAATAATAATAATAATAATAATAATAATAATGATGATCCCTTGTTTGCATATAGTTATATAGTATATAATTTTTTTATTGAATACAAATAATTTTCACACATATTTATTCAGCCCCACATGGCCTGTTCAGAGTGGAACGAGGACTGATGATAACGAAGAGAGTACCCCATACTCCCTAGAGCACCAGAACTGGAACCTACTCACCACCGGACGCAGTTTAGTGTCATACTCAGGAAACCCTCTTTTGTCGGAGAGAGTGTCCTACCCACTTCAGGGAGTGCAATCGGCGTATTCTATGCCACGTCAACAGACCTAAGAGATGACCTTATGATTTTCTACAGCCAGTGCCCAGGCTGCCCTACTATTTTACCTGGTTTGGGGAAGGACCTGGAAGTGATGGCAATGAAGGGGTACTCCGCACGGATTATTAGAAATAGGGAAAAGTTGATTTTTTTGCTCCTCGGTAAAAAGATGTTTTCTCCTTAGGCGGACCATTCAAAAATCTCTGCAAGTCGCACGTGGCCCGAGGGCTGCAGTTAGCCCGTAACTGGTCTAAACTCTAAACCTGGCTTAAACCAATTGCTTTAACTCTTATGTTACTGATCATTAATATTATTTAGATTTTAATCTGATTACCTGTTATTATCATATCTAAAACTTTGCGAAAGCTAACCCTAACATCCACACACCCCCTAAAAGATTTTGACCCTTTGTTAAGTATCTGGCCGCCATCCTTGGCCAGTTGTAGAGAACTTAAAGTAAATAAGTAAGTAAGTCCTGAGTTATAGAATCCTTTGGTAAGTGAATAAGTCCTGAGTTTTGGAATCCTATGTAGTGTCAAAGGTCCAGTGATATAATCCTATGATCCGTCGTCCACGAAGGCTCAATGTGCAGGTATGACCAGAACAGCCAGTATAAATAATAATATCAGCAGCAGAATACTGCCAGTCGTTGGTCAATAGGTTGGTCACATGGTTATCGGCGAGTCTATAATTAGAAGTGAACATCTGGTACACGCCTTATAACCAAAAATTCCAACACCCTTAATAAAACTAACCCCGATTAACCTCTTCCCTTTCACATTTTTTAGTTACCCGTCTAAAACAAGGCAGGTTTTCTATTTGCGTAATTTTCCCTTTTATATTTGATTAAGTGAATTTGAGAATATTTCTTATAAAATCATCAATATTTTTGAAGTTATATGGGTTTGAAATTGATCATGTTATTATCATCCCGAGTATTCTCGGTATAGGCATTACACACACACACACACACACACACACACACACACACACACCGGCTAGAAATCACTAGGTTCCTAGTTCGATACTGGCCCTCGCCAACTCAGTGTATGGGTAAGGTACTGATGGTAGGGTGGGCGCTCCACCTCAGACGCTAAAATAATCTCCTTGGTCTAGTGCTAGTGAAAAGGGGATAGACTCCCTCGCTTATTGGCTGATACCGACTTTAGGCCACCCCGATGATTTTACTTTACTTATTTATATATATATATATATATGTGTGTGTGTGTGTGTGTGTGTTATGATCTTGTGAACGTTGTTTGTTTGGTCTTTTTACAGCATTGGAAATAAGAACAAAAAAAAGAAAAACAGAACAAAAATCAGATGTGTTATATATTCAACCGTTGCTCTGTTTCTGGTTTAATTATATATATATATATATATATATATATATATATATAGAGAGAGAGAGAGAGAGAGAGAGAGAGAGAGAGAGAGAGAGGGGGGGGGAGAATTCGAGGAATAAATTAAAGAAAAAGTTTATTTCTTTTGTTTGTAATTATGCCAAAAAACTGTTTCATTTACATTTCTCACAGCATTAGTTTTGTAAAGTGAAATTTTACATTGACAGTCATTAGAAAAAAAAAGTTTGTTTTTTTTCTCACCATCCGTTTCAATTTGGAAATTTCAACACAATACAGAAATAAACTAGTGAAAAAATATTCTTTTATATTTTGAAAATAGTAACTAAAACGCGCCATTATTTCTAAAAAATTAAAAAAAAATTTTAAAAATAAAAACTCACAGAGTACTCGAGACTCATAGAAAACGGGAAATTATCAGTGATCGAAACGTCTTGGGCTTGTAAATTTAGTTTCAGTGATAGAACGCAAATACTCGGGATTGTTTTTTAAAAAAAGTGTTCAGGATGCCTATCCGATGAATATTCGGGATAATCAAGGAAGAGGCTGAATTAATTTTAAAAGTAGATGCGTAAGAAAACAACTGAACGAAAGAGAGAGAGAGAGAGAGAGAGAGAGAGAGAGAGAGAGAGAGAGAGTATGCCATTGCACCGCTAAGAAGAGACAGGGCGCCTACATCTTTCGACTGTCCTCATCATTCTTTGGTCGGTACAGTGAATTGACTAGTGCACTTGGACAAATCACTAAATGAGGCTGACACCAGTTAGCTACAAAACTACTAACGAGGCGGACTATCCTGATCTTGTCACCTAAATAGGAAAGCCTCGAGAAAGTCAGGGTAAGAAGAAGAAAAAAAATTCCGTTTTCTTGTTTTTATCGGCGTTTGATCAAAAGGACCAAATAAATTCAACTAATAACTTCAAAGCGCCTTTTACTGTCGGAAGTGTAGCGGCTGTTATCACACACGTCGTTATTTTTACGTATTTTTTTTACTTATAAATTTGTAGCAGGAATGAGTAGGAGAATAGACGGTGGTGGGGGTGTCAGCGATTAGTTATGTCTGAGAGATTTACATTTGAATATAGCATATCGTTTATTTTAGAACAGAATTCAATGTCTTTTCTCTCTTTTACAGAATACAATATACAGCAGAGTAGCCTGTAGGAAGAAGCATTGTTGTGGCGGTAGAAGCAGTCAACAAGTGAGTCAGTGGTTGGTGGCCGCCATGATTATTGTCTTAAGAACTCTTAAACAAATGTATTGATCTCTTAGGAATTACCAATTTGACATATATATATATATATATGTGTGTGTGTGTGTGTGTGTGTGTGTGTGTGTGTGTGAAGAAAGGAAGTGAATCCGACGGTATGTAAGTATATTGAGAAAAATGAAAAAACACAGGTTTAAATGGGTTAAGTGGTGAGTTTATTGGCCGACGCTGCAGTGTTTCGAGCTATTAATTAGATCATCTTCAGGGCATTTGTTGGTATGTGGAAGGTGATAAGAAATTATTTATCACAGAATAGTGAGAAAAGCGAGTGGTAGTCCTTGTTATTCAGTCCGTTTAAAAAATTTTGAGGTTTGAAAAAGTAGACGGTTTTTCTCAATATACTTACATATATATATATATATTAGATTTACGGTGCTAAAGACGGGTATATTTCAAAATCGAACAGAAACGTCATAAAAATGTATTATCTTTATATATATATATATATATATATATATATATATATATATATAATATATAAAGATTTTTTTTAAATCATTTTTATAGTGAGTTAGAAGCATTAATTAAAATGTAATAATATATTTTTGAAGGCGAAATAATGCAAATTTATGGTTAAAAACATTTTTTTCTTTTTTTTTTTTTTTTTTTGTTGTTCCCTTAATATTTTCAGGCTATGCCTATCTTCAGAGAGTTGAAAAAATTTTTTTTAAATTTCATCTGTATTCGTTAAACTCAACTGTGATGTTAATCCGTTGAATGTTTTAATGTAAATGCAAACGTTCGGCAAACATTGAAATAAATAAATAAATATGTTTTTAAACATAAATTTGCATTATTTCGCCTTCGAAAATATATATATATATATATATATATATATATATATATATAGCTTGGATATGGTGTCAACGGGCCTATGCGATCCTCAAACGAAGTGGTTTGAGGATCGTATCGACAAGAAACTGTTAGTAACCAAGCACCATTGACTTCATGTCCACGCTATCCTAATTTAGATATATAAGCTCTATCCAAGATATTGAGCACTATTTACTAATAGATATAACACACTATTGAATCTAGCTATTTTCAGCCGACAGTATTTATATGTGCTTAATTGAAGTCAGACCTAATTTTTTTGAAAGTTAATTCATTAATGATAATTAGGCGGATTTAACTACTTAAATGTAAGGCTAAACAAATCGAGAAAAATCAATCTCTGTCGAAATGTACATTCAGAGATTGATTTTTCTCGATTTATTTAGCCTTACATTTAAGTAGTTAAATCCCGCCTAATTATCATTAATGAATTGACTTTCAAAAAAATTAGGTCTGACTTCAATTAAGCACATATTCTTATATATATATATATATATATAATATATATAATATATATATATATATATATATATGGTAAAGAAAAAGGCTTATAAATCGACTATTTTGCGGTTATATATCTATTTCTAACCACAGGTATCTGTGTATATCTATGAGTTTATGTCACAGCTAACTCTGTTGAAAAAAGTTTCAACTATACCCAAAAGATTAGAGGTCTGATAAAAACTTATAGGTATACACAGATACGTGTGGGTAGAAATAGATCTATAACCACAAAATTACCGATTTTTAAGGCTTTTTCTTTACCAATTGTTCTATTCGATAATATTGAACATCGAGCTCTCAAAGATGGACCTAAATAACTCTAACATCCCCCTGTTGGAAGAAAGGTTCATTATTTTGAGACAAAGAATCAAGGCTGAAGATTTTTATTCAAAAAATGTGTCAAGAACTGTGTTCACAATTGGCTTGATCTCTTAGGGATGACGGATTAATGATATATTGGATTTACGGTGCTAAAGAACAACAGAAATACTCTTCATTTATCTCTTATTATAATGGAGATTGTGTGTTTGTCTGTAACCGAAACTATATTACTACTCAAGTTATTCTTAGTCATTTCATTATTCACTTAAATACTTGTGCATATATTCTAGTCTTATTAATGTCTAAACCTCAATGATTAATAAAATTGTTTTACATTATTAATACTGTTAACCATATCAACATACTAATAACATGCTATTGTATTTATATGTACTACAAAATAGCAATTTACAGTGTGAACGGGAATGCTAATTTGCATATTGATATTAAGAATTTTATTTTAATAAATATGTGCTTGGTATTATTGATTTCTAATTGTTTGATTTTATCTTAATGAATATGAACAAAAATCTGACATAAATCTTAAAAGAAATCCATTAACAAGAAATAACTGTGATTTTATTCTATACTTCCTATATTAACTAAATAGTTAAATTAGGAAAAATTAGCAATGAAAGACGGGAGTGATAGAAGAATAAGTTTCAGTTGTTCAATTTTTTTAGCATACCCTCTCTGTTTCAAATCTTTTAATCTGCATTCTTATTTAGTTTCATTAGGCTTTCTAATTTAAAAAATATATATTCTATTACATTCAAACTTAAATACTTGCCCCCGTAGGGTGCATATATTTGCTAGTATTTTAAAGAGATTATTATTCTGAGACAATTAATCAAAGCTCAAAGTATTTATTCGAAGAAAAAGTGTATCAAGAACTGTTACATATATTATTTAACACTAGCAAAAGTATGCTCCCCCTGGGCGCAAGTATTTAAGTTATAATGTAACAAAATATTATATTGAATTAGAAAGACTAACGAAACTAAAGAAGAACAAATATAAAAATATTACAATTATTCTAATCTTATTTTATTTGATTTCTATATAAAACTATATATAGGATTGTTTTTAATACGTCTGAAAATAACTTGATAGTATTAGAAATCAGAAACAGCAAATAGATATTTATTAAACCCAGTTTTATTAAAATCATTGTGTAAATTATTCCCATCATATACTATGTAAATCTCTATATCTTAGAGATATATAACACATATTTCAGTATTTTAAATGCATTAATAATATGGGCAGTTTTGCGGCAAATCTAACTCAGCTAGACTTTAATAGTCATCGTTAATGAATAAGATGTTAATTAAGGTTAAATAATGACTATTTCATAAACGTTGAGAATATAACTTAAATAACTAGGAAAATCGTGACATAGTTTTGGTTACAGACAGGCGGTAACATAATCTTCATTAAAATAAGATATATTATAATTACGGTGCTGAAGAATGGTCAATTTTAAATAAGACAGAATCTCCATCAGAAAGAATAAAATATCCATTTTATTTATACTTTTAAGAGATTGTATTTTGAGACAATGAATCAAGACTCAAGATTTTCATTCGAAGAATTAGTATCAAAAACTCTACGATAAATGACTTGATCTCTTATGAATTACATATTTATCTATATTGGATTCACGGTGCTAAAAGGTTTATATTTCAAAGAAAAAGAGAATCACCATGAGAAAAAAAAAATGACTTCATTTTTATTTTTAAGAATTATTATTTTGCGACAAATAATCAAGGCTTAACGTAATCATTCGAGGAAAAAATGTGTCAAGATCTGTTACATATATTATTCAATATATATTAGAATTACGGTGCTAAAGAAGGGTATATTTCAAAGAATATATATATATATATATATATAATATATATATATATTAAACAAGCCACAGTTTAAAAAAAACAATTTTTAGCTTTACATTTCCCATCGCGTGAAAAACGCTTCATATAAACGCTAAAAAATTTGATTTTTAACATCTCAACCATTTCACGACTGGTTTTTGACATCTCAACCACTTCTCATATATATATATATATATATATATATATATATATATATATATGAATAAAAAGGCCTTAAATACCAGGGGTATCGTGATTATGGACCATTTCCACTCGTGGTATTTAAAGCATTTTCATTCACAAATGAATTTGCTCTGTTTATAAAAATTAAACATTGAGCTCTCATACGGAACCTGAACTCTACAACAAACTACTGTTAGAGATTAGGACCAGCCTAAAATCTCCCTTGTACCAAAATACTTGGTACCCCAACAAAGAATATATATATATATATATATATATATATATATATATATATATATATATATACTAAAGCTGACTGAATCAATGATCGTTTGCTAAAGGCGTTTTGCCTATTTAGTTTAATGACACAAAATACATCCCAAAATGTTCCTTAGTTTTGTTTGAAAAGAAAATTCAATTTCATTTGGTTCTAATTAGTCGTAATTTTTAATTAAGTCAAAACCTCACCCCTTTTACCCACATACTGCCAGTCCCTTTCTCCCTCTCCCTCCCTCCTCTCTCTCTCTCTATATATATATATATATATATATATATATATATTATATATATTAATATATTATATATATATATATATATATATATATATATATATATATAACATACAATCAAAGTGGGAATTTCAATCTACCGTTCATACTCCTCTCTCTCTCTCTCTCTCTCTCTCTCTCTCTCTCTCTCTCTCTACTCACTTAGAAACTAACAAATATAAGGAGAAATCAATCAATCAATCAATCATATATATATATATATATATATATATATATATATATAATCCAAAATTCCAGAGAAGAAATCTTCCTTACGACACAAGAGTTTTATTTTTTTTAAAAACTGTCGCAGTTTGAGAGCTCAATGTGTGCTCTTAATGTTAGAGTCACAGAGAAAATATATAAGTAAAGAAATAACAAAAGACTTAGAGATTTAGCATTATAGCTCTCTGAAATAGACTATAATGCTAAATCCTAAGTCTTTTGTTATTTCTTTACTCATATATATATATATATATATATATATATATATATATATATCTTGATTAATTTCTCCTTATATATGTTAATTTTCTAAGTGAGTATAAAGAGAGAGAGAAAGATTGGAGAGTATGAACGGTAGATTAAAATTCCCACTTTGATTGTATGTTAAATTTTAAAAGCTAACGGCTGGTTTGTATATAAGCCGGGTGATTTTCTGACTTAATTGCAAATTTCAGCGAAATGATTTTAATGATTCTTTTTTTTTCTTTTTTTTTTCATTCACCGGTCGTATTTAATTTTTTAATTTAATTCATTTCTTCCTGGCCACAATTATCTACCCAGAGCTCAATAGGTGACTCAACGGGTCACGTTTATTTTATATATATATATATATATATATATATATATATAACAGAAGGATAAGTGTATGAAGAAGTATTGAGCCAATGGCATGATCTCTTAGGATTTTAAATAATTTATTTAACGTTTAATTTTTATGTATAAAAATATATATCTTTTAAGAGATTATTATTTTGAGCCAAAAAAATCAAGGCTAACATTTTCTTCAAATAATAAGTATGACAAGAGCTGTTTAAAAAATGGCTTGATCTTTTAGTGTGTGGACGATTTGATTTATATTACATTTATGGTGCTAAAGAGGGATATATTTCAAAGAATAGAATTATTGTCAAAACAAAAACAAAAAATGATTTTTTTTTAAATCAGAAAAAAGAAAAGAAACACGTGAATTAAAATCGGTATCTGTGGCACATTTTTGCCATTTTTTTTTCTTTCTTAATGACGTTGTCTTTTTAATGTGATTTATTTCATTGTTATTATTAAGAAATTTATAGGTAACGTTTTTATTTGTAAGTTAATAAAAATAAATGACAATCTACAATTTTATTTTTTATAAAAGTTCAAAGAAAGGGTTAGGTGCTGTTGTACCGAAATTTTTACCATACATATATATATATATATATATATATATATATATATATATATATATATATATATATATATACTTTTGATCTTGTATATGTATAGGAGAATCATATTCGTTTTCATGATTGATTTTTTAAATCTCCAAAGTCTTTGTCTCTCTCTCTCTCTCTCTCTCTCATATATATATATATATATATATAATATATATATATATATATATATATATATATATATAACGTGTGCCAAGAAAGTATCGAGAATTTTTGTACTTTTTGAATCACCTTGTATTCTGAATAAAATTAACGTTCCATATATCTTGGTAATTACAGCTTCAAACTCGGCACTTTTATGACACACATTATATTCTGAAAAAGAACTTGGTAAATACAGGTTCAAATCTCGATACTTTTATGACATACCTTTATATATATATATATATAATATATATATATATATATATATATTATTTTGAAATATATTTTTAAGAGATTCTTTTTGTGATAAAAATGAAAGTTTCTTCGAATCATATGCCAAGAGCATTTTGATAAATGGCTTGATCTCGTAAGAATGATTAATTTGGTATATTTCAGATTTATGGTGTAAAAGACGGGTAGATTTCAAAGAATGGACAGAATCTCTATTAAAACAAAAATTGCATTCCTTTTCTCTTTCAAACTTATGAGTTGTTTTTTGTTGTTGTTTTTTTTTTGGGGGGGGGGGAGGTTCATATTTTTTTAAGGAATTATCCCATTTTGAGTTATACCTGTTATTATATCCCGTTTTTATGCTCAAAATGATTGTTCAGGCATTAAATGATCCACAGAGGTTGATATGCCGTTAAACAAAACTCATCAACAAAATCTTATATTTGGACTATCTATGAATAATATAGTCCACATTTTAATATGTTTAAAACAAAATCTTATATTTGGACTATCTGCGAATAATATAGTCCATATTTTAATATGTTTAAAACAAAATCTTATATTTGGACTATCTGCGAATAATATAGTCCATATTTTAATATGTTTAAAACAAAATCTTATATTTGGACTATCTGTGAATAACATAGTCCACATTTTAATATGTTTAAAACAAAATCTTATATTTGGACTATCTGTGAATAACATAGTCCACATTTTAATATGTTTAAAACAAAATCTGATGTTTTGACTATCTGATAAAGACTGAGTCCAAATTTTAATTAACATTTTACTACTTGAAAGGAATGAAAAAAATGTAATTAACTTTTTAATTACTTTTTGAGATTTCATCTTTTTTCTTTCCTTGTGATATCAGATTCCAAAGTGGATTTGAATTCATCTTTCGACAAAGCTGTGGAAAGCCGCACTCAATGGTTTAGTAAGCCGCAGGTTCACCACTCCCGATCTGGAGTCATAAGTTCATTTTTACACCAGTCCATTGCACTATTTATGCATACAGAATTAATAATTTTCTAAGCAAATTTTTACTGATCAATTTTGTATTCCTTTTCTTTAAAACCCAACTTACGTCATAATATTCAAAGTCCAATTCTTTAAAACCCAATTTACGTTATAATATTCAAAGTCCAAATGTATAAATTTAAAGTAAATTAGTAGGTACCACAAAAATCGGTCACGTGATCAGTTTAGGCCATATTGAAGGAAGAAACGTAAATATTTTTTAACGTTTTTTAAAAAATCTCGCAAAAAAGAAATAGCGAACATAAAGTGTTGCTACAAAGACAAACAGTTAATTCAAAGATCAAATTATCCTATTGGGGAAAAATTACTCACCGTTATCTTGAAAAATAAGTAAAACAGTCCGTATTTTTACAACAGGGTCAATTTTTTTATTGATATTTTACTAAAAAAAACTCTCGCATAAAACTTATAAAAATCTTCTAATATAGTTATTCAGACTCTTATCTTTATAGAAAAAAGTAAAAATCGTTTTTGTCGGTTCATTTTTTCATATTTCATAAAAAATAAAAGGGAGGGTAGACCTGGTAAAAAATATTTCCTCTAATATATTTTAGGAAAAACTATATCAGACATATTTACACCAAAAGGTAAGTAATTATGGAAATTTTCGTGAAAATCCGACAATTGATTTTTTATAGAATTTTTTTTTTTAAAGCCTCTAGTCATAACTTGTTTATGGCTACCTTAAATTTCAATTGATTTAACGGTGGAAAAATGTAAACATTGTTTTTTGTTCATAATTTTCACTATTTCCGTGAACTGAATGTTTTTTTTTTTTTTAATCATCAGAGTTTTTTTTAATGTTTCTTCTTTTGAATGTACAACAAATTTTCAAGATAATATTAAACTTTATGCAAGTTCCATTGTGTTAAATATGGGGGGGGGGATTTCACCGGGAAAATTGGTGGTACCTATAAATTAGATTATGTTGTTGTTTACTGCATTTGATTATTCTGTTATGTCCGATTAATAAATGAATAAAGTGATTAAAAATGTTTATAATTATGTTTTCTCTTAAATCCAAATTGTAAATATTCATCAAGAATATTCACTGAAACCTCGTTGTTTGTCAGTTCCACTCAGCTATATATTATTACTCATGTTCCTTAATTTTACGACCGTTATAATCTTGTTAACCGTCTGGTTAAAAATGAGACCGTCCGAATCATACAAGAAAAATGCACAAATATAAATCCTTATTATCTGGTGTTGCTTATCCACCGAATTCTTATTTCTTATGAGTGTCGTCACCTCAGCTAAATGATGGACCATTCCGTTTTTATTGTAAAGAAAGAAAGGACATGCTACACTGAAAAAATATAAGAAAGAAAGAAAGAAAGAAAAGAAAGAAAGAGGGATAGTAGAGTGAAGATAGGCAGAGGGGTGGACGCGGAAGCGATAACGCTAATCTGTTTTAATCGAGCATAATGAAAAGAGGAAAAGAAGGAAAGAAAAAAAGAATGAGAGAGAGTTAAATCAAGATTATTATCATACTTTTTACATATTGAAGTATTTGGAAATAGCTCTTAAGAAAACATATCAAACGTTGTAATAATTAAATTATCATATTGTGGTATATACACAGGTCCCGCTTGTAAGTATTTAAACAGACAGACAAATCATTTGGATTTAAGAGTGAAATAAAATTATCAAAATGCAAAAAAAAAAATGAAATATTTACTGATAATTCAACAGTTCAACTCATAAGTATTTGAACAAACAGACAAATCGCTTGGCTGGTTGGTGTTGGTTGGTTAGTTGGATTTGGTTTTGGTTTGTTTTACGGCATATCAACCTCAGTGGGTCATTTAATGCCGATAAAGTTTTGAAAGAAATCAATTCTTAATGGATAATACAATTTTTTTATAAATACATTTTTCTATTTACCCATAGATGGGACCCTAACAGGTACTACCACTCAGGGTCAGAGTGGACCAGGGAGCCATGGTGATGAAGGGGTGCTCCACATTCCCCAAACCTCCAAAACTGGAACCTCACCATCAGATAGAATTTAACGTCATTCCCAGGACATGTAGATCTTCAGTCACCGCCTTCTAGCACCCATATGATAAAAAGGGTTGAGGCTTGCCATAAGGGCAATAGGGTTGGGCAATCATATAGGTGCTAGGGCTTGACGTCACCAGCCGATTGATCGAGGGGGCCTCTCCGACCAAGTGGAGTATTGCAAGTCAGGAACTGCTCATCTACCTGGGCTCTATCCTTAAGCATCACGGGTCCACCCACCTAACGGCCAACAGAGGTGCAGTCGGTGCATTCTAACGCCCCACCGACAGGGCGGTGGTTGGTTAGATTTCACAGCATGTCAACCCATTGGTTCATTTTATGCCGAAGACGTTTTGGTTTTATTCATTCTTGATGGACACTCAATTTGTTTTTAAAGTTTTTCTATTTAGCCCAAAGACGGGACCCCAACTGGTAATACACTCCAAGTCAGAGTAACCTGGGTGTTACAATTCATGAGAGGTCATGAATTGGGAAACACATTGTTATTTTATGTAAAAAAAACAAGCACTCCCAGTCAGTCCAGAATTAGAAGAATTAGCAAAGAAGAAAATTAACCACCAGAAGAAGGAAAGTCAACTAGAGATAAGATGGCAGCCAGAAGAAGAAGAAGAAGAAGAAGAAGAAGAAGTAAGAGAGTAATGTAAGACCTAATCTCTCTCTCTCTCTCTCTCTCTCTCTCTCTCTCTCTCTCTCTCTCTCTCTCTCTCTCTCTCTCGAAGTATTGATATCATCAAGGACAACTGTTTAATATAAAATGCTAATTAAAATCCTTCACTCCTTCCCAAATAGAAGCAACAATATCATCATGGACCGCTTTCACTACGTGGAACCAACTGATTTAGGAGTCGTCTATCTGTAACTATATTTTTCTTATCTCTCTCTCTCTCTCCTCTCTCTCTCTCTCTCTCTCTCTCTCTCTCTTTCTACTCACTCATTTTCAATAACTCACTCTCCCCCTCTCTCTATCTCTCTCTATATATATATATATATGTTGTAGATTTTGCGTCTTCGTATGCTTCTAGTGCGTATATATATTTGAGATATATTTTTGTATCTGTATCCGTTGTTAGAAATACATATACCAGGTTTGGGCATAGGTTTGAAGCATTAACGTACTATATTATGCTAATGTTGTTACCATCATATGTTAGTTAAGGAATAAATATCAGAAAACTCTGTAGTTTTTTTTTTAGTTTCTTTTATTCAGACGTAGTGGTAAATTTTCAGGATAGTGATATCCCTTCCTGCTGACCGTGAGAGAGAGAGAGAGAGAGAGAGAGAGAGAGAGAGAGAGAGAGAGAGAGAGAGAGAGAGAGATCACTGTCTTTTATTGTTACTATCTTTTTTCTTCTCACGTCCGTACTACACACATTAACACTGTCTGTCTGTCTGTCTGTCTCTCATCTCTCTCTCTCTCTCGCGCACGAGATGAACTCTCATCGTTTATATACGTGATGTTGGGTATATAACATTGAAAGCAATGGTGATAAAAGGTGCTCCACATTCCCCATGACCTCCAGAACTGAAACCTCACCATCAGATACAGTTTAACGTCATACCAGGACACTAAGACCCTCAGCCACCTCAGACAAATCGCTAGGTTTTAAGGGTAAAAAAGGAGCTATAATTCAAGACGAAAACAGAGCATATTTTTGCTCTTGAATCCGCATTACTAAAAGGCTTATCTACAAAGTAATACTCGTGTTCCTTAAAAGTACGACTGTTATCATCTTGCATCATCCTCTAGTTGAAAATGCGATCGTCTAAATCGTCTTAGATGAAATACAAAAGTGTAAAAAATGATTATCCACCGAATTCTCAGGAGTTTCGTCACCTCAGTTAGATAATGGATAATACCGTTTTTATTATAAAGAAAAGATGGAAGAAAAAGGACATGCTACACAGGAAAAAATATAATAAAAATAAAGAGTAGAGGAAAGATAGAGAGAAGGAGTGGCATGTGAAAGCGATAACGCTAATCTGTTTCAATCGAACATAACGAAAAGATGAAAAGAAAGAAAGAAAAAAGAGTGTGAGAGAGAGTTAAGTCAAGATTATTATACTTTTCACACATTGAACTCTTTTTAATAGCTCTTAAGTAAACATATCAAACGATTTAATAATTAAATTATGACTGATAATCTGTCTATGCCTTCCCTGTACATAAATTAACGTCGTTTTCTGTGGATGAGATATTACTACCTAGGTACGCAAATTCTTCTACTGTGTTTAGAGGCTTATTATCAAGTGTGAGATGTCTCCTTCGTTTTTGAAACACATGATCTCAGTTTTATTGGAGTTCACAGAAAGGCCGATATTCCATGCTGCCTTCTCTATGCTATGTAGCAAGGATTTGGTTTGTGCAGGTGTATTTGCAAGAAGTGCCAGATTATCTGCGTTGTCTGCATCCGTGATAGTCTGTGCGGGATATCACTTGCTTATTTCCTTTTTTATTGTGTGAAGGTCTTTTTCTTTTATGGATCTAATGATGTTCGAAGTACGTACAGAGTGACCAAAATAAAGCAGAATTTTGGTTCTGGTAGTCCGCATAATTAATAGTATATATACAGGGTGACCCAAAATAAAACAGAATTTGGGTTCTGGTAGACTGCATAATTAATAGGGGTTCTGGGAAGACTTGGGTTCTGGTAGGCTGCATAATTAATAGTATATATACAGGTGACCCAAAATAAAACAGAATTTGGGTTCTGGTAGGCTGCAAATTAATAGTATATATACAGGGTGACCCAAAATAAAACAGAATTTGGGTTCTGGTAGGCTGTAATAATTAATTAATAGTATATATACAGGGTGACCCAAAATAAAACAGAATTTGGGTTCTGGTAGACTGCATAATTAATAGTATATATACAGGGAGACCCAAAATAAAAAAGAAATTGGGTTGTAGTATAGGCATACCCATATAATGGCGATACGGATTCTAACGCCGACAATATATTTTTTGTTTGTGTATGTTTTTTTGTTTTTTTTGGTTTTTTTATTAGCTTCCCGTAAAAAAAAACTTGATTCATCTTGCCTGTTTGCTACTGATAGCCCCGGCCATAGGCTTGACCAGTGTCCATCAATGAACACTGATACTTAGCGGATACTTTCAAGCCACTTGAACTACCCAAAAGATTTTCCTGGAGAGCTTCCGATCCTTGTATCGGAACATTCCAGGATGTCTGGTCCCAGGAAGCAAAGAAGTGGCATTTGGACAAGGATGAGGATTTCGGTAAACAATAAAAAAAGAAGAAAACAAAGGAAAAACAAAGAAACAGGTCACGGCCTTCAACTAAACAGTTTATTAAATCTTTGCCTAAAACCCACCACCCTGCTGTACCAAATTTTCTTGGTATTTTTACCTGTATGATGGGTTATTTTAAAGTTCATTATCTATTCACGTAAGAACTCATTCTATTCAAATTAAGTCCTATTATGATAATAAAAACATCATAATTTTTTATAATTTTCCATTGTATGTAAAAAAAATGAATTCTACGTAAATAGATAATGAACTTTAAAATAACCCATCAACAGGTAAAAATACAAAGAAAATTTGGTACAGGCAGGTGTGGGTGGGTTTTAGGCAAAATATGTTAATAAACTGTTTAGTGAAGGCCGTGACCTTTTCTTGTTTTTCCTTTGTTTCTTCTTTTTTTATTGTTTATCCCCGAAATCCCTCATCCTTGTCCAAATGCCAACTTCTTTCTTCCTGGGACCAGACATCTGGAATGTTCCGATACAAGGATGGAAGCTCTCCAGGAAATCTTTTGGTAGTTCAAGTATGGCTTGAAGTATCGCTAAGTATCAGTGTTCATTGATGGACACTGGTCAAGCATATGCCGGCGGCCTATGCAGTAGCAAACAGGCAGATGAATCAAGGTTTTTTTACGGAAGCTAATAAAAAAACCAACAAAAAACAAAACAACATACAACAACAAAAAAATATTGTCGGCGTTAGAAATCCGTATCGCCTTATATGGGTATGCCTATACTACAACCCAATTTCTTTTTTATTTTGGGTCCTCCCTGTATATATACTATTAATTAATGCAGTCTACCAGAACCACAAATTCTGTTTTTAATTTTGGGTCACCAC
>CM042150.1:31676203-31709593 GCA_023376005.1 Doryteuthis pealeii | reverse complement strand
AACCTCTCATAAGTGCAGCACACGACAATACCATAAGAATAAACTATATCGAAGCAAAAGTAGATCAGACGTAAAGGAATAACAATTGTAGAATGTGTGGAGACAAAGACGAAACGGTTAATGATAAGCAAATACAGCAACCTTGCACAAAGCGAGCACACGACTAGGCACGACTGGGTGGGAAATGTGATTCACTGAGAATTGTGCAAGAATTAAAATTTTCAACCCATGCTACTAAAACGTTATATGTGTTGCAATATGACTGTGTGAGCTTGAAACTGCTAATGGAAGGAGGAGAATAAATAACAAAGGCTTAAAAAATAGTGATGACCCAAAAGAGGAGAGCGATGGCTTTGAACCGTAGCGTGACCCCGAACGAAGAATTGAGGCAAACGGAAGTCGGGTGTTGACCGGAAGTCGGTGTTTGACCGGAAGTCACGTGGTGACGTGGGGGAAGGAAGAAAGGGTTCGGCCTCTTTTTGCCGGTGGCGGCCTAGTGGACAACCTGATTAGAGCCCAGGAATTTAGTAGTGTTCTCTCTCTCTCGTTCCTCTACCTCCCCTCCTCCCTGGTAGAAGCCAATAGACGAGCACGTAATAAAGGCTGGGAGTTGTGAACGACATGTTTCTCGGTTATGATTTTTAATCGGAGTTTAGTACCGGGAGTATTACAACGTAACATATATGCGTTTTGGTGCCCGTTGACCTCGGAGTTCAAACACGAATGAACTCATAAGGAACCAATTTACCAACGACGCAACGAGGGGAATATCGAAAAAGAAAAGACATCGGCGTAAAATTGTAACAGAAACTAACGTACGAAAGAAAGGGCGAGTCAAACAAACAAAGAAAACGGACCCACGTGTGACGAAAAAAAAGGGAGTGACCTGTTTGAGAAACGAGAGAGAAAGAAAAAAAAAAAACAAAAAAAAAACAGGAGAAAGTAAAGAAAAGAAAGAAAAACAGCAACAGCGAGCATTGAAGAGAAAAAAGGGCTTAAAAGAAAAGAAAGAAAAGAGACCACCTGAAAAAAGAAAAGGGAGCAACCTTTTAAAATCTTATTTAAAGGAGAATGAACGACAACAACGAGTAGCAGAACAATTGAGAACTTAAAAAAAAAAAAGGACCCACGTGTGAAGATAACAAAAAGAATTAAAAAAAAAAAAAAAAAAAGGACCCACGTGTGGAAGAAAACAAAAAGATTTAAAGAAGAAGAAAAGGACTTAAAAAAGAAGAAGGAGAAACCCACGTGGAGAAAAAAAAATATACGTTCACGTGTGAATTTAAAAAAAAAAAAAAAGAAGAAGAAAAGACGGAATTAGTGAACATTACAAAAGAAAAAAAAAAAGAACTTTAAAAAAAAAAAAAAAAGGAAAATATATACGTAGAAGTGACAAGGTAGGTGATAATTTTTTTTCTCTTGTTCTACAGTTGTGTATTTTTTTTTCTCATAGTTATTGATAACATTAATATTAGTATAAGTCTTCTTATTATTCTGTGACTGAAATTGTTTATGCGAAATGGAGTCTCAGACTATTAAGAGTTTTTTGCAAGAATCTCACCGCAGGCTTGGTTGATGCATTAAATTTGTAACGAGTGCTTTAAAAAGTGTTGAAAAGGGGTTGGATAGGGCCTATCAAAGAACACTTTTAGAGGATAGATTAAGAACAAGTAACAATAGGAAAAAATTTAACAAGCGGAGTAAGAAACGTACCTACAGTGAGGAAATTGCAATGTGCATCCTCAGATAGGTAATAGAGACCAGACTGGACGTTGTTGGGGGTGTAATAGCAAGTATCACCTCATTAGAAATTGTCCCGTAAAAATAAATAAAAGTGATGGCACTACCCCTAAAAGCACATCCGAACAAATTAAAAATAGAGACAAGCATGGGATAGCCCTCAAAAATCAGCACCAACGCTTTGTCTAATATGAATGGCAAACTAAGGAGGGCACACAAAGTCCATTCTACGTCCTCGGAACATATCTCAGAAAATAAAGATAAATATACAGCTATTAAGAGAGAAAACTCCGATAAGGATAGTAATACTTCACATAGTGATGTGGATACCGAGGGTACAAATCACACGGTGAAGGTGATAGGAACAATGAACAACTATGTCCCAATAGAAAAAAGAAAAAAGAAAGAGAAATTGAACAGACAGGTGGACGTTAATAATAATAAAAATAATTTTGGAGTAATGGCTAAAATGGAAAGCCACAAAATAACTCCAACAGTGAATAGCATCACACAAAAGATTCCCCTAAAACAGTAAGGGCTAAGGTAAATACCACACCGTCAGGTAGTGACTACAGAGAAATAAAAGAATATGTTCCCCTAATGGAAAGGAAAATAGCTATGCTTAGAGTTGCAATGAAAGAAAGTATTGAGAACGCTGGGAGTACAAAAGATTATGGTAGTAGCAGGCGAGCTCACCCGGGGTCAACCAGTGGCTGCCCACAAGGAAACATGATACTCCACCAGACAGCGACTATGAAGATAGCTTTAAAGGCCTGTGGTTCAAGTGTTTGTTCACACAGCAGATACCTTCCAGAAAAACCTAGTTTGGCGCTCGAAATAAATTAGAGATAGATGAAAAAAAAAAAAAAAAAAAAGAAAAAGGATGAGAAAAATGAGTAAATGAAAATACGAATTACACGGAATATGAGATGGAATAATGACGAAAAAAAAAAAAAAAGATAAATAAATGAAAAACTGAAGGGATTAAAATGAATAGATACAAAAAGAAAAGGAATAATAGAGAAAAGAATTATTGACCAGCTGAAGAAGGCGACGATAACGCCGTTGCTTGAAATAAAAAGCTATAAATCAGTATAGGTCTACAATTGATAAGAATGAAAAATAAATGAGTAATTTTTTTTTTAAATTCAAATTGGAGAGAGTATTTCCAAAAAAAAAAAAAAAAAAAAAAAAAAGAAAGAAAGAAAAAATGAACAAATAAGTAGGTAAGGTCAGAGCACAATTGTGGAGCAAGGAGGAGAATATCACCTGCTTTAATGATTTTGTAAATGTTCTTTTTACTTTATATATGTATGTGTTTTTTTGTATTATTGTAAAATTGAATGCTCGTGTGGCTCTATCGGAGAGAGGAAGGTCTATATCGGATAGAAGAAAGAAAAAAAAATCTAATGAATAATTACGCATATTCTTGAAAAAAAAAAGAGATACTTTTGAAATTTTTTACGGGTAAAATTTTAGAATGATGGTAAGGGAGGAGTGTTGCAATATGACTTGTGTGAGCTTGAACTGCTAATGGAAGGAGGAGGAATAAATAACAAAGGCTTAAAAAATAGTGATGACCCAAAGAGGAGAGCGATGGCTTTGACGTAGCGTGACCCCGAACGAAGAATTGAGGGGCAAGCGGAAGTCGGTGTTGACGGAAGTCGGGTGTTGACCGGAAGTCACGTGGTGACGTGGGGGAAGGAAGAAAGGGTTCGGCCTCTTTTTGCCGGTGGCGGGCCTAGTGGACAGACCTGATTAGAGCCCAGGAATTTAGTAGTGTTCTCTCTCTCTCGTTCTCTCTGCCTCCCCTCCTCCCTGGTAGAAGCCACTAGACGAGCACGTTAATAAAGGCTGGGAGTTGTGACGACATGTTTCTCGGGTTATGATTTTTTATCGGAGTTTTAGTACCGGGAGTATTACAACGTAACATATGCATAAGCCGGAATATGTCCTAAAGAATGAAATATTAATGAAATAAAATTCTCTGTGACTTTGACATACAAACGGATCCCCTAATCCCGATTAGGAGACCATCATCATCATCATGTCGCGCCGGCAGCACAGATATTCACGACAATCTCTCGCCAACCTTCCCTATCATTCATTGCTCCTGGGAGGTCCTCTTCGCGGCACCCAGTATCCGCGCAGAGCTGGTCAATGTATGTCTTTGCTGGTCGGCCTACGCTGGCGTGCCCATGTGATGACTTCCACAGAAGAACGTCACTTATGAGTTCGTCCTTGCTTCTCCACCAGTGTCCGGCGTGTCTCATTCGCCTTACACGGATGGTTTGGGTGATATGGGATAGGTGGCCGTATAGCTGTTTTCTCGAGTGGTGTTGTTTCCACGTCTTGTTTAAGACTGCACGCAGCATTCTTGTGCAGCTACCGTCTAGTTTATTCTCCAGTCGGTTCGTTAGGGTCCAGGTGGTGCAGCCGTACAGTAGCACTGATACAACTACGGCCTGGAAGAATTGTCGCTTTAACTTGTCAGTGAGATCGGAATTTCATATGACTGACAATCTGTTTATAGCAGACCATGTATTTCATACCCTACTGTTAATTAACAAGAAGAAGAGAACTTGTCATCGCGTACATTTTTGCACAGAGTGAAAATGAAAGAAAATGTTAAGATAGACGAATACTTGGACCTAACCAGAAAACTGAAGAAGAAAAATGTGGAACATGAAGGTAAAGGTGATACTAATTGTAATTGATGCCCTTGGAACTGTGCCCAAGAGTCTGGATGAATTGGAAATCCGAGGAAGAATGGAGAGCATCCAAACAACAGTATTGGTAAGATCAGCTAAAATACTCAGAAGAGTCCTGGAGACCTGCGGAGATATGCTGTCACTCAGACTCCAGTGAAAGACACTTGCTAACACTGGTGTGAAAAACTAGCAAGGAGTCATATAATAATAAAGCGGACAATATCAAGCAAGCAGAAATGAAAGGAAAAGTTAAAAAAGAATATCTCAGGAGAACTAGAAAACTTCTAGAAACCAAACTTAACAGCAGAAATCTAATCAAAGAAATCAATACCTGGACTGTCCCCATTATAAGATACTCAGGACCATTCTTAAAATGGACAAAAGAAGAACTCAGACAGATTGACCAAAGGACGAGAAAATTAATGACCCTGCACAAGGCTCTCCACCCTAGAGACGATAGAGATAGATTATATGTGTCAAGAAAGGAAGGGGGAAGAGGTCTTGCCAACATAGAGGACTGCGTAGAAACCACAATCCAACAACTTGAAGATTACACAAGAAAGAGCAAGGACAAATTACTTATGGCGGCCAACAATAGTAGAAGTGACAGATGGACAAACAGAAAAACAACAAAGACTAGAAAACAAAAATGGAAAGAAAAACAATTATATGGACACTTCAAACGACAAATCGAAGAGGTTGCACATGAAAAGACTTGGACATGGTTAAGAAAAGGAAACCTAAAAAGAGAAACTGAATCGCGAATGTAGCAAACTAGCACAACGGGAGTACAAAACTAGACATGACTGGGTAGGGAAGGAGATCCACTCGGAATTATGCAAAAAAATTAATTTTGACTATACAACAAAATGGCATATGCATAAACCAAAATCTGTTCTTGAGAACGAAACACATAAAATTCTCTGGGACTTTGAAATAAAAACGGATCACCTTATCCAAGCAAGAAGACCAGACCTAGTGTTGATAAACAAAAAAGAAAGAACTTGTCAACTGGTGGATTTTGCAGTTCCAGCAGATCACAGGGTGAAGCTAAAGGAAAATGAAAAACTGGACAAATATCTGGACCTTGCCAGAGAACTGAAAAAGTTATGGAATATGAAAGTCAAAGTGATACCAATTGTAGTTGGTGCACTTGGAACAGTCCCAAAAGGATTGGAAAAAGAAAGTTTGGAAATCAGAGGAAGGATTGAAACCATTCAGAACACTGCACTGCTGCAATCTGCCAGAATACTCAGACGACCTGAGGAGACTTGCTGTCACTCAGACTCCAGTGAAAGACCATCAGCTAATGCTGATGTGAAAACTCAAAAGGAGTAAACAATAGTAATTCGTGGACTTTGCGGTTCCAGCAGATCACAGAGTGAAGCTGAAGGAAAATGAAAAGATGGATAAATACCTGGACATTGCCAGAGAATTTAAAAAGCTGTGGAATATGAGAGTGAAAGTGATACCAATTGTAGTGGGTGCACTTGGAACGGTCCCAATAAATTTGGAAAAAACAGTGGAGGATCTAGAAATCAGAGGAAAAATTGAGACCATCCAGACTACTGCAATCGGCTAGAATACTCAGAAGAGTCCTGGAGACTTGTAACTCAGCCTCCAGTGAAATACCATCAGCTAACGCTGATGTGAAAAACTCAAAAGGAGTGAAAATAATGATAATAATTTGTTTGCACTCAGTTATATAGTTTCAAATACTCCTATCTAATTTCTATTAATAATGGAGATTCGCTTCAAATTGTTTTATTTTCTAATCCTTTAATGAATTTGATGATTTTACTTACTTAGGGTACAAACTCGCTGACATTGAATTTCTAACTCCCACCCCTCAGGCAATATGTTTCAAAAATCTACTTTTACATCGCCCGGAGGGGCGTTTTTTTATTTTGCTAGTACTGATAATTTTCGAAAATATCTATTTTTACCCATAGAGGTGACCCTAACAGCTACTAATACTATTTCAGGTCAGAGTTGACCTGTGATGAATGGCTAGAAGTGGAACCTCACCACTGGACCCATTTTAGTATCATACACTAGATTCCCTCTTTTTTGGGGGGTTGGGGTCTTACCCCACTGCGGAGGGTTCAGTTGGCGTATTCTAAGCCCCGCCGACAGATGTTATAGGAATTATATTACAATTAAATACAAATAAATAATTAGGGGAAGTATTAACATGATACATTAATTTTTTTTTTTCACTGGCGTTGGTGTATATATGTGTGGGTGCATAAACTTAATTGAATTGGTATGCAGTGTGTGGTGAGCGCATATGTGGTAGGCATGGACCGATAAGCGAATGTATATATTCTTGTATGTATGCATACATATGTTAGCTTCTGTGTTTTCATGCATGTATATGTATGTGTGTCAGAGCATATGTGCGGGTGTGCAATGTGTGTATATGTGCATGTGCGTGAACTTGGTTGGGTTGATATTCATTTCATCACGAATGAAAGACAGACTGCTGAAAAAAGAATCTCGAGTCGCAAGAGAGAGAGAGAGGGGGGGGGGAACGAAAATAGAAAAAAAAAACGACAGACAGAAACAAAAAGAAAAGAAAGAAAGAAAGAAAGAAAGAAAAAAGTAAGACAGATAGAAAGAAATACAAAAAAGACCGCGAGAAAGAGAGAAAGACAAATAACAGAAAGAAAGAAGAAAATAGAAAAAAAGAAAGAAAGAAAGAAAGAAAACAGAAAGAAAGAAAGAAAGAAAAAAGAAGAACAGAAAGAAAGAAAAAAAAAAGAAAGAAAAGAAAGAAAAGAAAAAAGAGAAAGAAGGAAGGAAGAAAAAGAGAAAGAAAAAAAGAAAAAAGAGAAAGAAAGGAAAGAAAAGAGAAAAAAAAAAGAAAAAAGAAAGAAAGGAAAGAAAAAGAGAAAGAAAAGAAAAAAGAGAAAGAAAGGAAGGAGAAAAGAAAAGAAAAAAGAAAAGAAAAGAAGAAAAGAAAGAGAAAGAAGAAAAGAAAAGAGAAAGAAAGAAGGAAAGAAAAATTTATTAAAAGAAAGACACAGAAAGAAAGCAAAAAAAAAAAACAAGAAAGAAAAAGACAAAAAAAAAGAAAGAAAGAAAAAAAATGATTGAAAGAAAAAGAGAAAGAAAGAGAAGAAAGGAAGAAGAAAAGAGAAAGAAAGAAAAAGAGAAAAGAAAAGAGAAAGAAAGAAGGAAGAAAAAATTATTGAAAGAAAGAAAGAAAGAAAACAAGAAAGAAAAAAAGACAAAAAAAAAAGAAAGAAAAAGAAAGAAAAAAAAAACGAAAAGAAAGAAAAAGAAAGAAAAAAAAAGAAAAATTAATAGAAAGCAAGAAAGCATGAAAAAAGAAAAGAAAGAAAAACTGAAAGAAAGAAAGAAAGACAGAGAGAAAGAATCTAAGAGAAAGCGAGAGAAGAAAAAAAAAAAAAAGGTAAGGGAATGAGAGGAGGAGGAGGGGGGTAGTGTGAGAAGTGTCACAGATGTTGATCATGCGTTTTTTCCTGTATGTCAGGGGAATTCGGGACAAACTCCGGAGAACTGGAAATCAAATTCGCGACGAGGAATGTAGCGTATGGAGTCGCGAGGTTTTTTTTTTTTTGGGGGGGGGGGTTCAAATGTTACAAGGTGAAGGTTTATTTCAGGTCGGGAGGTGAAGGTGGCTAAAATGGAACCAGACAGCCAGGAGAGGTTCGGGGGGGGTTAGGGGGTCGGGGAGTGGCGCGATGTCCCGATGTACCCGAAGGACAACAGATCAGGCGTGGGAAACACCAGCTGAAATGGCGGGAAAAGAACGAATGAGGAATGACGGGAAACGGAAGTCAAAGGAATTGACGGAGGGGGTCACCCGCAGGGGGCAGTGGGAGGGAGCACTCCGATTAATCTCACCCCATTACACAACAAATATAAACACGAGCACATACATTCTTGTACTTACAAGGCTTCTGAAGTAATTATGACAGCCAATCTAAATACGATGACAGAAGAGTATAGAAAATCTATTTTTGGAAAAGTGTCTTGAAGGAGAGGAGGAAGAGGGTGGGTGCTTCCCTGAAAAATAAACGAAAAAAAAAGCGTAAGTGAATGAATATATATAAGTTAAGAAAATGCTGAATGGATAAAATAGGTATATTTTACTAACACGTGTTTCGGCCAGGAGTTTGTTCATGTACACATGTTTCTATTTATTATTATTTTAAATATGAAATAAAATAATAATAATAGAAAACTACAAAATATTTAAGTATACAAAGAATAACGGCCTTCGTCAGAGTAAAATGTTTGGTGTTTGAAATTAAACCGGTCAAAATACGGAGAATTTTGAAATGTTCGAAAAAAATATATTTTTTAAAAAATTGTTTGAGAAACATTCCACAGCGATAGAGAATAGTGATGTTGACGTCATCGTCGTCTGCGATGGACTTTGAAAAAAAGAAAGACGGTTAGAGAATATATTTGGAATAAAGTTAGTGGAATTTTAATTCTTAATGTTTGGGGGGAATTTAAAAAGTTTTTAAATAAAATTTGTTATTCAATTTATGAGTATGTGTATTGTGCTGGTGGTTCATTTATTTATTTGTTATTAATATAATCATAGTGATTAATGTTAGAAAAGTTATTTTTAATAAAATAAAATGTGTTATTAAAATAGCAAATATATGGGTGCAAGTATTAAGTTTTTAATGTAATAAATATTGTATTAAATTAGAAAGGGAAACTAAATAAAAAGATTCGAACAGAGGGAGTATTAAAAATTTGATATAATAAAAAATTGGAACAAGAACTTACTCTTCTAATTTAAATTTAAGTATTTAATAAGAGGAAGTGAATAAAATGAAATTATTTTAATTTAATGATTTCAAATTCATTGAAGAGATTTTTGCTTTATATTCATTAAAATAAACCAAACAGTTAGAAATCAATAAACTAAGCACATATTTATTAAATTCGATTTTTTAATATAAATGCAAATTAGACTTCCCGTTCACACTGTAAACGCTATTTGTTGTATAATAATATAATTGCAAGTATGAGTGTTAAAGTATTAATAATGTAGACAATTTTATTAATAATTGAGGTTTAGATAAAAATACATGGAGAATGATGTCAAGAGAATTGTGACTGAGTAGGAATATTTTCGGTTACAGACAGAAAATATGTCAGGAAATATAAAAGACAAAAAAAGTCTCTCACCTAGTTTAGTACTTAAAGATTTATATAGGGTACTATTAGTTTCGCCTCTACAGCTCTTCCTTGAAGAGCATTTAAAAAATAGTAGTTCGTCTGACTATTAGATTTATCTTATTATTAGCTCTACCTTTTTACCAAGCGTTATTATATATATATATATATATATATATATATAAATAAATATTGTATAGAGACTAAAAGACAAATTTGTTATAGGCCCGTGTGACCCGATAACCGGATAAAACATTAAAATCATTTTGTAAGATTTCTTAGAAATGGAATGTTTGACCTAATTTAAGCTACGGGTTGCTGCTCATGAAATGTAACATACAAATGCATTTCAAATTCTCTCTCTCTCTCTCTCTCTCTCTCTCTCTCTCTCTCTCTAAACTAGAATATATAACGAGAAGGTAATCAAGATATACATAGAAGGGAAGAAAAGTGATAGGCAAAATATAAAGTAAGAGATTGGTCAGTTTTTTTTTACTTGATTGCAAATTACGACTAATTAGAACCAATTAAAATGGGTTTTTTTTTTCAAATATAACTCAATCCTAAAAGTAAGGAATACTTTTGTATATTTTAGTGTCATTAAACTAAACAGTAAAAAAGCCTTTGGGAGACAAAATCGATTTGGTCAGCTTTATTATAATGATTATATATATATATATATATATATAAGATTTTTTGGATGTTTGTTTATTTTTAGAAGCATTGTTGATAAAGTATATATATTAATATTTTATATTTTTATATATACTAAGCAAGGGTTAGATGTGGCACAAAGCCAGAAGTATGGGGCGCCCAATGAGAATCGAACTCACTAACAATGGCAGCAAAGCTAGCTTGCTAGTATGTGTGTGTGTCCCTTAATAGCTTTTAATTTAAATGAAAATGAATTGAAACATAGGATTTAACTCGGATATTATTTTCCAATTATTATGTATGGGAAACTAAATGCATCTGTATAACTACCCCTCCTCTCTCTTCATATATATATATATATATATATATATATATATATATATATATATATATGAAGGTGTGTTTCATCTAAGCATTGTATTTTTTCTATTATATGAAACTTTTAGTAATGAAGACATGATATGGTAAGGTATTTGTTAAAGGTATTGTGCTCTACTGGTCAGTATTTGAGAACTTTCTTGATTTGATAAAACGTTTTTAAAATGATTAACTCACAGACACTATATATATATATATATATATATATATGGGAGAATATGTGTTTAAATGAAGTCGAACCTAATTTATGAAAGTTAATTAATTAATAATTAATTAATTAGGCGGGATTACCTATTAAATTTAAGGCTAAACAAATCGAGAAAAATCAATCTCTGTATGTACATTTCGGCCTATTAGGCCTCATCAGCAGAGCTATAGATACAAAGACCGCCCCGTGTGCGATTCGAAACCTGATTGTCAAGCTGACTTGTCAAGCGTCTTACCACCACACCAAACGGACTTAGCAGATTTCTTCGTTTTGTTAAGGAGTAGGTATTTATATTCCTCTTAAGTGACCTCTACACGAACTTACGAGAAGTAAACAAACAGACGATGTTTGTGATATGGCTATTTTCAGCCGACAATATGTGTTTAAATGAAGTCGAACCTAATTTATGAAAGTTAATTAATTAATAATTAATTAATTAGGCGGGATTACCTATTAAAATATTGTCGGCTGAAAATAGCCATATCACAAACATCGTCTGTTTGTTTACTTCTCATATATATATATATATATATATATATATATAATATATATATATATATATAAGAGAGAGAGAGAGAGAGAGAGAGAGAGAGAGAGAGAGAGAGAGAGAGAGAGAGAGAGAGAGAGGTGTGTGTGTGTGTTCAAGGGTCTTCAAGATGTTATAATCATCAACCAGATATATTATGACTGCTCAGACCTATGTTTCGTCAATTTTGGGATTTGTTGCATACCTACTACATTTGTATGGGCCTCACCTGCACAGAAATTAAGACAAAAATTTGAATTAGTTGTTCTAGGTTTATAAGTAGTTCTTCTGAGTGCGACTTAGAACTTGAATAACGTATGTATGCTCTATCAGTAATTTTGAACACTCTTTATTTATAAATATAGCAAAGTATATATATATATATATATATATATATATATATATGGATATGGATTTTTTTTGTATGGTAAAATTGAAAATAAAGTGTTCGATTACAGGTGTAAGAGCTGTATTTATTTTTAATAGAGTACAATACATTTCAGGTGCGATTGTTACTATTAGTTTCAAAGCAACGGGTTAGCCACTTATCGACAATGCACCGGTGAAAGAATATGCAGTGAATATCAATCCATTAATATATATATATATATATATATATATATATATATATATATATATCAGAGAAAATTTAAAAAAACACACCAGATGTTATTAATTAATGTTATAGTTATTGGCTAATACTGCAATATCTCAATCTGTATCATCAGAGCCGATCTGTTATAAAACGAAAAAAAGTTTTTTCCCTTACAAACTGGTCATATTTATAAAAAAATGTATTCGTTATATAACAGATCTGCTCTGATGGTGATCTTATACAGATGAAATATTGCAATATTAGCCAATAAATACAACATTAATCAATAAGATCTGCCTGTTTTTTTCAAATTTTTTTCTCTGATATAATGTCAGATTCATTTCTCTGAATGTTTGAGATAGGCTTGAAGATTAGTATTATAGCGTATTCGGACTATTGTCCCATCTTCATTGTTATTTGTTTCTATCTTCTTTATTTCTTACTTTCTTTTTGTGACTCCATTAAGACACACATTGAGCTTCAAAACTGCGACAGGTTTGAAATAAATCTCTTGTGTCGTAAGGAAGATTCACTTCTTATTTTTATTGATATATTATATATATATATATATATATATTTGCTTTGAAGTCAATGGTAACAATCGCACCTTAAATGTATTGTACTCTATAAAAATGTGTGTGTGTGTGTGATTCGAAGCATTTCTTCATTAGGGCATCTTTTGTCTACAAATTCTGGTTTCGATCCTTTCAAGTTGCCAAAACTAATTTGTTCCCAAGTACTTTCAGTCCCGTCATAGACCATCATGTTTCTCCAAAATAAGACAAGGCTTATATTATTTTTCACTCCACGATATAATACTTTGCCTTATCTTCGGGGGATGTCTTATTCTTCAAATATTAAAAAAAAAACATTACAAAGTAGAAAATTACGAAATTTCTAAATAAATAAACAGAAATTATGAAAAGGATCTACATTTTATCAATGATGAAGACGAGTATTTGCGTCGCATGATTTGATGTGAAGAATGCTTATTTTTTGTCTGTCTGCCGCTCTCAACTAGGGCTTATTTTAATGGGGGGGCTTATCTCAAAATCATTTTGTGGTTGAGTCAATTCTAAATTGGAGAGGTTTATGTATTTGTCAATATTATTTGGAAGTAATAAGCGGCCTTTAAGGCCGGTTTAGATCAGTCGGTAGAGCGTTCGGCTAGGAATCACAAGGTTCCTAGTTCGATACCGGCCCTCGCCAACTCAGCGTATGAGTAGCACAGGGATCTGTGCGGTAAAGTGAGGAGCTGATGGTAGGTGTGATGCTCCTTCTCAGACGCTAAAATAATCTCCTTGGTCCAGTGCTAGTGAAAAGGGGATAGACTCCCTCGCTGTCTGACTCATACCGACGTTTGGCCGCCCCGACGACGACTTAGAGGGGTTAACCTTTTCTAGTTTTTTGTTTTTTTTTTTTTGGGGGGGGGGTTAAGGCATGTCAACCTTATTAGTGACTTCCGGTCGGATATTGTATCATCCATTCGGCGACTTGAAAGGATTGAAACTAGAATTTGTTGACAAAAGATGCCTATACTGTTTAACCAAATCTTTCTGAACGAAGAAATGCTGAGTAAAGAAAAGGATGCTCAATCGTGGTGTAATGGTTAGAAGCTAGTCTCGCAGATCTATTACTACTGAATAGCATCCCTGTATGCCCAATAATTTGCGACATTGTGTCCCATCCTACCCGTGACGAGGGTTTGAGTAATTACCTACAAATTTTAAATAGTATTTTTTTTAAAATGTAACCCTAAACTCGTGAGTTGTTTGAAACAACAATTTTATTATTCTAATGACTAGTTCTTTTTTTCTGTTGTGTTACAATGATAGAAAATGTATTCGTTAATTTATTTTACCCTATAAAAAAGTAACAAGAAGTTAAGAATTAAAAATGTTAATTTTTTTATTAAAATTACTTCGTTTTGGGGGAGAGGGGATTAAATTTAAAGTGGTATTAAAAAAAAGGTACCCCTTGGTTTGAAAATTTTCATGACTTAGTTCTGCAAAATTTTTTTTTTTTTTTTTTTTTTTTACAATTAGTACTAGATTACAAAACAATTTAATTGGAATATTAGGAAGACTTTTTGTACTTACTTATGAAGAGCTGTGACAAGTTCCACAAATCGATTGATTTTTAACAAGTAAATTATATAATTCGATCAGTAAAAATCAACAACTAAATTTTGTACTTTTCCCTGATATAAACATATTAAAGTAAATGCAAGACTTCATTTCTCAATAGCATATTTTCTGAGTTTTTTCCTAAAATAAACAAACATTGTACTATTCGAATTATCGGCAATTTTTAAATTTGATAAATCATTTTCCTCATATTCTCTCTTTTACTCCAGTTTTCTCTTTTCTCACTCACTCACTCTCTGGGGTTCCTATTTTTTTTTTTTTTTTTTAGTCCGGTCATGGACCGGGTACTTTTGCTAGTGTATGTGTATATATATAATATATACACATATTTGCTTGAAGGCAATTACAATGCATGTACGCATAAAATTCGATACGTTTTTTATAGAAAATGAACTTGACAAGTGTAATCCCGGTAAAAGGGTCGCTCGGTGTGTAGAACATCGTACAGAGGCGTGTAAGTATCATTGACAAGGTTAATTTCGTAGGGATTGTTCGCTGTGTACTGTGGCCGAGGCATATAGTCTTTGACTATGCCTGCTGAGATCCCGGTTTCGATTTCTGTCGGAGGGAAGTCGTTAGTATTCATCGCTGATGAGACTTAATAAAGTCGAAACAGTCTGTACGATGTTCTACACACCGAGCGATCCTTTGCCGGGATTACACTTGTCAAGTTCATTCTCTATTTTTTAAAAAAGTATCGAATTTTATGCGTACATGCATTGTAATCACCTTCAAGCAAAAATATAATATATACTTTATTCAACAATGCTTCTAAAAAACAAACATCCAAAAATCATATATATATATATATATATATATATATATATATATATATATATACACATGTGTGTGTGTGTGTGTATTGTTAAACATGACGGACATTTCATGTCTGACTAGTTTTTTTTTTTTCTCAATCTTTTCAAGTCTTCTGTCCAATTTTTAATGTCAAGTTGGAGTCGGATGATAAGTCCACTGAAGCTTTCATCACAAGTACTTTCGGCACTTCTTAGTGTCATCCCCAGAAAAACTCGTCAAACATGAAATGTCTGTCATGTTTAACAAAACATGTAGAAAAGAAAAAGTGCTGCATATATATAAGTAAAAAGTAAGTAAAGTCTACAGGGCGGCCTAAAGTCGGTATCAGCCAGTCAGCGAGGGAGTCTATCCCGCGCTAGACCAAGATTGTTTTAGCGTTTGAGGTGGAGCGCCACACTTACTACCAGCTCCTTACTTTACCACACAGATCCCTGTGCTACTCATACGCTGAGTTGGCGAGGACCGGTATCGAACTAGGAACCTTATGGTTTCTAGCCGAACGCTCTATCGACTGAGCTAACCCGGCCCATTATATATATATATATATATATATATCTCCACTCATAATCATTTCATATGCCTTCTGGCTTCGTCTTTAATAACGACTTGGGCACGACATGGAGAAATACTTGGTTGTTAATTGATTAATTCAGACACAACAATATGATCATTTTTCTATACAAGAGTCACTACTAATTGAGTAGCTAGTCATACTGTTGGAGAACTGCGCGTTGACTCTATTATTTATATTCCTGTTCAAAAACTAATAAACCTTTTCTGGATTTTCAATTTTGTTAATTGATTAATTCAGACACAACAATATGATCATTTTTCTATACAAGAGTCACTACTAATTGAGTTGCTAGTCATACTTTTAGAGAACTGCATGTTGACTATTATTTATATTACTGTTCAAAAACTAATAAACCTTTTCTGGATTTTCAATTTTGTTAATTGATTAATTCATACACAACAATATGATCATTTTTCTATACAAGAATCACTACTAATTGAGTAGCTAGTCATACTGTTAGAGAACTGCGTGTTGACTATTATTATATTCCTGTTCAAAACTAATAAACCTTTTCTGGATTTCAATTTTGTTAATTGATGATCATTTTTCTATACAAGAATCACTAATTGAGTAGCTAGTCGTACTGTTAGAGAACTGCGTGTTGACTATTATTTATATTCCTGTTCAAAAACTAAAAAACTTTTCTGGATTTTCAATTTTGTTAATTGATTAATTCAGTTACAACAATATGATCATTTCAGTCATAACACTGCTCTTACTTGGTTCGATAATTTTGTTAGCTAAAATTTTATTTATCTTCATGTCAATAAATGTCTGGTCTTCAAGACTAAAGCATCTACATTGAGATGTAGTATTGGGTAGGTGGGGGTGAGATATTAATTTCATTGTCTTTGCTCAAGTTAATTTCACAAATGTGACACAATGGTTAAGGGAAAATACTGTCAGAGAGAGAAAAAAAAGGAGGAAAATAGAATGTTAGGTCTATGCATATGTATATATGTGGGTGTCCGTAGGGGGACAAATGATCAGTCAGAGAGGGTTCGAGAAAGCCATAAAAAATGTACGACCACTTTTAATGTTTCAATTCAAGGTGGTCACTTAAAGATAATATCTTTGTGTGGCTAGTTTTAAGAGAAAATGGGTCTTGAAAAAAGTTAATGGTCTGAAAATTGGGGCAATGAGACTGGTAAAAAAGTAATGGCTATAATTTTAGGAGAAATTGGAGCCATAATGTCTGCCAAAAAAGTCAGTACTAGTTTCAGGGGGGTCTAATAAGCTGGGTCAGGTTGGGGAGAATTCTGTATATTTTCAGCCGGCTCGAGCCTCAAAAGCAGATCCAGACCAGCAGTCAGCGAGGAACGTTGTGTCAGTTGATAGATAGTAAATAGGCAGGGACCCATATCAGTAAAGCCAGCAATCGACTTATAGTTAAGAAAACTGTCTTGCCAGCTGAAACATAGACTTAAGTGTCCTCTGCTCCATCACAAACTGCTACACCTTCCTTCTCCATTAGCATCCGGTCATCAAACTTTGTGTTTTTTTGTTGTTGTTTGTTTGTTTGTTTTTTAAAATCCTTGTGAACTTGACCTAGCTCGTTCCCGTCAAATCAGCCAGCACAGAACATTACGTGGGGTCATCGACATTATGCAACGAAGCTGCACGAGCGCTGATGGGGTATACTCACACAAACTTCATCTGTTGTAGAAGCAAAAGGGGGCAACATAAGCTTCATTATTCTTCTCTGCTAAATCCTCAGCTGAGGCTTGAAACTGCAATTTCGTTTTAGTTTTTCAAGTCCTCTAAAAGATTTATCCCGAGTGTCCCTAGGTTCTTCTTTTTTCTGTTAGCAAGTGAATGTCTCGCAAAAATCTTATTCGGGATCTTAATAAAAAATGGCATCCAGCTTAGTGGCTAATAATTAATCTATTATGTTTTAATTAATAATATTATATTATATTTCTAGAGCCTCACAGCTTGTGCTTACTACGATTCTAGTCACCATTCTAGTCACTTAGTTCCGTTGTTGTACTGAGTGAAGTTTCACAGTGGCATAAAGTTTGATTTATTCCTTTAAGTAGAAAGATGCAGTATTAGTTTCAATCCTTGTCTGTTGATCCTTTAAGTAGACAGATGCAGTATCAGTTTTACTCCTTGTCTGTTGATCCTTGAACTAGAAAGATGCAGTATCAGTTTTACTCCTTGTCTGTTGATCCTTGAAGTAGAAATATGCGGTATCAGTTTCAATCCTTGTCTGTTGATCCTTGAAGTAGAAAGATTTAGTATCAGTTTCAATCCTTGTCTGTTGATCCTTTGATCCTTGATGTAGAAAGATGCAGTATCAGTTTCAATCCTTGTCTGTTGATCCTTTAAGTACAAAGATTTAGTATCAGTTTCAATCCTTGTCTGTTGATCCTTGAAGTAGAAAGATTTAGTATCAGTTTTAATTCTTGTCTGTTGATCTGTTGATCCTTGAAGTAGAAAGATGCAGTATCAGTTTTAATCCTTGTCTGTTGATCCTTGAAGTAGAAAGATGCAGTATCAGTTTTAATCCTTGTCTGTTGATCCTTTGATCCTTCTGTGAGGCAGTCTATTAAGCAAGTAATTTTAGGTCAATTTATCAACAACTTTAAATACATGTTTGGCGTTTATTCACTCATTAATCCAGCTCCTGCTACTTGGAATAGTTTATAAATATAAGTGGTGGTTGTTCATACAGCTTATACCTTATGAGCATAATCCAACAGTGCTCTCTACTGAGACAGTGTCATCACTACTGTGCCATGTCCACCGGATGGATGATGGGTGAATCCCAAAGGACATCCTCTATACAAACTTTCATCTAGCAAGAGACAGATTGGCCACCCCCAGCTGCAATTTAAGGATGTCTGCAAGGATAATCTCAACATCAACTCTGCCAGGTGGGAAAATTTGGCTCAGGACTGCTTTCAGTGGCAGTGAAGTCACCCTGGCACAACACCAGGAAAACAAAGAGGTCTAAAAGAAAGCAAGAGCAAGAGCAACAGAACACCAGCACGCCATAAACATCTTCAGGACCAGCCTTCACATGTGACATATGTGGCTGAAACTGTTTTTCAAACATTGGTCTTCACAATTACAGAAAGCACTGTGCTAGAACGTAACTTCGGGGCATGAGAAATATATGATATTACGAGACTGCGATGCTGTTGATATTACAAAAAATTAAATTCAGTTCTTAATTGCCGGTTGAGTTACAGTGAAAAAAATCCATTCGTTTTTACAAAGAAGTGATTAATTAAAAATGTGTCCTTACAATAAAAAGAAGCTTTAAAATATTTAAATTTAAATTTTGGTAATTTTCACCTTTAGTTGGCTAAATTCCTAGCAAATAAGGCAATTGGAGTAACCTCCCTTGACTTTCACTTTGAAACAAGCCAGTAGATATTTTGAAAGTCTCCATGCGAAATACACAAATCTTAGAAACTTTTCAAAAACAATACAACTGCATGCTTTAACACAAAAATATCATAAAATGTGGTAAAATGAAGTTCATTTTAGATAATGCGCACGCACAATATAGCCAACTAAAGGTGAAAATTACCTAAATTTTTTCGTGTGACCATTTCTTTTTGGTTTACATTTAAAATAATACTAGACAAAACGTGACCAGTTGGGTCACCTATTGAGCTCTGGCTAGATAATTGAGATTAGGGAAAAGTGAGTTTGCAAAGCGAATTAAATTTTAAAAAATAAATAAATAAACACCCAGACAATTTTTAAAAAAAACATTAAAATCATTTTGTAAGAAAGAAAGGGAAAGTTTGACCTAATTTAAGCTACGGGTTGGTTGCTTATGAAATTTAACATACAAACACATTTCAAACTCTCCCCATCTTTCTCTCTCTCTACCCTCACTGAGAAACTAACATATATAACGAGGAGGAAATCCATATATACATGGAGAGGGGGAAAGTGACAGGCAGAATGTGAAGAATCGGGAGGAGTTCCACAAATTGATTGGTTTTTATTATTGAATTATATCATTTAATCGGTAAAAATCAAAAACTAAATTTTGTACTTTTCCTTATCATAAACATATTCAAGTATATGTGAGAGTTTACTGCTCAACATTTCTTTTCTGAGTTATATGTATGTACCCCAACATTCTTTTATATATATATAGATAGATATACATACACAGGGTCGGCTGAGAATTTCATAGGTTAACTAAGATACTCTCATAAAATGTAACCAAATGAGGTTTATTTTTCAAGTTAGTCCTCATTGCAGTCCATGCACTTCTCCCAACAGTGTTGTGGTGCTTGGATCCCATTGGTCAATATAATGTGTGAATAGAATCAAGAAAAAAATGTGCATGTTTGTTATAAAACAATTTTAATAGATATCAATGAGATTGAAGTGAGTAAAATCAGTAATAAAAAATAGAAATAAATAATAATAATAAATACCTGGACTTTGCTAGAGAGCTGAAAAAGTTGTGAAATATGTAGATGACGATACCAATTGTAGTTGGTGCACTTGGAACAGTCCCCAAAGGTCTGGAAAGCAAACTGGGGTAATTGGAGATCAGAGGAAGAATTGAGATCATCCAGACCATAGTGATGTTGAAATCAGATAGAATACTTAGAAGAGTTTCAGGAGACCTGAGGAGAATTGCTGTCACTCAGACTCCAGTGAAAAGACCACCAGTTAAAACTAGTGTGAAAAATATACAAATAATAATAATAATAATAAATGGCTCAATAGAAATCTTGATACATCAAGAAAATATCTGGAGAAAACAATTAAAACACTAGACACTTTTATTGTTTAATATTTATTCATTTATCACCATACTATCAACTGAGCACACTTTTTCCCCCACTTAATTAAAAATGAGGAAAAAAAAATCACATATATCAGTAGAGAGGGGGAAGGGGTGGGCACAAAAGGAATTCCAGGGTGCCATTTCCAGTTTCTTCTTCTTTGCATGTGGGTTTGTTTTGTTTTTTTTTCAAATTTGAGATGTTTAACAAACATCAAGATAACATATAACAAAAAAAAAAATTAAATAAAAACAAACAAACAAAAAAAAAAATAATCAAATATTTGCAGCATTGTTTTTTTGTTTTGTTTTATCCAAAAAATTTAAATTAAAATCAGTCTCTCTATTTTTTTTTTTTTTTAGATTTTTTTTTTTCCATTTTTTTAATTTTTTGTTTTTTATTTATTTTTTTTATATTTTTTTTATTTTTATTTAAAAAAATTGTTTTTGATAGTCTCAACAACATAAGGAGACTAATTTTGTTTTTAAAGAATAACAGCCATCTCCCAAGCCTTGACGGTTAGTCAGGTGTCTGCCGTAATCTACCAACTAAGTATAGCTGAGTGTGCACACAATGTCCCGCGAGAAAACAACTGGGTCCATTTGTATTCAAACTCTAATAAAATTTCTGCGTTTAACGGTAAACACCCAACAAACCATGACTCGTCTATTTATTTTTTTCTACAATCAAAGTCACATTGGCTTTCTGGTTTTAGAGGATTTTTTTTTTATGGTGAGTCATCTACAGGGGAGAGAAAGGCTTTCGTTTTCTTTTTATCTGATTTTCGGATCAGTTTTTTATTTTTGGTCTGACTTTCAAATTGTTTTTCAATACGTACGTTCATTTCATTCGGTTCATTTTCTTGTCATTTTTTTTTGTTTCCTTGTTTTGTTTTTTATATTTTTCATTTGTTTTGTTTTTTTATTGCGCAATTTCACTTTCAGTTTAGATCATGGTCATAATGATTTAAAAAAAAAAAAAATCTTTTTTAAACTTTTTTTTTTTTCTTGAATTCTTCTTGATGAAGAAAGTATATTTCCATGTCAGTATTTTTCTTGTTTAAATAATTAAAGACTTACATCCAACAATGTTTCGGAATTTGGAAAAAAACAATAAAAGAAAAACAAAAACAAAGAAAAACATAACAAAAATACAAAAAAAATAACATCGAGAAAATGAGAAATATGTAGAGGTCTCAGTAAAGTTTTAATTTTTTTCTTTCTCTTTTTTTTTTTTTTTTTTTGTATAGATTATCGTTTGGAATCAGATATCTGTATGTATATGCTTGTGTATCGTTTACACATGTATGCGTTTAAGTGATAGTAATCTGGTGAATATTAGTAGTAGTAGTATTTTTTGTAATTTTTGGGGAAATCCAGTCAAGAAAAAGAGAAACAAGAAATGACAGATTGAAAGCAAGGGTATTATAGTCAGGTAAAAAGAGCACGTTATATATATATATATATATATATATATATATATAAATACACCAAGAAAAAAAAAACAGCAAAAAGTAGAAAACTGTAAGAATAAAAATGTCTTTTTTTTTAAATTTTTTTTTTTCTTTCTTTTTTTCAGTTGAAAAAGTTGAAATGGTTTTTATTTTTTATTTTTTTTCTTTCTTCTTCATAGAGCCAAAATGGTCAGTAAAAAGTTGTTGCGGCTGAAATTGCGGTCAGTCTAGGTGGGCAGAGACCAGCAAAATAATGAGGTTGTCAGCCGCAGGAGATGACCAAAGACAAATCGAGAAAAGACAGCACTTGGTCCCTGCTCATATGTGTGGTGGATATGGTTGTTAGTTTTGGGAAAGAGCCTTTGAGGGAGGGAGAGAAATAGATAGAGCGAGAGTCAAAAATGTTTATGAGAGAAATATGTAGACAGAAAGGTAAGACTATATATAAGTAAGAGTGTGCAGGTAGATGAGCAGGTTGATTGGTATGGGACGAAGAGAAAGGCCAGAGGGAAGATAAAGAGAAATGTAATAGATAAGTAAAAAGAATTTTTTTTTTAAATAAAAAAATAAAAAACAAGCGAGAGAGATAGAGATAAAAAAAAAGAAGAAAAAAAAATCTCTGATCCAAGGGAGATAATTCCAGCAGAATATTAAAAAACCATGCAAATATCTACACATATATATCTGATCATCAATTGCACACAACTGCATACCATTTGCCTCAGGATGAATTATATAACAGAAACACTATCATAAAATCTAGAAAATAAACCGGTTGCCTTACCAAGGCTAAATAGCTCTGTCTGCCCTATTATTTACCCATAGCTAGAGGGAGAAGACAGCACAATTTGAATTCTGCTAGTTGAGTCCCTTTTCTAAGATGTTAACCATCATGCCTGATATTTTCCACGTACCCCACTTGTACGGGTCAGGCACAAGGCCCTATTTATGTGGGACCACCCACAAGCCGAAGCTCATGGGGTGGCGGGTGAAAAATTGCGTTGATCCCATCGGCATTCCCCCTCAAGGGGGGCGCCTCAGGTGCTGGGCAATAAACCCAGCCCTGCCCCTTTAAATCAAGGGGGCAGGTGTTGCCTGGGGGGATGGCCCCCTGGGATCGATGCTATTATTATAACATCACCGGTCCAGCGGCCGAAGCTCGCCGGACCCCAGTCGAAACCGGGTGCCTAGGGCCGATGTTAGGGTCTTATCCCACCCTGCATCTATGATATGGGAGGACCAACTCTACTATTTGTCAATTTTTATAAAGTAGCTGGTAATCTGAACATTAGCTGACTGTTCGTTGGGGTTTGTATATCTTATATGGAAGCTACATGGTAATCTGAACATTAGCTACATAAATGAGAGTAACCTCCCCCCTGTTTCTTTCACTCTGAGAAAGCCGTTTCTTTTGGTTGGCTATTATCATTTCACTGTAGGTCTACACTGAAAATACAAATTTGTTCGAATCAATACTTAATTGTTATTAAGAACACATTTTGTGATATTTTAGTGTTAAATCATGTAGTTGTATTGATTATGGTGAAATGAAAATGGCCGACCATAACAGACGGCTTCCTCAAAGTGAAAGAAACAAGGAGAAGTTACTCTCATTTATGTAGCTAATGTTCAGATTACCACGTAGCTTCCATATAAGATATACAAACCCCAACAAACAGTCAGAAGAAACTGAAGAACATAGAAGAAAATGTTAATAAGTATTAATATCATATAAGGAATTATTTGTGATATTTTAGCAATGAATATGAAACTAATGAATTAACTACATTAAATAGTTTCTCTGCCTTTTAGATACACTTAGATACACGTATACACACTTAGATACACTGATATATTTAGATACACTTATACTCTTAGATACATTTAGATACACTTATACACTTAGATACACTTACAAGTGTAACTCAAATTAAAAGATAATGAGTGAAAGAGAAAACGAGGCCGCAGCTAAAACAAACTCCTGAAGAAATATCAGTATATATACATATGTGGTTGAGAATAGAGGAAAGTGTGAATATAACAACACAGACAGTTGAATTCAGTTAATATTTCGCCTCATTGTATGAAGCTTTTTCAAAACTTTATTCTTTCGGAAAGGCTTCATACAATGAGGTGAAATATCAACTGAATTCAACTGTCTGTGTTGTTATATCCACACTTTCCTCTATTCTCAACCACATTTTGTCGGATTTATTCAAATCCTTCACTCCTCATATATACATATATGATCGGTTAAGGAAAAAGCTTAAAAATCGGCCATTTTGTGGTTATAGATCTATTTCTACCCACGGGTATCTGTGTATACCTAAGAATTTCGTCAGATCACTAACTTTATTGAAAATGGTAAACAGAAATTCATTATATATATATATATATATATATATATATGCCTAAAGGAAAAAATAAACAATTAAGTACAGATTTACTAGCCAGCTACTAAATAAATGAAATGAACTGATATTTAAATGTTGTCACAAAAATAGATTTAAACTTTATATATATATGATATTATCCCTTTACATAGGCAGAAACCTTTCTTTTTTTAAAATTTAATAATACATGATTATTTAGAATGAAATATATGATGAAAAAACATTGCTATCACAAAAAAATAAACCCTGATATCATTAACCCATTTGGTACACAGAGAAACTTGATTCACCCAAATATACTTAATGTGTGAGGGTGAGATGCAACTTTAGTTCCCCATTACTATATTTTTTAATCTTGTGTGATATACCCCAGAAAGTGTCTCCTGAGTGATATACCCCCAGAAAGTGCCTGTGTGATATACCCCAGAAGTGCCTCCTGTGTGATATATCCACATCCACCCTCTTGTGCCTCCTGAGTGATATATCCCACATCCACCCTCTTATTAGATCTACCCAAGTCCTAAAATGAAAAAATAAAAATAAATACTTTATTACTTCTAAAACTTTAGTAAAATATTTGTGTTTCGATATGCTCAGAGTACAAACCAAATATAATTCTGTACCATAATCACGTAGAAGACGCACTATTTTTTCAGATTTTTCAACCCAAAAGTTAGGGGTGTGTATTATACATAAGAATTAGGGGCCGGTTTAGCTCAGTCAGAAGAACATCTGCCTCAGAACCAGAGGGTTCCAGGTTCAATACCAGTCCTCACCATAATTATTGAGTAGAAGATGCACTATTTATCCAGATTTTTCCAGCTAAAAGTACTGATAAAACTATATATATAAATTAAAGCTGAGAATTGTGACACCTGGTATCACACCACTAAACATGCAGTCTCCTCCTTTGAAAACACCCGCAGGGCCACCCTCAAGGACAAAAGACATAGGAGGAAGAACCATAATACAATGCCATCAAATCCTGACCAGACCTTCAGCTGCAGTTGCTGCGACCGTGCCTGCCAGTCCTGAATAGGACTTATCAGCCACAAACATGCCTGCAGTCGAAGTGGACCACCCCTTTAATCTTGTTCACGAAGCCAAGCCATTAAGATGACAAACTAAAAATAATTTAAATCTCTTGTTTTTAATTTTAATACTGCTCTGCTAACCAGCATTTGATTTGGTTGGCGCGTTGTTTTGTTTTATGGTATATCAACCCTTTTCAAGGCATTTAATGCCAAATCAAATCATTTTTGATAAACAAACGATTTATATTGCTTAAGTGGTCACACAATTAAGTATTGCACAGGCACCAGCATCTAATTTGTCTGTTTGTTTTACGGCATATCAACCTCAGTGGGTCATTTAATGCCAACAAAGTTTTCAAATAATGGATTCTTAATGGATACTCAATTTTTTTTTATAAACACGTTTCTATTTAACCCATAGATTGGACCCTAACAGGTACTACCACTCCGAGTCAGAATGGACCAGGGAGCAATGGTGCTTGCAGTGTGACGACCGTAATCAAAGAATACGGTCAGGACAATCATATAGGTGCTCGGGCTTGATATGACCAAGCGATATTTCCCAATAAAGATGATGACAACAGTAAAAAAAAAAAAAATTAAATAATACAAAATTTTTTCTCATCCCTTCATCACTAAAAAACAAAATAATTTTTTAAATGAATAAATAAAATTGACTTCACCACATTCTCCAATCAATAATGGTCAGAATTTATTCATCAGCAAAAAAAAATTACAAACAACACTGACTGAAGGTTATGATACGCAGAATGGTTGAATATAAGAACGATGTCCTAAACGGTAAGGTACAAATGTTTACTAACCCAAGTTTATTATTATACAAATAAAATATTTTTTTAAATAAGAGTTTTATACTTTGCTTGAAGCATTGTGTTTATATTGGCTTGGCAGTTGGTTTTGAAGGCTATCACAATGCAAGTGTAAAGAAAAATGAGGCAGATTCTAGTGATAGTTAACAGCTCCCTTCCAGAGCTCCATGCTTTCTGACGAAGGGATTTTTTCATCCTGAAATATTAAGAGAATAAATCAAAAGTAAACGAACAACATAATAGTTACCTTGGTTTTCTTTACACTTGCATTATGATAGGCTTCAAAACCAACCGCCAAATGAATTTAAGAATAAGAATTCTTTCTTATAAAAATCATGTGGCTTTATCTAATATTTTTGTATTATACGTGAAATAAATATCACGTGTGATACCCTGTCCTCATCAGCCACCAACCAATTTTGATGGTAACACAGTTTCGGTGATAACACAGGGTCCAGTGGCCAAAAGGCTGCTTGGTAGCACTAGGGGTGGCAGTCCCACCTTTAGCCACCAAAATTGTGTTATCACCACTGGTTGGCAGCTGAGGGGGACAGGGTATCGCATATGGTATTTATTACACGTTGTATGATAAAAAAAATTTGGTAATTTTTTGTTTTGTTTTGGTTTCTTTGTTTAATGGTATATCAACATTCATGGGTTATTTAATACTAAAGTCATTCTCATAAAATAACAGTAATGCTACTATTTATTTATCCAATAGCCGGAAGGGGTGAGGAGGTTCATATCTTTCCCAAGGGTATTAGTCTGAAAGAGAATAAATTGCATGTCTGGAGTTCAAACTCACAGTCCAACATCTTACACACTACGCCACAGGGACTCCCCACTTTGTTTTTACGCTGGTAACATATGTACAATGTTTTATGCACTTATGAGACTAGTACAATCAATTTGATGGTAACTAGTGGAAAAGTAACATAGTAGTGCTGGTAACATATGTACAATGTTTTATGCACTTATGAGACTAGCACAATCAATTTTGATGGTAATTAGATGGAAAAGTAACATAGTAGTGCTGGTAACATATGCACAATGTTTTATGCACTTATGAGACTAGTACAATCAATTTTGATGGTAACTAGATGGAAAAGTAACATAGTAGTGCTGGTAACATATGCACAATGTTTTATGCACTTATGAGACTAGTACAATCAATTTTGATGGTAACTAGATGGAAAAGTAACATAGTAGTGCTGGTAACACATGTACAATGTTTTATGCACTTATAAGACTAGTACAATCAATTTTGATGGTAACTAGATGGAAAAGTAACATAGTAGTGCTGGTAACAATGTACAATGTTTTATGCACTTATGAGACTAGTACAATCAATTTTATGGTAACTAGATGGAAAAGTAACATAGTAGTGCTGGTAACACATGTACAATGTTTTATGCACTTATAAGACTAGTACAATCAATTTTGATGGTAACTAGATGGAAAAGTAACATAGTAGTGCTGGTAACATATGTACAATGTTTTATGCACTTATGAGACTAGTACAATCAATTTTGATGGTAACTAGATGGAAAAGTAACATAGTAGTGCTGGTAACATGTACAATGTTTTATGCACTTATGAGACTAGTACAATCAATTTGATGGTAACTAGATGGAAAAGTAACATAGTAGTGCTGGTAACACATCACTTATAAGACTAGTACAATCAATTTTGATGGTAACTAGATGGAAAGTAGTACATATGTGTAGTGATGTAACTACACAGGCTACCAGTGGGGTACAATCAATTTGATGGTAACCATAGTAACAACACTTATGTAGGATGGTAACTAGATGGAAAGTAACATAGTAGTGGTTTTATGAGACTAGTAGCATAGTAGTGCTGGTAACATATGTACAATGTTTTATGTGTATAGTAATACATATATTGGATTAGTGAATATTTGTATCGATTGCATAAGCAGACATCTGCCATTTGTGTGTGCAATTAATGGATATATAATGATCAGGAAATATGGATTAGAAGTAATAGCTAGATTGAGAATAGTTAATTAATAATAGTTAGTTAATTGATTGATAGTTAGTAATAATGCCAAAAAAGAGAAGACAAACAGGTTGTATAACAATTGATTTGCTCAATATAATTGAGAATTTAAATGTCTGCAGATATTTTGGGCCAGGTTACACTCAGTTTGGGGAGTAGAATTTTTTTTTTTTTTGTAAATGGGGTTGTCGGGGAATAAAATAAAAAGATATAACATACATCACATATTTACAAAAAAAAATTTCTAATACTACGTTATCGTAAACCTCATCATTATTGAGTTGCAAATTATCTTGCAGAAATAAAAGCTTATAAGAATGGCAGTGAATACGCAGTAGCAACTCGGGTCCAGTGAGTCGCAAAACACAACAAAGAATATTAAATTATAACATTTTCAATTTTTTTATTTTTTTTTATAGATGTTGGTAGAGTGGATTTTGACTGAAAACGGCTAATATAATAAACAATTGGTTAGTTTTATGGCACATCAACCCTTGTTAGATTAATTAATGCCAAAGTCTTTTTTTTTTTTTTTTTTGCAAGAAATTATTTGAAATAACTATTCCTATTTAATTATGATTTGTAAGTAATTATAGCTTGAAGTAACCATTCTTTATACAAATAACTTATGTAGAGTATAGACAAATAATTTATCTATATCCATTTCGTTTCAATTAACTTCCTATTTAATAATAACACTGGCAGGGTTAAAAAAAATTTTCCAAAGGTCAAAGGTTTACTAAGTGATATATGATCACCATTTTATGCTGAATTCAAAAATACCGTTCATTGTGTTTAGTCAGGTCTGGTTTTAAGATGTGCTTGAATACTTCACAAGCTGTACATGATAACACTTATTCAAAAGCCCGTGGACTCTACTTGTCACAAATAAATAGTTATAATACTGTTTTATATTTTTCATGTAAGAGCTCGTATCTTAAAAATTTGATCTGATTAGAAAAAATGAGTATGATTTTTGGATTCAGAGTAAAAAAAACTGCTTTAAAATCAGCTATTATATATTCAACCTTGAAAACCTCGCAGACCAGGGTAATAATAATAATAATTGGTGCCCTTGGAATGGTCTCCAAAGATTTGGAAAAGAGTCAGGGTGAATTGGAAATCAGAGGAAAAATCAAGACCATCCAAACAACAAAACTGTTAAGATCGGCTAGAATACCCAGAAAAGTCCAAGACACCTGAGGATACTTGCTGTCAGTGAACCACCAGCTAAGTTAGGTGTGATAACTCATGGAGTATAATAATAATAATAATAATAATAATAGACCACCTAAACAAGTGCATTGTTGAGATCGGCTAGAATACTCAGAAGAGTCTTGGAGACCTGTTGAGACTTGCTGTCACTTAGACTCTAGTGAACGGCAAATGCTGGTGTGAAAATCTAATAATAATAATGATGATAATTTACAAACAATTATATATCTTTAATTAACTATTTGTATCTAATTTTATTATAATGGAGACTATGTAACTATCTGTCTATAACCAAAACTACGACATCACTGATGTCACGATTTCCTTAGTTATTTAAGTTATATTCTTAACAATTATGAAATAGTTATTATTTAATCTTAATTAGCATCTTATTTATTAACAATGTCTCTATTAAAATCTAGCTGCTTTCCTGCAAAACTGCCAATTTTATTAATGAATTCAAAATCCTGATATATGTGTTATATATCTCTAAGAAATAAAGATTTACGTAGTATATGGTGGGAATAATTTGCAAAATAATTCTAACAAAACTGGGTTTAATAAATAATTATTTGATGTTACCGATTTCAAATACTATCATTTTATTCTCAAACGTATTTAAAACAATTCTATACATAATTTTATAAAGAAATCAATTAAAATAACATGAAAATAAAATATTTTTATATTCGCTAGTACTAATAATTTACCAATTTTTAGTAATTATTCCTATATAATACTAATAATTTACAAACTTTTATATGGCTTTGAGTAATTATTCCTATATAATAAAAATAATTTGGTACACTATTATATGGTTTCAAGTATTCCTATCCAATACAAATAATTTGTAAGCAATCAAATGTAGTTTACAGTTGGTTAAAACAAGTAAACACTTCATATTCAGTTACAATATCAATGTTTTTTTAAGCCAGTGTATTAAATATAGTCCAAAATCATTCTCAACCTCACCTCAAATAGATCTATTTGACCCATAGATGGGACCCTAAACAGCTACTTCAAGTCAGAGTGGACCTGGGAGTAATGGCAACAAAGGAGTGACTACACACTCCTCAGAGCACCAGAATGGGAACCCCACCAATGGATGCAGTTTAGCGTCATACCTAGGACCCATAATAGAGAGACAGACACATAAACTGATAGAGAAAGACATTATCAATAAAACTAAAAAAAAAGACAGATAGACAGAAACTTGGGGAATAAAACTGAGTATAAAGGTGCCCAAAATATAACTTCATTATTGCGTATTTTCATGTGGAGGGGCGTTTTGTGCAAATATATATATATATATATATATATATATATATATTTGTGTGTATGTACTTGGAGAGTATATGGGCAGATTAGTGTTCATAATTCTAGATTGATTACACCGGCCTGCATTAAAAAATTTTTTCCAAAGGTCAAAGGTTTACCAAGTGATATATGATTGCCATTTTATGCTGAATTAAAAAATACCATTCATTGTGTTTAGTCAGGTCTGGTTTTTAAGATGTGCTTGAATGAGTTTTACATAATAACGTTAATTCAAAAGCCCGTGGACTTTACTTGTCACAGCTATAATACTGCTCTATGCATTTCAAGTAAGAGCTTGTATCTTAAAAATTTGATCTGATTAGAAAAAATGTGTATGATTTTTGGATTCAGCGTAAAAAAAACTGTCTTAAAATAAGCTATTATATATTTGACCTTGAACACATCACAGGCTAGTGTTATCTATCTAGGAGAGGGAAAACTCTGATTTGAAACCCGCAGTATAAATCCTAAGGAATGGTTCACTTGAGAGCAGCATCCTGGTACCAGAGTAGAACTTCAAAGACCATATATGCATACAGTTCAGAGGGCAGTAGAACTTCAAAGACCATATATGCATACAGTTTAGAGGGCAGGTAGATGTTCTTTGGTCTCGGCTGACAGCCTAGAGAAGGTCAACTCTGACGTAAAACCTGAGACGGGCAGTTCAGCAAGTTTACAGCGCAATATGCACCAATTTCCTGCTATCAACTCATCCAAAAAGTGCAGTTGGTCCTACGCAGGCCTTTAGCACTTTAAAGAAAAAGAAAAACAAAAATTGCCTACGTAGTTAAACAATTCAGCACTGCACCATGTAGCGAAGGAACCCTGGTAACAAGGACATGTAGAGGATTATACTGGAAGTTTCTAACTTGTACTCTTCACAGCGGCAATCATTTAGGTGATGGCTGTGCTTGCACAAAAAAAAAAAAAAAAAAGATGGTGAATCTCTGTGGATTTTTAGAGCACTCTTAAAAAGATGGAAGAAATAAAGTGTTTGTTTGTTTTTTTGTGTATGTATATGAGAGACAGGGAGTGACAATACCATACTGCCCTTTTTTTTCTCTCCCTCATGCAAATAAAACATTGCCTGTCATGGGTAAGCAAATTTCCTGGCCTTGGGGTGAGATGGTAGGTTCTTTTCTCAATCATGTACTTGAGGAATCTTGGCCCTTTAAAAATAAAAAAAGTAAAGATACATTCAAATTTAAAATAATATATAATATACAAATAGATATATATAAAATTAAAAAAAGTAAAGATACATTCAAATTCAAATAGATATATATAAAATTAAAAAGAAAAATGATACATTCAAATTCAAAATAATATATATATACAAATAGATATATATAAAATTAAAAAAAAAAAAAAAAATGATACATTCAAATTATATATATTTGGAGGATATGTGCTTAATTGAAGTCATACCTAATTTTGAAAATTAATTAGTTAATAATTAATGAATTTAGGCAGGCATATATGTTCAAATGTAAGGCTAAACAATTTGCACATATATGCCCGCCTAAATTCATTAATTATTAACTAATTAATTTTCAAAATTAGGTATAGACTTCAATTAAGCACATATCCTCCAAAAATTGTCGGCTAAAAGCCATCACAAATAAACACATTGTTTGTTTACTTACTCTCATATATATATATATATATATATATATATAGTTGTAGAAAAAGTTATATCTCGACTGCGGTTTCGGTGCTACTATTACACCTTTATCTGGGGGACTGAGTGGATATTTCCGGTTACTGAACTTTATATAGCTAGATTGATTTAGAAAATTTCTTGAATTATTTTTTAGATTTAATCTTAATGGGCTTACAGGGCTGCTGCTTTGTAGTTGGAGTTACATTCCACCTATTTTGACATCGTGGGTGATTAATGATTTTATCTAGTAGTGTACTGTAATGTTATACACTACTAGTGTAGTAGTAGTAGTAGTAGTGTATAACATTAGCAGCCCTGTAAATCCATTAAGATTAAATCTCAGGAATAATTCAAGAAATTTTCTAAATCAATCTAGCTATATAGAGTTCAGTAACCGGAAATATCCACTCAGTCCCCCAGATGAAGGTGTAAAAGTATCACGAAACCGCAGTCGGGATATAACTTTTTCTACAACTATTAATGCTCTATATTTACAATATATTGAGCCCTATAGGATTAACTACTTATGCTATGTTTACATAGTAGTACCCATCCATGAATATATATATATATATATATATATATGAGGAAGAATGAATAAAGAAAAGAAAGAACAGAATGGATAATAAAAAAATGAATTTAATCAATATCACTTACACATATTGATTAAATTCATCTTTTATTATCCATTCTGTTCTTTCTTTTCTTTATTCATTCTTCCTCATATTGTCGGATTCATTTCCAATTCCATTTTTACATATACATATATATATGGGTAATTCTATGTCAAATCATACAGAAAAAAGTAAAATTGTCACCCATCCCCTTCAATTTTTCTGAATTTTTTTCCATGTGTTGACTATGTTAACAGTAGATGATCCCCCAAATTTGAGTTTCCAATTCCAAAAATTGGTGGAGTTATGTTGATTTTTAGCTCTAAAAATTTGGTGGGGTTGGCGAAAAATGGCGACTTTTTGTCATCTATTTTTGTCTGTAAAATGAGTTCTAGAGCTTCCTACTCCTACAAATTAATTTATAAAAGTATTTTTGCCCATGAAATCAAAAAATATTATTAAAAAAGTCTTAAAGTCAACCAATTTTAAGTTATTGATGATTTCTGATTTTTTCCTAGCAAGATCAATATCCCGATGTGGCATTGCATCTATGACAAATTTTTCTATT
>CM042150.1:31581203-31673703 GCA_023376005.1 Doryteuthis pealeii | reverse complement strand
TTGAGTAAACATTTTTTAACTAAGGTATTGGCGTTTTAAATTTCTTAAGCTCAAACGGAGTTCACTTTTTAAATTATAAGAATTATATATTACCCCCTTGAGGGAGGGGGGACATCAGGATTTTAGAGGTGATTAGACGGGGCATGGCAAAAAAAGTTTGGGAACCCTTGGTTTAAATGGTCCTAGAAGTGCCCCACGGGACAATGGCAAGAGGATAAAAGAGCTTCGTTAGAATACATGGTCCCATAGTAGTTAGTACTTGTCTAAAAATGTGGTCCCATACTATGTCTATTATATTATTATTACTGAATGTAAATTTGGGAGAAGGAAGAACTCTCAAAGTAATTTTGACTAACAAGAAGAGAGTCCTTTTGGTTTGAATTTAGAGTTTTCCCTCTCTCTCTCCTCACACACAATAGATCTTCTGCTTTTCGATTCCTGACGGAAACCCTTTGCTAATGGAGATTTCCCACCATTGTCCATGACAATTACTACAATTGGATTGCCAATACATTTCCATGAAAGTGAATTATTTCAAATCAGAACCTGGAATCAAAATTTGGCTCCACTTGCCATGAATCTGATATCGGTTGAAAGAAATGAAAACACAGCAGACAATAAAATTGCAGTGTTGAATTTTCAGTTGCCATACAAAGTTAAAGACCTTTGTCTGCCCTACTATTTACCCAGAACTGGGATAATAGTTTGATTCATACATTTTCCAGTGTATTAGCACTGTGAAATGCAAACAGCCTCGTCCAGGATTTGAACTCAGATCACTGATTCCATTTCCTATGATGATAACCATTACATAACACAACTCCACAATTAAAACTTCAAGTAATTATTCTTAATATAAACAATTTACAGTTACATGGCATGAAGTATTGGCTGACTTCTGATTTAGGTCGGAAAATTAAAACGGAAAGTCTTTTGGTGGTACCCAATGACAGTTTAACTACAGTGCTTCAGCAGCCTACAACGGGCAGTTTATTCCATGTATCCGCAACTCTGAGTGTGAACATGCCAATTATCTTAGGGAGATAATTATCAATTTTATCCCTCCAGTACTTATTTAAAAATATGGTCCCATAGTATTGATTTATTTTGTACTACTATTCTGGTTGATAGGTTGTTTTTGTTTTATGGCATATCAACCCTTCTGGGTTCATTTAATGCCAATTCAAGTCATTTTGACATCCAGTTTCTTACAGTATCTGCTGTTACTTAAATGGTCACCCATCTAAGCAATGAACAGGCTCATTGCTGCTTAACTTTGTTGAGGTAGCAGCACTGGTGCTTTCAACATGATTTGACAGTTTGAGTGGACCTGGGAGTAATGAAAAAAAAGGGTTGAACCACAAACAAAAAAAAGAAAAAAAAAAGAAGCTATGTAAAAAAAAAAAAGCACTATACAAGATTCTAACACATACTGCCAAATATCTATTTTCTGATGATAAAACTATGTTCATGCGGTAGATCAGTATTATTTTTAGACTCTTTTAAAAGTATCATATCTATTAATAATAGAGATTCGGTCTCTATTTATCTGTAACCGAAACTATGTCACTGCTTAGGTCACATTACCCAAAATCACCAATACATAGAATCACGAACAACCTTATATTATATACACTCAAAATTTGAGTATGCAAATTTAGACAGTCCTTATTGTTTCTTAAAACAAGTTTTAATAAATACATACCTGGTATTATATATAGTTTGTTTTATCTTAATATATATCTAAAGTTATCTGACGTATAGAGTTTTACGAGAAAATTATTTACAAACAAGAAATAGTCATTTTTTCAGTATCAAGAGGTTAACTAAAAAGTTTACAAATAAATAAATACCTACGTTTTTGTGTAAAATTTATGTGTAAAATATTCAAAATAATTATTTAATAAATAATTAATAGATGCACACAACAGAACTAAGTTTCCATTTCAAATTGTTATCAAATACACATAATTTTTAAATAGATCTATTTGATCCATGTGTTTGGTTTGATTTGGTTGGTTTTGTGGCACGTCAACCTCAGTGGGCCATAAAGTTTTGAAATAATTTCATTCTTAACATATCCTTAATTTTTTTTTATAAGATGGGACCCCAACAGGTACTACCACTCCACATCAGAGTGGACCAGGGAGCAATGGTGATAAAGGGGTGCTCAGGCAATATCTTTCAAAAAAAAAATTATTTAAAAAATAATTTTTTACATTGCCCAGAGGGAGTTTTTTTTGGGTTTTTTTTTTCTAGTTTCTTTAAAATAGGTTATGGAGAGTTTTAATAAGGGGAAGTAACTACTTCCATTTCTTTTTGATAACAAAGGGAGATAATGTTGATTGCTTTATTACTACAGTATTGAGTGAGTATTTTACATGATGTTAGGGGGGTAATAGTGTAATGCATGATTTAAGATTAAAATCAGTTTTTCTTTGAGGAGGCCCGTCTGTTTAAAGGTATTTATTATTTTTTTTAGGTAATCTGAACATTAGCTACATAAATGACAGTAATCTCCCCTTGTTTATTTCATTTTGAGGGAATCGTCTGTTTTGGTTGGCTATTTTCATTTCACCGTAAATCTACACTTAAAATACGAATTTGTTCGAATCAATACAACTGCATGTTTTAACGCGAAAATATCATAAAATGTGTTCTTAATAACAATTAAGTTCATTTCAAATAATGCGCAAACACAAATAAGTGAAACAAACAAGGGGAGGTTACTCACATTTATGTAGCTAATGTTCAGATTACCTTTTTTGACTAGAAGTGGTGTGATGGGAGAAAATTCAACTTTGGCAAAATAGTGCTAAAAACCAGTCCACCCACACATGTGTGTGTGGGGTGGGGGGGAGAATGAATAGATGAATGAATGACCCAGTCAACTGACACACAAATGAAATGAATGACCAAAAACAATCCAAACAAATTGTCCCTCAGTGGACATTTTGTAGATTTATGCAGGGTTGGGGGTCTGGTTAAATAAATTCAAAGGGTTTTTAAGCACTGATCGATATAAAATGATACCCAGAACCAAAGTTTTTTAAAAAATAATATATTTAGGATCGGATTAAAAAACAAGTTCAGTTTCAATAAAAAAAATTGGGTTGGTAAAAATGGGATTAACTGGTGAAGGAAAATAAAATAAAATAAAATAAAAATAAAACCAGGTTTATTAAATAATTACTTAGCGTTATTGATTCTGAATATTATTGTTTTAGTATTATCTGTATTATTCAGACTATTTCCTCATCTTCATTGTTATCTGTACAACGTTTCGGACGATGTGCCCTCCGGCCTTCTTCAGATATTTCTTTTCAAACTCGGGAACCTTCTTGTCGTAAACGGGAGCCATTACGGAACTTTGAACTTAACCTTTATTCAGTCCACAGGGGTATCCTCTTCTCATTCCGCCAACTATAGCTGGGGTAGAGGTGTTAAGCTGTGTTAATTATTATTCTATGTTACTGTTGCCCCTGGCCAGGATTGTACATATAACAATGAAGATGAGGACAATAGTCCGAATAATGCAGATAATACTAATCATCAAACCTTATCTCAAAAATTCATAGAAAAAAAAAATATTATTGTTTTATTCTCGAACCTAAGTTTTTTGATGACTATATTACAAATAGAAAGACTGTGTTGCCCCGTATAATAATAAGTAATTGAGAGTTACCTCCCCTACTTTAGTATTACCTTCCTTTGGAGAACTCTTGGGAATACTAGAATATATAAATTCTTAGTAAATGTACCGATTATTCTAAGTAGAATAAAGCTTTCCTAAGACTATCAGTGTTATCGTTTGTCATTATACACCGATTTTGTAATTATTATACAGAAGAAAGTCAGATGTTCTCCCTAAAGAAATTCTAACCAATATAATAATGGTCTAGAAAGACACAAAAGGAATGGTTTGTTCACCTGATGGTGACACAGATTTCTTTGACATGGTCGCTGGAATCCTACAGGAAGATACATAAGCACTATTTTTATTTATAATCTGCCCATATTACGAACATCATTAGACCTAATGAAAGAAAAGGTTTCACACTAAAAAAAGGTTTGTAATGACAATGAAGTAGTACTCCACACTCTCCAGAACTGGAGCTTCACCATGAGATGCAGTTTAGTGTCGTACCCAGGACACCTTTTTTGGGAGGGAGGTCTCACAATCAGCATATTCTAAGCCCCACCGACATGACCGTAAATGTAGAGAATATTGAAGTCAGTCAGTATACTGTTGGTTTGGACAACAACAACAACTGGCTAAGCACAACTGAACTAGTGCCCAAAATAGCTGGTACTTATGATACTCAAGAATAGTCCATTCATGTATTTGGGTGATTCCATTCCTTGAGTCCTGGTTGGTTTCTAAGATGTTATGAGGCTTCATAAATACTCTGGCATTCTACAGAGAACTTTACAGTATAAGCTAAAACAAAAGGTTCAATCCTCACCAAGAGCATTTTTTTTTAATCTTTTAATTTTCACCTTGTAATGAACAAGATAAGAAAGATTTGCTAATTTAACTTTATTTCACTTTCTCCAAATAAAGTTTGGTTTGGTTTCTTTGTTTAATGACATATCAACCTTTGTGGGCTATTTAATGCCAAAACCATCCTTGTAGAAGAGTAGTAGGACTATTCAACCCATAGCTGGAGGGATGCAAAAAAATATAAGAAGCAGACGATATCCTGCAGAAACTATTACAGATGCATACTACACAGATGATCTTAAAAATAGATTGTTAGGCATTATACATTGAAGCAACTATTCTATGATTTGCCCTTTGTTAGAATTATTTCTACTATAATTTAAAATATAAGGGAAATGAGCGTCAGGAATCAAGCAAATTTAGTTTAGCTTTGCCAAACACATTAAATCTTATTAAAATTGTTAAATGCAAAGGAGAGTGCAAATAATGTTGAGAGGAACATACCTTCTTTGTGCATAAAATAACCTTTAAAACAATATGATATAGTAAGTTAAAGAGAAAAAAAAAATTCCTTTTTTTTTTCAGCAGCTCAATGTAAGGCATTTTCCTATTGGCTGCTCAAAATAATTACTCTTCTAAAACATTTAAATATTTTCTTTTGTTTTAATTTAAAAAAAAAAAAAAAAAAAAAAAAAGAAAAAAAAGAGAAAAAAAAGAACCCTCTTGCAGGCAGAGCGACAGTTTTGTTGCCAACAGTAACAAGGCAGAGTGACATTTTTTTTTTTTTACGTAGCTCAATGCAAGGAAATTTTCCTATCAGCTGTTTGCTGACCAATGTTAATGTATAGAAATGGCCCCAGGGTGGTGTAGGATTGTGTAAAGGTTCCTTTGCAAAATATAACTAAAAGTGAGTGCTAGATCGTTTTGCAAGATATACCGTAAATCCTCAAGTATAATCCGTACTTTTTTCCCAAAATTTAAAGGTAAAAATCCCTAGTGCGTACTATATACGAGGTTAAAAATGAAAAATATTTTCTAAGCAATGTCCGAGTCTCTATTTGCTGTCCAGCAATGTTTATTCAGATGCATTTTTTCAGAGGTACAGCCCCCTAAAAATCCCTGTGTATTATACTCAAGAGTGGACTATACTTGAGGATTTACAGTAATTAAAAATGAGTGATCTATTGTACTACAAAATAAAATCGCTGGTCAAATTTTTATGTTTTTTGTTTTTTTTATATATAAGATTAATTGACATCTAAATGTTTTCTTTTGGTTTTTAATTAAAAAAGAAAAATTAACCCTTTTGTAATCAAAAGTTTGATTTAAATTTTCAAACCTATTTACTTTAGAATTCTAATTGCTAGCATTCATAGAATGGTCACCAACAATACCCAGGCAAAGCAACATTTTTTCTTCAGTGGTTCAATGTAAGGCATTTTCCTATCGTTTACTTGTTGGCCAATGTTAATGCATAGACACATCAGAAGGAGGCCCCACTATGGTGTAGGATTGTGTAATGGTTGTTTTTCAGAATCTAATTAAAAGTGAGTGTATTGAAGTAATTTTGAGTTGCCTCGAGTCCTAGTCCTCCCACTGGATCATTTCTACTTCCTTATGTGAATATTTCTCAGTTCCAGACTTTGTTACACACGTCCAAGTCAGAGCGATAATCTATATTCGTGCCAAAGTCACCACTGTCAAAATGACCAAAACAAATGTTTTATATACAGTCCAAAATATATATCTATATATATATATATATATATATATATATATATATATGATTAATTGATTTGTTTGAGCATTGTTTTGATATTGCCAATTTACAGAAAATAATTTGTCCACTCTACAAGGATTAAGAAAAATATATCTGCCCTCAAATGGCTTAAGATAGAATAAAAGTCACCACTGTTAAAATGACCAAAACAAATGTTTTATATACAGTCCGAAATATCAAAAAATTATTCTATCATGTTTTGTTTGTTTTTATATATATATATGTGAAGAAAAAGTGGAAGTGAATCCAACAGTATGTAATATTATGAAAAATTGAAAAAATACAAGTTCTTAAATGAATAATGTTTATTTCGCCAACACTGCAGTGTTTCAATCTGTTTCAAAAGATCTTCCTCAGGGCTTTCGTTAGTATGAAGAAAAATAATGTATCCCAGAAAATAAGAAATCTGAGAGACTCTTTTGCTTTGTCGGTCAGTCTATCTAAAAAGAGTCTCTATGGAAACAGATCGAAACACTGCAGCTTAGGCGAAATAAACATTACTCATTTATGAACTTGTGTTTTTTCAATTTTTCATAATATTACACACACACACATATATATATATATATATATATATATATATATATATATATAAAGAAAATTTGAAAAAACAAGTGTTCCGAAAATGGGATGAATTTAATTATCGATGTTTAAAACATTTCGGTTTCATTAAACCTTCATCAGGATGTATCTAGGTGTGAAGAAAATGATGGATGTTTTTATATATGACAGGAGATGAAAATCTTTTTAGTTGTGAAACCGAAATGTTTTAAACATCGATAATTAAATTCATCCCATTTTCGGAACACTTGTTTTTTCAAATTTTCTTTATATTGTCGGATTTATTTTCCATATTTACTCCCATATATATATATATATATATATATATATATATATATATATATATATATATATGAATATTTTGAACATTGTTTATGATATTGCAAAAATTTTCAGATGATATATCTTGCGAATGGTTAAGATTAGAATTTTTAAAAAAAGATAGCTTATTAAAAAAGAAAAAAAAAAAAGAAAAGAAAAAAGAGAAATAACATGCATTTGTTGCACAATTAGCATAACAGTTTTGGGAATATAAATGAATGAACAAATAAGTTTTTCTGCACCCATGCTAACATTATGTTAAATACTTAATACATATGATCAATGTGCAATGTATATTATTATGTACTAACAAATGGCATTTATCAGTCATGGGATATCTAACATGTATAAGGATCTTAAAAAGTAGGTTTTAAAAAATAACTGTCCTTTGTTATTCATTTGTAATTTTATTTTTATACACACAGAGATGTGAGGATTTCACGTATGCTTTAGGATTAGCTGGTCAAAATATATTTTTTTAAATAATTAAATGTACTAAGGTTTTTTTTTTGAAGTATGGGAAAATAAACATCAAATTTTTCTTTTAATTAATGATAATTTTTAAAATTCATTAATCTTTTTTAATCATCTTAAAACTTAAAATATATATTATGAATATTTTCTGTATATTCTAAATGACTTTGAATTTCACTAGGCTTTCTAGACAGGAAGTCAGAGAGGCATAGATGAAGAATTAGATACATATTGCTGATATCATTTTTAAACAAACAATATGACAAGTAAGGTAAGTGATAACGTTTTTAGTTTATTTAAATTTTGAATCTCTTCAATTTTTCTAAGTTTATTTTCCTATGTTTAAATTTTTTTTATATATACTTGCCCAGCTATCTCTCTCTCTCTCTATATATATATATATATATATATATATATATATATATATATATATATATATATAGTCTGGGATAGTCACCACTTCAGCTATCACTGGAATGGTGCGCCAAATTGCAGTAGTATTAGGAGAGTGCTCGATATAAAGAATAGAGCTATTATATAATATAATAAAATTTATTTATTTGATGGCAACAGAACAGTCACAACCTTAGGTTTCATACATGCAAAATCGCATGTATTGAACAGGTGATGTTGATCCGAATACAAGGAAAATCGAAAAAATTGAAAAATTCAAAAAGTTTTTACAGGCATAAACATCTTATGCCTGTAAAAACTTTTGAATTTTTCGATTTTTTTGATTTTCTTTGTATTCGGATCAACGTCACCTGATCAATGCATGCGATTTTGCATGTATGAAACCTAAGGTTGTGACTGTTCTGTTGCCATCAAATAAATAGATATGTAATACCTTTATATATATATATATATATATATATATATATATATATATATATGTGTGTGTGTGTGTGTGTGTGTGTGTTTATGTATAATCTAATTGTTTTGTATATAAATTTCATAAGTAAGCCAAAAAAATCATCCAGATTTTATTAAGCATTAATCAAGGGTGCAATTTGCAATGTACGTTAATGTATAGGCTTTTTCATAGCCTTTGAAAAATACAGACATGCATGCGAGTAAATAGAAATTAAGTAGAAATTTTGTGAGGTCTCATGGCCCACTATCATATATATATATATATATATATATATATATATATATATATATATATGAAATAGTGGGTTCTGGATGTCTATAATGAAAACAAAAACATTAACACCCAGTACACATGCACAAATACAATAAGTTTTCATATGACATTTCACAGGTTTTATTAAAGCTTGAGACTTGTATATAAAAATCTGTGGAAAAAAAAAATAACAATAATATGCTTGCTTCTTAATCTTCCAACCATTATCATCTTGTAACACCCTCTGATAAAAATGAAACTGTCCAAATCATCCAAGATGAAATGCAAAAATGTAAATTCTAATTATCTGGTGTCGCTTATCTGCCAAAATCTTACTTCTTATGAGTGTCATCACTTCAACTAAACAATGGACATTTTTATTTTAAAGAAAGAAAGGGAAGGAAAAGAACATGTGATATAGAAAATATATAATAAGAAAGAAAGAGAGTGGGGTAAATATAGAGAGAGGAGGTGAGTGCATGGAAGCGATAACTCTAATCTGTTTCAATCGAACATGATGAAAAAAAGAAAAAAAGAGTGAGAGTTTAATCAAGATTATTATACTTTTCACAAATTGAAATAGCTAGTAACAGTTAGAATCCCCGACTGTCAGCCAGGCAGTTAGGTTCGAATCACACTAAGCGACTTCCAGTCTATAACTCTGCTGATGAGGCATAATAGGCCGAAATGTACATACAGAGAATGACTTTTTCTCGATTTGTTTACGCTTTACATTTAAACAGAAATATTCGCCTAATTCATTAATTATCAACTAATTAATTTTTAAATTAGGTATGACTTCAATTAAGCATATATTCTCCCAAAAATAGCTCTTAAGTAAAGATATCAAACATTGTAATTTGAATATCATACTGTGGTATATACACAGGTCCTGCTAGTATATCTATAATCTTTATCAGGACATTTAAATATTGCAAGGTGATATGGGCATATTTATTCATTTATTTATTTATTTTTGGTGAATAAATATGCCTGCATCGCCAGGCAATATTTGGATTTCCTGATGAAAATTATAGATATATATTTAATAATCGAAACATTTTAAACGTCGACTGATTTTCAAATATTAATAAATCATCTTCATAATTCTTATTTTTCACATTCATTTATTATTTTTTCACATACTGTCAGATTTATTTCAATAAGTCAAACTTTGTGGATTATTTAATACCAAAGCCATCGTTCATGGTCAAGTCACATTGAAAGCACCGGTTCTCGCTAGATCAGCGACAATGAGCCTGTTCAATACTTAAATGGGTGACCATTTAAGCAATAGCAGGTACTACTAGCAAGCTAATATCAAAATGACTTGATTCGGCATTAAATGACCTGAAAAGGGTTGATATGTCATAAAACCAACTAACCAACCAAAGCCATCCTTGTAGAAGAACAGTAGTGGTACTACCTAACTCATAGCTGGGAGAATGAAGGTGTTCATACCTTTCCCAAAGGTATTAGTCTGAAAGTGAAAATAATAGATTGATTGGAATTTCAACTCGCTTAGTACGATGTAGTCCAGTACCGTAGCTATTATGACACGGGGACTCCAATCAAGATACTTTTTTTTTTCTTTTTTTTGTTGCATGATCGCAGGTGGGTACTACCGGTAGTAGCTGGATAAATTCCTTGAACATAAAAAATATTTTAGATTGTTATTTCTAAAAGATTTCATCTAAAATGACCATTGAATAAATAAGGACAATTCTTTTCCATAAATATAAACACTGCATTATTTGGAATTAGTTTATAAAAAAAATTATTTTAATCTCACAAAAATGATTGTTTTGAGGCTATTTAAAATGGTGGCAAATCAAACAAGACCAGTAAGATCCTAAGAAAAAAAAAAAATCCTTTGAAAAACACTAAATGTTACGTAGCGCCTTTTCTTTTCTTCTCTGTCTAGTCTTCTATCTTCTAATGGTCTCGTCTATCTTCTACAGGTCTCGTCTGGTCTTTCTTATCTGGGGATTCCGTGTCTGGTTCTGCTGGGGATCATTTCTTATCAGAAGCCTTGTGTCATTGTTAGCTTTTAGTAATAACAACAAGACTTCGATTTATAATGATGTTTCTTTATTCATGAACCCAGACCAGACAATGCGCGCTGAGAGTCACATCTTGCTAGCTTCTAACTCTGCAACTCACTTACTGCAACTAACTACTGCAACTGACTAACTGCAACTCACACTGAGTTCCTTACACCTTAAACCGGAAGGGCTTCTATCACTTCCGATTCTCACGATCATCCCAGAACGCAAGGTGAGAGTGAGGTCAAGCATTGTCACTCACTCTCAAGGCCATCAGCTGCACTGATCGCCATAAGGATTTCTATACTACCTTAAAAAGTAATAGGGATCCAATTAATATGTAACATAAATATCTAATAACAATGGAGATAAATCTTTTCTTAGTCGGATTTTAACAATTTTCTTTATTCGTTTCTATGTATCTATCAATTCATCGGCACGAGCAGGATGTGACACAAGGTCATTTTTAAGTGGAGTTTAACAGGCTTAAATTCAGAGTTTTCTTTCTTTTTTTAATAAGGAAATATAGCCATTTATTTGACAGAGATATGAACATTTTTTTTTCGTTTTATTGATATATAAGTTAACTCCCTTGTTACATAACTAAATAATATTATATTAAGCATGTCCCCGGTTATTTCAGATGTCGATCTGGTGTGAAAAAAATTGGACCAAGTATCCAATAGGCACCCCAAATCATCAACTTAATAAAAGGTTCATGTTTTAATTCATCACCAGTAACTTCGACTTTGAAATATCTGACAAAAACAAATTTTACAAATTTTGTGATACTATTTCTGAATAGTATCTTTTTATTTAAATAAACATAGAAAAAATTTTGCAAATAAAAACTGTATTTTTATCTAAATAAACATAATTTTATTTCTCTTCTGATTAAGTAAAAACTATTTTAGTATAAAAACGTCTTTCACATTTTTTTAATTTATTGTAAGTGTTGAAAAATTACTCATAAACTTCTGATTAAAAAGTATTTATTTAAAAAAAGATTTTGCTATTGAATTTTAATTTGATTACGTGCATCAACCATCTATTTATTTAATTTATCCTAAGTTCAACATCTCCATAAACTTCTGAATAAAATAATTTGTTTACAAAAATGTGACGAGTTAAAATGTGAACCTTTCATTAAGTTAAGTTGATGATTTGGGGTGCCTATTGGATACTTGGTCCAAAAAATTGAGTCCAAGTGAAGGGAGCCAATTTAAATAGTCAAAAAAATGCACCCTTGCTACACAATCTTTCTGCATTAACTTTACCAAACCTGATGAAGTTGAGATAACATCCAAATAAATCTAAGAATATTCGGTTAAATTGAACTTAATGGACCTAACTTCCACCATCGTATGTCGACCCGGTGAAAGATTAAAAATACCAAAAATCAGGGAATTAACTGAATTTACTGAAATTTTCAGTGTTGATATATTAATGAATAAAATATATAATGCACTAGTTATTTGATTTAAAAACTTTTACATTTTTTTCAAGTCAGTTAACTTTGAACCACATATCTTTGAGAATCTGTGTTACGGTATGATGGGATATTTCAAAGTTCATTCTATTCACCTCAGAACTCATTCTATTCAAATAAAGTCCAATTATTATTGTAGTTTAAGTCCTACTGCTCAATTATAATGAACAAACAACAGTAGGATTAGAGTGGTAGGAGAGCCACTGAGAGCAGCTTAAAGTATGTAAAGAGTTTTTTAAAAATGAAATAGATAAGTAAAATGTATCAAAATAAGACATAGCACAGTTTACTCCAAATTGAATAACATATAGGTATTTGGCATGCATTCCACTTATGCAGGCGTGACACAAGGACATTTTTATGTGGGCCAACCCATGAGCCGAGACTTATGGGTGGTAGGTGCAAAAAATGCGTTGATCCCATTGGCATTCTCCCTCAAAGGGGGGCGCCTCAGGCACAGGGCAATAAACCCAGCACTGCCCCTTTAAATCAAGGGGGCAGTGTTGCCTGGGGGGATAGCCCCCTGGGATCAACGCCATTAATTTACATTAATAGTCCAGTGGCCGAAGCACACCGGACCCCCACCCCGAAGGCTAGGTTTGGTAGGACAATCTCTCATCATGGGATTTGGACCGTGACACTGGCATGTGGATTCATGGAGAAACCCCAATGGATTATGTATAAATATATTTACAAAACTGTTTTTAGGATAGGCTGGATCGAATGTTAATCTATATATTAATACTATCGTTCCTTAATTTTCCGACTGTTATCATCTTGCAACACCATATGGTTAAAAATGAGACCATCTAAATAATTCAAGATGAAATGCAAAAATGTAATTCCGGATCCTCTGATGTCACTTAATCGCTGAATTCTTATTTCTTATGAGTGTTATCAACAATTATATAAGTAAATATATCAAATGTTGTACGAGGTATATCCACAGGTCCTGCTAGTACTGAATAATATACCAATGTAGCTGTGTGTTTAAAGAAAAGAAAGAAATAGGACATACTACACAGAAAAATATAAGAAAGAAAGAAAGAAAGAAAGAAAAAAAAAAGAGTAAAGAAAAGATAGAGAGGGGTGAGCATGCAGAGTGATAACGCTAATCTGTTTCAATCGAAAAGATGAAAAGAAGGAAAGAAAGAAATAAAAGAGTGAGAGAGAATTAAATCAAGATTATTATACTTTTTACATATTGAACTATTTTGCAATAGCTCTTAAGTAAATATATCAAACGTTGTACACGGTATATCCACAGGTCTTGTTGATGCTGAATAATATACCAATGTAGCTGCGTGTTTTGGAACCAAATGATGTAAGCTTTGCAAACGGTTCTAATACATACCTCTCTCATCATGATTTCCGTCAACTGCGTCATCATCTGGCCGGTGCAAGATGTTACACTCTTGCATGAAGTTGATGGCAGCCTGGATATGTTTAGGCAAGTCATCCTGGAAGTCTATCAAAAAAAAAAAAAAAAAAAAAAAAAAAAAAAAAAATTTTAATTAATAAAATAAAATAAAATAAAAATGTAATAAAAATAATGAGGCCCTGCTCGGGGATATTGAAATAAAGATTTTATAAAAATAAAAAAAAAAAATCTTTATTTCAATATCCCCGAGCAGGGCCTCATTATTTTTATAGTATTAAAAAAAATATATATATCTGAAATTATTTTCAAAACATCCCGCGAAACAAGACGCAACACGGGATCTGACGGAGTTTTACGATCTTTACCGAGCGGAACTTTACAATCTTTGCCGCGTGTTTGAATTTACATTAAAACATTCAACGGATTAACATCACAGTTGAGTTTAACAAACACAGATGAAAATTTTTTAACTTTCTGAAGATGGGCCTAGCCTGAAAATACTAAGGACAAAAAAAAATTTTTTTAAAATAAATAAATAAATATGTTTTTAAACATAAATTTGCATTATTTCGCCTTCAAAAATATATTATTACATTTTAATTAATGCTTCTAACACACTATAAAAATAAAAAAATTTTAAAAAATCTTTATTAAAATAAAACTATAAAAGTAAAATGCATTAAAATTTTAAAATTATTTTGTGTTTTTTGTTTAGCCATGTCGGTGCTACTATATAGCTGCACCATTTGGACTCTAATGAAACACTTCGAGAAAAATCTAGATGAAGTTGTTCAATTGAAGAGTTGAAAGTTGTCACTTGATCTCCTCGACAAAAGAACAGTCTGGTTTCCACATTTATCAATAAGTTAATAATTTTCGCTGACCATTCTCCAGTTTAGCTCAGTCGTTAGAGCATCCACCTTGAAATCACAAGGTTCTGAGTTCAATACCAGTCCCCGCCAACTCAGTATATGAGTAGCATAGATTGGGTAATAAGTGGGGAGCTGACAATAGGTGTGGTACTTCACCTCTGTAAAACAATCTCCCTAGTCTAGCGCTAGCAAAAAGGGGATAGACTCCCTCGATGTACAGCTGATACTAACAATAGGCCACTCTGCCAAATTTTACTTTTAATTCTCTGCATAAAATAACATTTAACAATAAACAATACAAACACAGCACAATACTTTCTGGGACCTCAAAATAATCAGACCAAGTAACCAATAAGCACCCCGGCTGTTTGCTAGATTCAAAAGGACAGGTTTTGCTTTTCCCATAAAACTGTTAACCATTCCCATGTTAAATGTGTCTTTCATTTAAAGTTTTACAAATAAATAAAAAAATTGCTATTGAATTAACAACAACAACATTAAATAGGTAAAAAAACGTGTCTTTAATATAAAAACGTCTTTCGTTTATAGTTTTTTTGTTTTTTTTTTAAATTGCTAATCAAGAAACAAAAACATGAAATAACTAAAAAGCGTTTCTGAAAACAACCAGAAGTTGACAGTGAAAAGCAAAACCTGTCCTTTTGTATCTAGCAAACAGCTGGGGTGCTTATTGGTTACTTGGTCCAAAAAATCAAACTAAAAAACACCAAAAATAACCTGAAAAGAAAATAAGAAAAATCGTAACAACAATTCAAAACTGTAATGTTTGCCAAGATGAAAAAATAGCCATGGGGTAATTCCATGTCAAATCATCCAGAAAAAAGTAAAATTGTCACCCACCCACTAATTTTTCTGAAATTTTGTCCAAGTTAGACAATCACCCAAATTTGAGTTTCCAATTCCAAAAATTGGTGGAGTTATGTCAATTTTTAGTTCTCCAAATTTTGTGGGCTTCGTGAAAAATGGTGACATTTTGTAATCTATTTTTGTCTGTAAAATGAGTTCTAGAGCTTCCCTACTACTAAAAATTGGTCCATGAAAGCATTTTTGCTCAAGGAATCCAAAACTTCTATCTAAAAAGTCTTAAAGTCAACCAATTTTTAAGTTATTGCTGATTTCCGATTTTTTTTCAGAGCAATATCAATATCCCATTGTGGCATTGCATGACAAAACTTTTTTCTATTATTATTTCACATATATTGAACATTATTTGTACCAAAAAGATAGTTTGGTTTTTGCTCTGATCCAAAGTTACAACACGAGTTAAAATTTTGCAAATCAGAAATCATTAATAACTGAAAATTGGTTAACTTTAGCACTTTTGGATTCCTTGGGTAAAAATGCTTTTATAAACCAATTTTTAGAATAGGGAAGCTCTAGAACTCATTTTACAGACAAAAATAGATGACAAAAAGTGGCTATTTTTCATGACCCACCTTAAATTTGGAGAGCTAAAAATCGATATAACTCTGCCAATTTTTGGAATTGGAAGCTCAAATTTTGGGGATAGGTCTAACTTTAACATAATCCACATCTGGATAAAATTTCAGAAAAATTGAAGGGGGGTGGTTGACATGGCCTGGATGATTTTACATGGAATTACCCCATGATCCCTTTCCCTGAAAAAATACAAATCTAACAAATATAAATCAAAAAACATCTATGCACTGATAAGTCTGTGCCTTATAGAATAGAAACGACTAGAGATCACCAATGGCCAAAGAAGTAAGTAATGCATATGCATCTCTCTGTGAATCTATGTCTATCTCTCTCCTCTCTCCAGTAAAATAACACTTGTGTATATACCCAACATGGGTATATGTGTATGTGTATGTAACAGAGGCCCTTATATATATTTACCAACCCCTCCGCACGAGCAGGATGTGACACAAGGGCAATTTCTTAAGCGGAGTTTAACAGGTTTGATTTCGGAGTTTTTCTTCTCCTAGACCGGTTGCCTAACCAAGTTTAAAGAGCCTAGTCTGCCCTACTATTTATCCATAGCTGGAGGGAGAGTAGGATTCATACCTTTCCCAAGGGTATTAGCGCTAAGTGAAATGCAATTACCACATCCAGGATTCGAACTCGTGGTGACGAGTCCATTTCCCATGACTTTAACCATTACACCACGCGCTTCCCTTATAATGCATTAGTACGCACAAGGTACCGTGACACTGAATCATCTATACACTAATAAGTCTTGCCTTCTTCGGATGTTTCTTGACAAACTCGGAACATTCTTGTCAGATTAAGGTGGTTAAAGTAAGTGATTATGTTTTTTTACGACATTTTAAAATTTGTAGTTTTTAGAATAAGTAACTAAATAGGCACCTCTTTTCCTTGACTGATTCATAAGTACATTTTTTCATTTACACGGTCAACATCCGGTTGTTTGTTAACAGACGATTTTTAGAGTTTTTTTTTTTAAATTATAAAACTAAAACCTAACCCCTAACAAACAACCAGATGTTGACGGTGTAAATGAAAAAAATTTACGTATGAATCAGCAAAGCAAAAGGGGTGCCTAAAGGTCATATGGTCCAAGTTTTCTATATCTAATCACAATTTTGTCAATAAGTTTGATGGTATTTATGCTGCTCGGAGCGCCCTTGAGTGAACAGTAACGATTAAGCTCCGAAACTGCGTTTGAATTCATGGGTAAACGTCTGAAGATTATTTATTTTAAGGTAATTAAAATAATTTTTTTAAAAACACCTAAAACAGAGCTTGGGCTTACAGTGGCTAGTATAGACAATAAAGATGAGGATAACAGTCCAAAATGTCATAATTATTATTCTTGTCAAACTCTAGAATTTTCTTGTTGAATTTGGGAGCATTCATGTTGTAATTGGGAACCTTCACATAACTTTGAGACGAACCCTTTATCGAATCCATTGGGGTAGATTGTTCTCATTCCGTTAACCATGATCGGGTAAAAGTATTAAACTATGTTAGGTATTCTATGTTAAGCTATGTTAACAGAATGAGAATTATCTACCCCAATGGATTAAAAAAAAGGGTTTTGTTTGAAGGTCCACAAGGGCTCCAGTGTTCAACAAGAAGGTTCCAGTGTTCGACAAGAAACATCTGAAGAAGGCAAGAGGGCACATCAGTTGAAACTTTGTGTATATATAACAATAAAGGGTTTGGTTTGAAGTTCCGTATATATATAACAATAAAGATGATAACAACAGTGGGAAAAATCTAAATAATACAGATTATAAAGCCTCATCTCAAAAATTCAGCAAGAAGCAGATCAGAAGGCATATCGTTCGAAATATTATGTATATAACAATAAATATAAGAACAACAGTCTGAAAAATCTAAATAATACAAATTATCAAACCTCATCTGAAAAAATCAGCAAGAAACACCTGAAGAAGGTCTGAAAGCACATCGTTCGAAACATTATGTATATAACAATAATTAAAAGAACAACAGTCTGAAAAATCTAAATAATACAAATTATCAAGCCTCATCTCAAAAATTCAGACATATAAGTTACTGTATATAATTTGTGTGTATAACAATAAAGATGAGGACAACAGTCTGAAAAATGTAAATAATACAAATTATCAAGCCTCATCTGAAAAATTCAGACAAATAAAACGAAAAGGAATATTTGTATGACTTACCTGGATCAAGAGAATACACGAAGCAAGCTGGTACTTGACCTGGTTCTTTCATGCTTGGACATTGCAGGTAATAGTAGCCTTTTGGGCATCGGATTTCAAGGACTTTCCCTGGAAACTGGAATGGCTCTTCCTGGCCAGTCATGATGCAATGAGAGCAGAGAAGTTTGGTCTCGACGCGAGCAAATGGCCATTCACGCAAAAGGCTCAGCATGTCTTGCCATGGGTACTGAATGAGCGACCACATCTCCTGGAGGTCGCTCCCTCGGACTGACAATGTCACCAACATCATCTGCTGGTTGTTTATATCTTTTTTTTCCTTTTGTAAGAGAATTCTGCTCAAATTGAAAACGGCAAAGATACCGTTCCGCCAACCATCTCGATATGTCACGTAACTCTGAAGCCGCACTGTGATTTTCTCAAAGAAGTTTGGTGGACCTTTATTAGGGAATTGGAGTTGCATGCTAAGTTGCATTGTGTCTTTGGGGACACGGGTCGGCCATTTTAAAGTCAAATCAGTTGGTGGAACATCTGGCAAGAACCAAGGGAACAATAGCAACTGTTTAAAAGCCAATAATGAGGGGTTGTATTCATTAATTGGGATCTCGTAACAAAGATCGAATTTGAGCATGAGTGATATGAAAGTGTCTAGTGCATTTATGCCTAGGTTGAAATGACAGAGAGTATAGCGGAGGAGTTCAGTTGACATCATACCCTGTTCAAGGAAGAGTTTCTTTGCATTTAAGAACATATCTTCCGACAGGCTGATCTTGAAGCCAATGCTTATATTGTAGACCATGACGTCCTCAAAGTCATGGCGAAATATCGCTCGCAGCATGTCCACCAAGGTCTCTGGACGGTGGAATACCAACTGGTCAAGTCGCGGGTTATCATGATACCAAACAATCTCACCAGTAGCATGGAAATACTTTAGAATGACCTTTAGGCTTTCTTTTGCAGAGCCTTCCAGGCTGATCATAGACTGACCAAGGCTGTCCATAAGTCGGATAAAAATGTCCAGGGCTTGGCTCCAATCAAGAATTTTTTCTTCACGCTGCTGGATTTCCATGAGAAACTTATACCATGACTTTGGCAGTGGTCGTGGGTCCGTTTCCTTCAGGGTGTTTATTAGCGTCTCGGTGAGCTCATCAATGCCAACCAAGTCTTCAGCACAACTGACAACCTGGATGTTATCGGGCAAGGTCACTCGTGTCTTGAGCATTCGCTGCAAATGGCTGTTTTTCTCTCTCGCTCTTTCAACATCTATATCGGAGAAGCCACTCATCCCTGATTCCTTGCTCTGTGGCGTCTCTAACGATTCTTGCAGCTGGTTCAGTTCAAATTGCAGATTGTTGATTTTGGTATTTTCGTCAGAGTGCATCCTCTCCAAGATGTAGTCTTTCTTTTCTTTGATTTCTTCCTCGGAGCAGAGATCAGCATGTGTGCCAACCAGCATGATTGAAGCCCCTGGAGCCCGGTCCATGATCCCTTCCAGCCAATCGCCAATCCGATAGTCGTAGGATTCGTGGTCATTTGAAAAGACGCTGAGGTCAAAGACAAGGACATGCAATGCCTCTGGGGTAAGGAACATGTGGTGGGCAGCAGAATAGATATGGTGTCCTCCAAAATCGAGGATCTGTACCCGTAAACTCTCCTCGGGTTCCCAGACGTGCCGTTCAAGCACCCAGGTACGCTCATCTTCAGCAGTCAACCGCGAACGTCCCAGCAGTAAGGCATTGCGCAAACTGGTTTTGCCGGCCTTCACAGCACCTGTGAGTATCATCTTCTTCCGATGGCTCGCTTCGCTGACTCTGATTTCTTTCAGGAAATTGAATAGGGCATCAACACCCTGATTGCAAATTTCCTGGGGTGGTCTCGTTAGGTAGTTATCCCCCAAGAACAGGGCCTTCGTCCTTTCCAACCCAGTCAGGCGGTCCAAGAGGAGAGGTAGGTGCGTCAGCTGGTTGTGGGTAAGGTTCAGGTAGTCAAGGTTAGCCAGTTGGAATATGGAATTAGGGAGGTTCGACAACTGATTGTGCGCTAAGTTCAAAGATTGTAGAGACTGGCACTTGCCAATTTCGTCCGGCAAACTCGTCAGCTGGTTATTGCACACACCCAACAGGCGTAGCACGTGAAGTCGCTTCACGCCGCCCGAAATACTCTGTAGATAATTGTCGGACACTTCAATCTCCTCCAACTGCTGAAGCTGGAAGAATTCTTCAGGCAGTTGGAGTAAAGCATTTTTCTGCATGAGAAATACTTTCAAATTTTCAAGTCCTCTGACTTCAGCGGGAATTTCTGTAAAATAGTTACCACTTATATTGAGTTTGACCAGCCGCTTCAGACTGAACAGTGCTAGCGGGATGGTTGGGATGAAGCGCATAGCGGCAGTCAGGTTGAGCTCCTGGAGATTGCCGCACTTGGCGATGTCCTGCGACACATTCTTGAGGTGATTACCACGCAGGCTCAACACCTTCAGCTTTTGTAGGTTCCCTATCTCGTCAGGCAACGTGTCAATCTGGTGCCAACTGCAGTCAAGGGTCAGCAGTTCGGTCAGGTTGCAAACGGGCCTTGGCAGCATACGCAGCCCACCCCGTGGACTCCACTTACCAGACAGATTAAGAACCTGCAACTTCTTGCACTGACCCATCTCATCCGGCACCTCTGACAATAGGTTCCCACCCAAGTTCAAGTGCCGCAGATTCTTCAACTCGCCGATCTCTGGTGGGATCGACTCGATGCAGTTCTCGCTGAGGTTCAACTCAACCAGGTTAGTCAACTCAAAAAGAGATGGCGACAGTACAGACAGATTATTATAACTGAGGTTCAACCTTTGCAGTTCAGTGATTTGGGCAAAAGAATTAGGCACGCTTTGCAAATAATTTCCAACCGCATGAAAAACTTTTAAGCTGGTCAGTTTGTCCAAACTACTGCCACGGACTGGGAAGTTCGAAAGTCGCATGAATGGGAGATAGAGTTCATCCAGATCGAATGTGTACAAAGACTTGGGGAGCCAGCCTTTGTATTTACCATCTGGTACTCGAAGGACTGTACGGCCATTGGCCGTAGTGGTCATGTAAGACCGTAATTGTTCAGAGGCTTGACTAGACGAAGACATTTTCTTCTCCCCCTTTTCGTTTATACTATTCTTCTTCTTCAAGTCTCCAGACTAATTAGTAGGTTTTTCAGGTTCTTTTTTTTGGTAAACAATATGAAAGAGAAAGAAAAATCAATGTTAATTTTATGATAAAAGAGAGAAAAAAAAATTGTATAACATTGAAACGTACATAAAATAAACATGGTTATTTCCTATAAGTCTAACATAAACCAAGGGGAAAAACTCTTGACTGATAAATTATTTATTTATTTATTGATCTACTAGGAAAAAAGAAGACGGGTTTAGGGTTAGTTTAATGGGAAAATAAATAAATAATTTATCAGTCAAGAGTGGTTCCCCTTTGTTTATGTTAGAGTTATAGGAAATAACCATAAACATTTTAAAGAAAAACTAAAATGTTGGAGGTTCTACAAGGTGAGTCAAAAGAGTATAGAGATTTTTTGTATTTTTTGATACATCTTGAATTCTATTCATTAATTTTTTTCAGAATACAAGGTGTGTCAAAAAAGTACCAAGTTTAAAGCTGTATTTACCAAGATAGGTAATCTGAACATTAGCTACATAAATGAGAGTAACCTCCCATTTTCATTTCACTGTAAATCTACACTGAAAATACGAATTTGTTTGAATCAATACAACTGCATGTTTTAACACGAAAATATCATAAAATGTGTTCTTAATTGTGCTTGCGCATTATTTGAAATAAACTTAATTGTTATTAATAACACATTTTATGTTATTTTCATGTTAAAACATGTAGTTGTATTGATTACGGTGAAATGAAAATGGCTGACCAATACATAACTTCCTCAAAGTGAAATAAACAAGGGGAGGTTACGTGCTTATATTAATAAGTTCAATGAAAACATTCAAGTTTCCAAATTTATTACACCAAAGGAAAATATTATCTATAAAAAAAAAAATACATTAAAACATATACTAGAACATGATTCATTACATTCAATTTTATTATGTTTTTATACAATACAGTGCTATTTTCTTATTCAGAAAATGTAACAAAAAACAATAGGGTGTTTTTGGTGGGGTCTGGAATGGATTAATAGCATTTCAGTTTATTTCAACGGGGAAAATTGATTTGATATATACGAGGTAATTGATTTTGGTTTGGTTTGTTTTACGGCATATCAACCTCAGTGGGTCATTTAATGCCAATAAAGTTTGAAATAAATTCATTCTTAATGGATAACCAATTTTGTTTATAAACTCATGTTTTTCTATTTAACCCATAGATGGGACCCTAACAGGTACTACCACTCCGGGTCAGAGTGGACCAGGAAGCAATGGTGATGAAGGGGTGTTCCACATTCCCCAAACCTCCAAAACTGGAACCTCACCATCAGATAGAGTTTAACGTCATTCCCAGGGCACGAAGACCCTCAGCCACCGCCTTCTAGCACCCATATAATAAAAAGGATTGGGGCTTGCCATAAGAGCAATCATATAGGTGCTAGGGCTTGACGTGATCAACCGATTGATCGGAGACGAGGTAATTGAGTTACGAGCAGAACAAATTAAGTTCCTAAGTCAAGGTACCATACTAACAATCCATGAACCAGTAACAATGGTCCATGATGATATTGATGCTTCTATTCGGGAAGAGGTAAAAGATTCTAATCATCTGTTATATTGAAAATTTGGATGATTAATATAAAGCATGAATGCAAACCCTTCAAAATTATCATTTCCTTGCAAATTGCACTGGAAACAGTATATTATATATACTAGCAAATATATGCACCCTCCGGGTGCAAGTATTTAAGTTTTAATATAATAAAATATCATATTAAATTAGAAAGGCTAATAAAACTGAATAAGAATGCAGATAAAAAGATTTGGAACAGAGGGGGTGTGATTGAAAAATAGAACAACTTTGAAACTAACTCTTCCATCATTTTCCATTACTCCCGTCTTTCATTGGTAAATTTTCCTAATTTAACTATTTAGTTAAAATAGGAAGTAAAGAATAAAATTAGTTATTTCTTCTTGTTAATGGATTTCTTTTAAGATTTATCCTCAAGATTTTTGCTCATATTCAATAAGATAAAATCAAACAATTAGAAATCAATAATACTAAGCATATATTTATTAAAATCAAATTTCTAAGATCAATATGCAAATTAGCCTTCCCATTCACACTGTAATCCGCTATTTTGTTGTATATATAAATACAATTGCATATTATTTAAACGTAGATATGGTCAACAGTATTAAAGATGTAAAACAATTTTATTAATAATTGAGGTTTAAATAAAAATAAAATCATGGAGAATATGACGTAAATACATAATGGAATTGTGAATTGAGTAGGAATATAGTTTCGGTTACAGACAGACACACCCACAATCTCCATTATAATAAGATATATATATATATGTGTGTATTTGGGCAGCATTCTTTCATTTATACATGTAGAGTTAAACAAAAGGCATATCTCCTGTTTAACAATTTTATTTGTGATCTTTTCCAATTTTCTGGCCAACTTTTTAATGTCTGGGTGGAATTGATGGATAAGTCCACCAAAGTTCAGTTCCCGAGTACTTTCGGCACTTCGAAGCGCCATCATCAGGGATGATGTATTCCAGTTTTTTTTGTTTTTGTTTTTTTTTATATATTAATGTGGAGGCTGGAAGGAGAAGAATTGGTGAGAAAGGTGTTTATATATATATATATATATAGTGTGTGTGTGTGTGTTGGTAGAATATATATATATATATATATATATATATGAGAAATAAAAGGAACTTAATCCGACAGTGTGAATTTGATATATTGAAAAAAACAAAAGATGTTTACAAATGCATGGGATCATCAGGAGAGAATGTGCAACCGTTTCGGGGCCTTCCTCTCAACGGTTTTAAAAAGAAAATATTTTTAAAATATAACAAACACATGGTGTTATGATCAGGAAACAATTTTTAGTGTCAATACTTAAGCATTTCGGTATATTGTACCATCTTCAGGACACTGTTAAGTAATGTTTATGTGAGGAACAGAATGAAAGATGTTAAGTGTATGGTGGTTGTGTGAATCTGAAGATGGTACAATATACCGAAATGCTTAAGTATTGACACTAAAAATTGTTTCCTGATCATAACATCCTGTGTTTGTTATATTTTTAAAATATTTTCTTCTCATATTGTCGGATTAATTTCCTAACCGTATTTCCATATATATATATATATATATATATATATATATAAAGTAATCCACAGACATGTGTTTCGAGGTATCACCTCTCATCAGTGTGGTTATACCGTTTATATATATATATATATATATATATATATATATGAAGTAAACGGAAGTTAATCCAACAGTATGAATATAACATTTTTTTAGAAAAAACAAAAGATGTTAATAGTTTACTGACAGAATCTGTTTCGACCTTTTAATAGAGCGGTCTTCATCAAGAGCAAAATATGAAGGAAAGACGGAATAAATAACCGTTAGAAGGAGGGGTACAAACGAACGCTGGTTTTCGATGCTGGAATTACTTCCTATTGTCTATTGAAAAAACAAAATATCTGGATTTTTACATCTCCGGAGGCTAATATGATCTACAACACTACGGATTTGTCAACAACTACAAATTCTTGAACCTTTACATCTTTCTTCAATTGTGCTGTGGACTTTTAACATACTTTTTGTAGCTGGAATACATCATGAACATTTTTGATACTTATTATATGGATTATAATGCTTCTGATTTTTAAAAATAAAATTTATTTTATTTTTAACACAGAATACGCATTTTTTTAAAAATTCCAGCATCAAATACCAGCATTCGTTATTTATTCCGTCTTTCCTTCATATTTTGCTCTTGATGAAGATCGCTCTATTAAAAAGGTCAAAACAGATTCTGTCAGCAAACTATTAACATCTTTTGTTTTTTCTAAAAAAATGTTAAATTCATATATATATATATATATATATATATATATGAGCAATTCCATGTCAAATCATCCAGAAAAAAAGTAAAATTATTACCCACTACCTTCAATCTTTTGGACAAAAGTGCTTTTATAAACCAATTTTTAGGAGTAGGGAAGCTCTAGAACTCATTTTACAGACAAAAATAGATTACAAAAAGTTGCCATTTTTCATGACCCACCTCAAATTTGGAGAGCTAAAAATCAACATAACTCAGCCAATTCTTGGAATTGGAAACTCAAATTTTGGTGATTGTCTAACTTTAACATAGTCCACACCTGGACAAAATTAAAAGTTACCTGTTATTTCCCTTAAATATTATTATTAATTAATTTCTTCTAAATATGTTTAATATTACGTTTAAACAAAGGCTTAATTAATTTCTTCTAAATATGTTTAATATTACGTTTAAACAAAGGCTTAATTAATTTCTTCTAAATATGTTTAATATTACGTTTAAACAAAGGCTATCATTTGGGGTAGATTAGGAAAATGAATGTGACTTCCGGCCGGGTAAATGAGGTGGTATAGGATGTTAAGATTTAAATGATTAAAAGGGATGCATATTTGACATGAGAGCAATTTGAAGAATACAGTTGGACAATCATATAGTTGTTAGGAAGCGCGTGGTGTAGTGGTTAAAGTCATTGGAAATGAACTCGTCGCCCTGAGTTCAAATCCTGGACGTGGTAATTGCATTTCACTTAGCGCTAATACCCTCGGGAAAGGTATGAATCTTACTCTCCCTCCAGCTATGGGTAAATAGTAGGGCAAACTGGGCTCTTTAACCTTGGTTAGGCAACTGGTCTAGGAGAAGGAAAACTCTGAATTCAAACCTGTTGAACTCCGCTTAAGAAATTGACCTTGTGTCACATCCTGCTCGTGCGGTGGGGTTGGTGTATATATATAGTTGTTAGGGCTTGAAATGATCAGCCGAATAATCAGATGGGGTCTGACTGCCCATTTAGCCCAATTAAGGGCCTAAGTGGAGTGTTACAAGTCACAGGACTATTTAATATATGGGGTCACAGACCATTTAGCCACCACAATCCAGTCCTGGGGTATTATGGGTCACCATGCACGGCCAACGGACAGAGGGGCAGTTGGTGTATTCTACAGCCCCAGCCAACAGACTAGGTTTGCTTTTTAGGGCAATGACCCTGGTTTGAGCTCTTTTAGGTGAATGGGTTAAGTACTGCTCAGGGGGAGGGGATGTCCCCTGAAGCTAAACCCTTAAGTTATTTCACTTAGTGTGTATCAGGAGAATTCAAAATGAAACTAAAATGTTGTAAGATATTTTGATACTGGTTGGTTGGTTGGTTGATTTTAATGGCATATCAACCCATCTGGGGTTATGTCATCCCTAACGGTTAGGAAGTAATATATGTTGTGTATCTATATTTACACTTTTGTAGTAATTGGATTTAACAATGTGTTAGCATCATTGGGGATCATGTTGTATGGTATCGATTAGGTTCATATCTATATTCTATGGTATAATTTTATTTCCTTCAAAAAGAATAGAAAGTCTTCTATGTTGACTTTTTCAAATAGATCTTTCATATTGTTTGCATTAAAATAACGGTTTCTGATGTGAGCAATAACCCTGTATTCTATGAATAAGTGTTTAACAGTCAAAGGTGTTTGACATGTTTCACATTGTGGTTGTTGTTCTTGTTTGAGTATATATATACATTTTTAGTGTAGATGTTTCTTAAGAGATATTTTCAGTTATATGATGTCAATATGGCCGGTTTAGTTCACTCGGTAGAGCGCCTGCCTGGGAACCACAAGGTTCCTGGTTCAATACCAGCTCTCATCATATTTGAGTAGCACTAGGATCTGTGCAGTAATGTGAGGAGTAGATGGCAGGAGTAGCGCTCCACCTCAGATGCTAGAAAAGAATCGTTAGTTACCAATTTCATTTGGATACTTGATAAATAACTTTTGTTTTCAACTGAATTTTCTTTATTAATACTAGCAACAGAAAACATCCTCCGGGCGTCGTAAAAATCAATTTTTGAAAGACATTGCCTGAGAGGGTGGGAGTTAAAAATTTAATGTCAGAGGGTTTGTATCATAAGTAAGCAAAATCCTCATATTTATTAAAGGAGTAAAAAAAAAAATAAAACAATTTGAATTGAAAACTGAGCCCCATCCCTCTCAAATAAAATGTTACATGCATGTAATAATCAAACAATTATTTTGAATATTTTCCACATCAATCTTACACAAAATTGTAGGAATTTATTTATTTGTAAACTTTTTAGTTAACTTCTTGTTACTGTAAAAAGAAAAGGGACGAGAGTAAAAAACAATTCTTAAAATTGCTTACACAAATTTTGGGTGTATATAAAAGTTGTCGGGGCAGCCTAATGTCGGTATCAGCCAGACAGCGAGGGAGTCTATCCCTTTTTCACCAGCGCTAGACCAAGGAGATTATTTTTAGCATCTGAGGTGGAGCGCCACACCTACCGTCAGCTCCTCACTTTATCGCACAGATCCCTGTGTTACTCATTCGCTGAGTTGGCGAGGGCCGGTATCGAACCAAGAACCTTGTGATTCCTAGCCGAACACCCTACCGACTGAGCTAAACCGGCCCTATGTGGGTGTATATAGCATAAGAATATTGTGACGTAAGCTGTGACATAGAGCTATGATATAGTTTTTGTTACAGACAGAAATACAGATGTTTTTTTAATTAGTATAGACAGCAATGAAGTCCCAGGTAAAAGTGCAGTAAGAAATATACAAAGCCAAATTTCTTTGGACCTTATTTTTCAGATGCAGGTATCATTGGGGAACGAGAAAAGTTTTGGTAAACAGGCCAAAGCTAATGTTATTTCTTTTTCAAATTTACATTTTTTTAAACCAAGAATTAAAAATGTTTACTTCTAAATTTTACAGGTTTATTTATGCCTTGAGGTTAGGGAATTGTGTTCATTGTACATTCATATAAACATTTTTTTTGTGTAGTTTCTTAAGTTTTTTTAATATCTTATTTTTGCAAAATATGAATATCAAATAATTTTGAAACAGATCTATTTGACCCATAGATGTGACCCCAAAAGGTACTACCACTCTGGATTATAATAAATCTGTGAGTAATTGCAATGAAAGGGTACGTCACTTGCCAGATATCTAGAACTGGAGTCTTACCACCAGATGCAGTTTACTATCTTACTCAGGACACACCATTTGGGGTGGAGGGAGGGGTATTACGCCTCTGCAAAGGATATTCTAAGAGTCGCCAACAGAGAGGAATTTTTATTGTTGTTACTGGATTTCATTTTGTATCATATCATTTAATTAATGAAGACAATGGCCAAAGATATGTGCACTTCATATTACTGGCCTTGTGCCAGGTACAAATACGAAAAATGTCGCAGCAAAATGGTTAAGAAGACTATGGGTAATTCTATGTCAAATCATCCAGAAAAAAGTAATTGTCCCCCGCCAAAAATGTTATCAAAGTAGGCACAAAATTAACCTTTTTTAAGTTATTAATGATTACTGATTTTTTCATAGCAAGATCAATAAGTGGAAAATTCGCAATGTGGCACTGCATATAAAAAAAATTTCTTTAAACTATTATTCTACACATATTGAACATTATTTGTACGAAAAATGGAGTTTGGTTTTTGCTCACAAGCAAAGTTACAACATCAGTTAAAATTTTGCACTGTTATACTTTAAGTGTTTCCATTCATCCATTGAATAAGGACAATATGGAGCAAAATAACTGTCAGAATTCAATAGAAATTATCAGGATTATGTTGGTGGCTGGATATATTTAAAATAATATACAAACAATATATTTCCCTTGTATCAATCATATTGACTGATACAAGGGATATATATATTGTTTGTATATTATTTTATTATTTATTTATTACTTGAAAACATCAAAATTTAGACACAAAATAACATAAGACTTACCTAAACTACATATGTGTGTGTATATATATATGTATATATATATACATATACTTATATGTATATATATATATATATATATATATATATATTGAATTTGTGTTTGATGTCTTTACAGTGATGGGTTTTCTTTTTTATTCAACATCTTTAGAGACGAGCATGGACCTTTCTCACGGAAGCCATCTGGAAATAAAAATGGATTTCAATTAGTTAAATACAAAAATAGATTCGGACCAATTGCAAACATGAACACAATTAGTTACATCAATTATATATCTATACATGTTGAAAAAATAAATAAATAAAGGAGAGAAAATGTTGAATGGATAAAAATGTTTAATGAAGTGCCAACATGTGTTTCAGCCAAGAGGATTTCCTTATACACAATGTATTTCTATTTATTATCATTCTAAATACAAAATGAAATAAAATAATAATAAGAGAAAATATATATTTATTTTGTATTTAGAATAATAATAAATACAATACATTGTGTACAAGGACATCCTCTCGTCTGAAACACGTGTCGGCACTTCATTAAACATTTTTATCCATTCAACATTTTCTTTCCTTTATTTTTTTTTTTCAACATATTGTCGGATTCACTTCAGTTTTTTTCAACTTACATATCTATACATATATAAAGAGCAGTTGGTGTGTATGTATAATGATAATAATGAAATTTATTGCATTCAGTACTCAGGTGCATTACAGTAACGTTGAAAGCAATAGTTCCCACTAAATCGTTGAAGTTAAGCAGAGATGATCCTGTTCATTACTTAGATGGGTGATCATTTAAGCAACAGCAAGTTCTGTAAGTGGCTGAATGTAGAAATAGGTCGGAAAAGTAAAATGGAAAAGTTTGGTGTGGGCATAGAATATAATGAATTTAGAAATTACTAAGGATACGAATTATGTTATTTTTGGGGTTTTGTTGTTTTTGTTTTTTTAAGCAATATGTAATTAAAAACAACCTTATTCCCCTAAAACCGTAACCCAATTCGCAAAATGTTAATTCATAGACTGTAGTTAAACTGTCATTGGGTACCACTAAAATACTTTCCGTTTTAATTTTCCAACCTAAATCAGAAGTCAGCCAGCTTAATCGATACAACTGCATGTTTTAACACAAAAATAACATAATTCGTATCCTTAGTAATTTCTAAATTCATTAAATTCTATGCCCACCCCAAACTTTTCCGTTTTACTTTTCCGACCTATTTCTACATTCAGCCCTGTAAGTAACCTGATTACTATTAAATTATTTGATTAGACATTAAATGACACAAAATGAGTTGATATGCAATAAAACAAAATAATCATTGCAGAGGAGATGGGTAAATACAAAACACAGGACACCCCTTTTTGTGGGGGTGGGGGGTTCTTACCACATGTATTTTTTACTTAATGTAAAAAACAACCTACACAATGTAGTTTAAGCTGTCTTCTAATTAAGTGTACAATTTCAAGAATATTGATAAAGATTACCCTCTTTGATTTTGCAATGCAAATTAATGAGTAAAATTTAGCCTTGGAAAAAAATTCATATTTTGTGTTTTCAGCTGTTCAAAGCAAAATACCATTTTAAATCGCTGTAAAAAATAATTCAACAGATAAAAACACATAGAAATTACATATTTAAAAAGATTATTTTATTTTCTTTCCAACCATATAAATATTTTTAAGGTTGGATCAGAAATACTCGATAAATTGCAAATTAAACCGATTAAAGTGCAAATTTGTCAATGTCCACTGATTTCAGTGAAAATGCTGGTAATGCTACTACATTGATTTGTTGATATAATTGGAGGGGGGGGGAGGCGTGTAAAATACCAACATTAATTTACAACAAAAACACAACTCCGAAAATATCTAAGATGGGCTGGAAATTCGCCTGACGCTAGCACGCTAAAACAGAATAAATTAGAGAGACCGGACAAAAACATCAAAATTACCCAAAAAAATTAAAGTGCGTATGGTCTAATGGTTAGAGTCATAGGAAATGGACTCTTCGACCCAAGTTCAAATCCTGGATGAAGCTACAGTTCATATAGCGCTAATACCCTTGGGAGAGGTATGAAACCCACAACTCTTCCTCCAACTATGGGTAAATAGTAGGGCATACTGGGCTCTTTAACCTGGGTTAGGCAACCAGTCTAGGAGAAGGAAAAACTCTGAATTCAAACCTGTTAAACTCCACTTGGGTGGTCACAACTAAAATAGGTTTAGTCCTAATTAGCGATCTAAATTTAAAAAAAAAAAAGAAGTTTAGCATTTCTCTGAATTTTTGAGATGAGGCTTGATAATTAGTATTATTTGTATTATTCGGACTATTGTCCTCATCTTCATTGTTATTTGTTCAAAGTTCCGTGATGGCTCCCGATTACAACAAGGTTTCTGAATCAGACAAGAAATACCTGAAGAGGGCCAGAGGGCACATTGGCTGAAACGTTGTACAAATAAAAATGAAGATGAGGACAATTGTCCAAATAATACAATACTGAATTTAGCATTAAATAAGCCAGCAAGGGTTGACAACCAACCTTGTATGTGTGTGAAAATGTGAAGTAGATACACTGCTGCTTCTATACTTTATTTCTAGTTCAAGGTGAATGTCTAACATCACTACATACGGACAGCAGCCAATCAATAAAAGGATAATGAAGGCCATTATTATAGATGCTAATTTGACTAGCCATCTTTATTGATGTAGAGGAGGGGGGTAAGGAGTGTGGGGTGAGGAGATGCTTTAGGGGTGGGGGTGGAGATGCTTAGACCTAGCCGATGTGAATTAGGTACGTTTTAATCCTGTCGCAAAAAACTACATTGTATTCACAAACACAAAAGCAAGAACTCTTCACTGTAACCAAGTACAGTGGGTATCAAAATAAACTCCTCTCCAAAGGAAGGGTGGGGTCATCTTCCCCAGGCTGCACTTACTGTATCACATGAAATGGATTAGGAACAGAATTAATCCAGAGTGTCTGGGGCCCACAGGACTGGACAATTTTTGTCACCATCCTCACGTACACACTTGTAACAAATTCAATCAGGTTGGGGTCAAAGTTTAGGTACAGGACATGTTTGCTGAAAAAGGGATATTCCCTTAATGAAAAATTGTGATATTGTAAAAAGTACCTGGTACCTATTACTTAAGCATAACATTTATTATCTAGATATAGATATAATATAAATAATTCATTTATATATCTAGATAATAAATTAGAATAATTTATAAATTATTTCTATTTTTAAATGCATGTCACGATGTCATTGTTTCTGTTAACTTTAACTTTTAACATAACTAATCAAGTCATTTTATAATTCAATAAAGATCTACAGCTCATTCAACTGTGGCATATGGAAATCTAATAGATTGCTATGGAGTTAACAGAATAATAATTCATTTAGATGTAGATATAATATAAATAATTAATTTATATATCTAGATAATAAATTAGAATAATTTATAAATTATTTCTATTTTTAAATGCATGTCATGATGTCATTGGTTCTGTTAACTTTAATTTAACTAATAAAGTTATTTTATAATTCTTTAATTTAACTAATAAAGTTATTTTATAATTCTTTAATTTAACTAATAAAGTTATTTTATAATTCTTTAATTTAACTAATAAAGTTATTTTATAATTCAATAAATATATACAGCTCATTCAACTGTGGCATATGGAAATCTAATAGATTGCTATGGAGCTATCAGAATAACAATTAGAATAATTTAGATGTAGATATAATATAAATAATTAATTTATATATCTAGATAATAATTTAAGATAATTTATAATAAACTATTTAAATTTTTTCTAATGCATGTCACAATATTGTTGTTTCTATCAACTTTAACTTTTAACTTAAATCAAGTCATTTTATAATTCAATAAAAAATATACAGCTCATTTAACTGTGACATATGGAAATCTAATCGATTGCAATGGAGTTATCAGAATAACAATTAATTAGAATAATTTTATTCATTTCATTCTGGTCACAAAGAACTATAATGGTTATATTGAAATACTAAAAGGTACTATGTAATCACTTGGTGACCTCATTTCAGGAATGAAGCTGCCTCCTTTAGAGGTATCAGATACTTTGGACAATATCACAATTTTTTTTTAAGACCCCCACCTTTTCGGCATACATGTCAAGTACGTAAATTCTGACCCCCTCTCCCCGATTCAAACCTGTCTTCGCTGGAGGGGGAAATACAAACTTTAACAGTGTTTCTCTTCCCCATCCACTCTCTTTAGAATATAATTCATTATTTGATTGATTAACTTTAATGGTATGTCAACCTGAGTATGGTTATTTTATGCCAAAAAGTTAGAGAATTGCATTCATTGTACATTCTCATTTATATAGCTCTGTTTCTTTAACGTTTTTGCACACAGTATTATATCAAGTATTCCTCGAGGGGCCAGTTTAGCACAATCAGTAGAGCACCTGTCTCGGAATCACAAGGTTCTGAGTTTGATACCAGTCCCTGCCAACAGCATATGTGTAGCACAGATTGGGTAAGCTGACCTGTGCAGTAAAGTGGGGAGCTGACGGTAGGTGTGGTGCTCCACCTCAGCAAAACAATTTCTCTGGTCTAGTGCGAGCAAAAAGGGAATAGCCTGCTGTCTGTCTGATACCAACAATAGGCCACCCCGAAAACTTAACTTAAATGTATTATTATTAAATATATTAAATAGAAATAATTACTTTAACCATATAATTATTAGTATTAAATAGGAAAACTTGAAACCATACAACTGTGTGAACATTATTTGTACTAGTACAAAATAAAAAATGCCCTCTGGGCGATGTAAAAATAGATTTTTGAAACATATTGCCTGAGGGGTGGGAGTAAAAAAATTCAATGTCAGCGAGTTTGTACCTTAAGTAAGTAAAATCATCAAATTCATTAAAGGATTAAAAAATAAAACAATTTGAAATGTAAACTTTAAATATGTATTAAAATAAAACAAACTATATATAGATATATAATACCAGTCATGTATTTATTAAAAATCTCGGTCAACATTCAATGTATCTCTTGATACATTAAGAGATACATTGAATGTTGACCAAGATTTTTGTGGCGGAAGTGCTCATATTTGAAACTACAACATAAAATTCTTCTTTTTTTGCAACATCAAGGATTTCGTTTGGATTTCATATCACAGGACTATAAAATTTTAAAAAATAAAAAAAATAAAAAAATAAAAATCTGTTTTCAAATGCCTTTAAAGTAATAAAGAATTCATCATTCGCATCTGATGAGTCGGGAGAGTTAGACACTTTGTCTAAGCTCCCTGAAATAGACTATAATGCTAAATCTCTAAGTCTTTTGTTATTTCTTTACTTATATATTTGCTCTGTGACTAACTTTAAGAGCACACATTGAGCTCTCAAAATGCGACAGGTTTTTTTAAATAAAACTCTTGTGTCGTAAAGAAGATTTCTTCTCTGGACTTTTGGATATATATATATATATATATATATACATACACACACAGATTAAGCTTTTTTTGTGAAACTGTGTGATATAATGGTTATCATCGTAGGAAATGGACATGGCACAGGAGTTCAAATTCTGGATGAGGTTGTTTGCATTTCACATAAAGCTAATACCCTTGAAAAAGCTATACATACAACTATTCTTCCTCCACCTAAATATTAGGGCAAACTGGGCTCTTTTAACCTTAGTATGGCAAGCGGTGCCAAAGGAAAACTCTGAATTCAAACCTGTTAAACTCCACATAAAAAATTTGACCTTGTGTCACATCCTGCTTGTGCAGAGGGGTTGGTAAATACTATATAGTGTAAGAGTCAATGTCTTAATTATTTTTCAAATTAATTTTTTAAACTTTATTTTGTAGACATTCTGTATCCTGACTAAGAATATTGGATTAGTCTTGCAAATTATTTTACTTAAAAACAGAAGCTATAATAGCGGACAAGACTGGTAGCATTTCTCATAGTGCTAATACCCTTAGGAAAGGTATGTATCCAACTATTCTCCCTCCAGCTATGGGTAAATAGTAATGCAGACTAAGCTCTTTTAAACTTGCTAATACAACCTGTCTACGACAAGGAAAACTCTGAATTTAAACCTGTTAAACCCTACTTAAAAAATTGACCTTGTGTCACATCCTGATCGTGCAGGGGGCAGTAGATACATACTTTAAATGTGAATATCTTAATATTTTTTAAATAATAAAAGAGTTTTATTTGTTTGAAGCATTGTGATTATATAGGTTTGGTGGTTGGTTTTGAAGGCTATCACAATTCAAGTGTAAAGAAAAATGAGGTAACTATGATGTTGTTTGTTTACCTTTGATTTATTCTTAATATTTCGAGATAAAGATCTCTTCGTCAGAAGATTTCTGAAAATCTGCAGCTGTTAGGAGCCTTGTTTGTTGCTAGGATTTGTCCAATATCCCCCTGGCATAAAACAGAATGGACAATTCTCAGCAACAGCTCCAGACTTTCAGAAATCTTCTGATTTCGAGATCTTTATACACTTGAATTGTGATAGTCTTCAAAATCAACCGCCAAATTGATACTTTTGTTTTTATAGATTCTACTTTTGCAGCTGATATATATATATATATATATATATATATACACATGTCTGTGTGGATGACTTATTATATGCTCCAAAAACCTGGTAGAGCTCTCTAGGGGTGACTTAGATTAACTTTCAATACCAGCATAAAGCAATGATAATCTGTTATTTACAGACTGGATCTCTTTGGTGATTGTAAAATATATAAACAAATGTATGTATTTAATAGTTTAAACACTGCCCCTTAACGGCAGCTGTCAAATGGTGGAAAGGTTAACGAAAAATAAGGTAACTATGATGTTGTTTGTTTACCTTTGATTTATTCTTAATATTTCGAGATAAAGTTCTCTTCGTCATAAGATTTCTGAAAGCTAATTTCTGGAACTGTTACCTTGCTGCTATGATTTGTCCATTCTGTTGTATGCCTGATCTTCTTCCAAATTCTCTGCGTGTCTGTCCAATAATGTCTAGGTATAATTCCAGATTGGACTATCCTTTTTTTATCATTTTTTGTAAGGCCGGTCTTAATAGTTATTTTGTTTATTTGTGGGTGGGTGTGTGTTTGTTGACACTCTGTTATCCAAACTAATAAGATTGGATTAGTCTTGTAAATTATTTCACTTTAAAAAAAAAAAGAAATATGTAGAGAACAGACGCGATAATAGTGCCACAATTTTAATCCTTTTTAATACTAAGTTAATTCTAAAACTATTTGTGAGATTAACATTTTCAATCCTTATTTACAGTCACAGAAATATATTGTAATCATTAATATAAAAATAACCACACTCATACATATATATGTGCATGTGTGTTTACTACCAGTTTTAGTTACGAATGTTTCCTATATCAAATATGTATTTGTGGGTATATTTATGTGCAGTAAAATAGTGATCCTTATTTGATCCTATATTCTAGTCAAACGCTCTACCGACTGACACATTCTCTCTCTCTCATATATATATATATATATATATATATATATATAGATAGATAGATAGATAGATAGAGAGAGAGAACCTGTTACAGTCCCATCTATGGGATAAATAGATGTTTGAGAATTACTAATATTGGATAGAAATACTTGACACATATATACACACACACACACATATATACACATATATAAATATACACACACACACACACACATAAAATATACACACACACACACACACACACACACACACACACACACACACACACATATAAATATACCACACACACACACACACACACACACACACACACAGATAGTGATAGGACTTGTATTGGTCCCACCTGTAGGGCAAATAGATCTGTTTGAAAATCATTAGTATTGGATAGAATTACTTGATCCCATACAACTGTGTGCAAACAAACGATTATTAAATTGGAACAGATACTTGAAACCATATAATTATGTATAAATCATTTCTATTAAGAAGAGTTACTTGAAACTAGAAATGTTTACAAATGATTATCATAAGTTACATGAAATCATAATTGATGCAAAAAAAAAAAAAAATTAAAAATTAAAAAAAAAATTAATATATATATATATTTTATTAGGGAGTAGCAAAAAAAATCGGATACTACGAGTTTTAAAAGCGAATTAAGAATAATTAAATCTATCATTTAAGGTTAAACTTTGTCTAAATCGATAAGTAGTAGCATAATAACCAACATTAAAAAAAGAAAAATATAATTACATATGCAGTTTATTTTAAAAAGATTTAAAACTATTTGTTTTGGTCAATTTCGACGATATCCGCCATTCAGTCTCTTTTTCGATGGTTTTAAGTGCTTGTTTACAATTTTACTGTAACATTCGCGATTGCAAAAAAATTTACCAAAAATCAGGTAATTATCAGATTTTAATGAAATTTTCAGTATTGATTTAACAATTAATGAATTTTATAATGAATCAGTTATTTTATTTCAAAACTTTAATTTAGTATTTTTGCTATGAAAAATTAATATATAAAATTCATTTAAAATATGAAAATCCTGATGTTAAGTTTAAAATGTTATATTTTTAGATTCTAAAAATAAATATCTACTTAATGCAAAATTTATTTTAGGCGCCAAAATAATAAGTTTTGAAGAAAAACTTGATTGAAAATGTACCCCTTCCCCCTTTTAAGCAGAAAAAACATTGATGTATAATTTTTTCTTTTATAAAATAATAGCCAATTGAATAATTATCGAAATGAGTAAAAAAGAAATCTCCAAAAAAATTAATTATTTATTATTTTTTTACATTTTATTTTTCGATTTTCGGTACTTATTTTCTCATAGAAGCGCAACAGTAAAAAAAATTTTTTTGCTTCTATTCATAACTTCGGTCTTTTATCTCATTTATACTGTAATTAGTATCGAAAATGATCAACTTGCAAAACATTTTATGCCCCCAACATAAGGGGGGTCAAAATTAAGTGACCTGAAAAAAAATGAGAAAGTTTTGAAATAAAATAAATAATGCATTATAAAGATCATTCATTGATACATAAACACTGAAAATTTCATTAAAATCTGATAATTTCCTGATTTTTGGTAAATTATTTGCTAAAGTCATTTTGTCAAAAACGCATTTTAGGCTCCGTTTTCCAGTCCCTTATATATATATATATATATATATATATATATATGAAAAAGTGAATGGAAGTGAATCCGACAGTATGAAATAAATATTTTTAGAAAAAACAAACATGATGTTATAATTCGCTGACAGAAATCTGTTTCGACCCTTTATTGAAGTGGTCTTCATCAAGAGCGAGATGTGTGTGATAGAGAGACAGTGTGATTAAACCATTACAAAATCAAAAGTGGTACAAACGAAACGTTCAAGTTCAGAGCTTCCAGCTGGATTTCGCTCTTGGACTTCCAGCTCCGAACTTGAACGTTTCAATTTTGGATTCCCAGATTTGGGAATAATTATAAGTAATTGCGAAATCCAGCAAAAGTTGCCCATGAAATCGAAATAATAGATTGTACGGAAAGTAAGAACCTCTGTACATCAAATTCTCTATAAATTAATTGACAGCAGAAGAATTATCGTTGAACATTTTAAAGGATGACTTGCCAGATCATATCCAGGCTGACATCAACTTCATGCAAGAGCGTAACAAGTGGTGCAGCCAAACAGTAGCACTGACACAGCTACAGCCTCAGAGAATTCTCTCTTTATTTTTATCAGAGATCAGATTTCCATGTGATCAATAATTTGTCTGTGGCAGTCCATGCCTTTCTTATGCGTAGTTTCCTTTGCAGCCAATAGAAAATTCTGTAGGAGAGAGCTTAGGAGCTACAAATTCCGCACCAGACTGGAAAATTCTGTGGAAATGGTCAATAACTATTGCTTACAACAAACTGCAATTATTCAAAAGTCTAAGTGACCAGAAGAAAATTACATTTTCTGAACGGAAATGAAGATGGGTATATGTGGCATCTAATTTTCTGTGACGAGTCAACTGTAAGTTACAGTAATAAACTTCTTGTGATATAACAATTATTATCATGGATAGTTAACAGAATGAGGACAATTTACTCCAATGGACTAAATAAAGGGTTTGATTTAAAGATTTGTGAAGGCTCCCAATTACGACATAAAGGCTCCAGAGTTCAATCAGAAGGTTTCAGAGTTCAATATAACATAGAATAATTAACATAGCTTAACACTTTTATTTGGTCATGGTTAATGGAATGAAAACAATCTACCCCAATGGATTAAATAATGTTTTTGTTTGGAAGTTATGTGAAATATCCCAATTACAACATGAAGGCTCCAGAGTTCAACCAGAAGGCTCCAGAGTTCAACCAGAAGGTTTCAGAGTTCAATATAACATAGAATACTTAACATAGCTTAACACTTTTATTTGGTCACAGTTAATGGAATGAAAACAATCTACCCCAATGGATTAAATAATGTTTTTGTTTGGAAGTTATGTGAAATATCCCAATTACAACATGAAGGCTCCAGAGTTCAACCAGAAGGCTCCAGAGTTCAGAGTTCAGAGTTCAACCAGAAGGTTTCAGAGTTCAATATAACATAGAATACTTAACATAGCTTAACACTTTTATTTGGTCACGGTTAATGGAATGAAAACAATCTATCCCAATGGATTAAATAAAGGGTTCAGTTCGTATTTCCATGAAGGCTCCAAAGTTCGATAAGAAAAACCTGAAGAAGGCCGGAGGGCACTTCCATGATTCTTCTCTTTTCTTTCTTTCTTAAGGACAAATATCTTAAACAGTTTCTCATATAAATTTTTGGAACTCTTTCTTTGTAGCTTCACATCAGGGTCTAATGGTTAGCAAACTAGTCTTGCAAATCCATAACTACTGAAAAGCAATTTTAATCTTCTCTGGATGCCCCATACTTGTGACCTTGGGTCAAATCCTAATAATACATACATCTTCTATTAATAATGGAGATTCAGTCTCTATTTGTTTGTAACCAAAACTATGTCACTGCTTATATCATAATTACTAAAATCGTCAATACATAGAATAAAGTACAATTAATATTAATAAAATAAACAAAAACTGTTCCTTATAATTCAACGTTTGAATTCTTTCCATTGTAATAAATAAACTATATATTATTTAAATGAATAGATTATATAAACTATTAAATTAATTAAAAAATTGTATCACTTTAAATGGAAAAAAAAAATATTTACAAAATTTGTAATCAATTCTAAAAATTATTTTTACTCTCGCCCCTTTTGTCAGTAACAAGAAGTTAACTAAAAGTTTACAAATAAATGAATATGATTTAGTGTAAAATATTCAAAATAATTGATTAATAATTAATAAGTGCGTGCAATATTTTATTTGAGGGGGACAGAACTAAGTTTCATTTTTGTATTGTTTTATCTTTTTTTTTTACTTCTTTACTAAATTTGATGATTTTACTTACTTATGATAAAAAACATTCTGACATTAAATTTTTAACTCCACCCCACTCAGACAATATCTTTTCAAAAATAAATTTTTACACTGCCCAGAGGGCGTTTGTTTAGCTAGTAAATAATAATTTGTATATTAAAAATGAAATTTCTATACCCACCCATTCTACTCATTTTTTAATAAGTCATTTGCTGATCACAGTAATGTCTTATTATAATGGAGATTGTGGGTTTGTCTGTCTGTAACCGAAACTATATTACTATACAAGTCACAATTCCTTTAGTTATTTACATCATCTTCTCCATGATTTTATTTTTATTTAAACCTCAATTATTAATAAAATTGTTTTACATTACTTACACTGTTGACCATATCTACTTACTAATAACATGCAATTGTATTTATATATACAACAAAATAGAGGTTTACAGTATCAATGGGAAGGCTAATTTGCATGTTGATCTTAAAAAATTGATTTTAATAAATATATGCTTAGTATTATTGATTTCTAATTGTTTGGTTTGATCTTATTGAATATGAGCAAAAATCTCTTCAATAAATCTTAAAAGAAATCCCTTAACAAGAAGAAATACCTGTAATATTATTCTTTACTTCCTATTTTAACTAAACAGTTTAATTAGGAAAATTTACCAATGAAAGACGGGAGTAACGGAAAATGATGGAAGAGTTAGTTTCAAAGTTGTTCTATTTTTCAATCATACCCCCTCTGTTCAAAATCTTTTTATCTACATTCTTATTCAGTTTCATTAGCCTTTCTAATTTAATATCCTATTTTATTATAAAATTTAACTAAAATACTTGCACCCGGAGGGTGCATATATTTGCTAGTTTTTATAATGGCAATTTTTTTTTTTTGTTTTTTATATATATATTCCAAAATGGTATTATATATTGGGCTAGTGTCTAGGAGTTGAAAAATGTGAAACACTGACACATTGACGCTCCAAAATAGTATTATATATCGGAATACACCCTCTAGAAGTAAAGCTGGAAAATATGACACATTGATACATTCTATAATGGTATTATATGTTAGACTACGGTCTCTAGGAGTAAAGTTGAAGAAGGTGATACATTGACATAATGACATTCCCAGAGTGTATTATATATTGGGTGACACTCTGACACACTGACATTCCAATTTGGTATTATATGTTGGAATACGGCCTCTAGGAGTGAAGTTGAAAAAATGTGACACACTGTCATTTGCATTCATTCTTGAGAATTGACCCTCTTAAGTATCGTTCCCCTTCTACTCATTTTTTAATAAGTCATTTGCTGATCACAGTAATGTTTTTATAATGGCAATTTTTTTTTTTTTTTTACTGAGTGATAAAAATAGAGATTTTCTGATTAGAAAGGGGAAAAAAAGTAAAGATTAATCAATTTTTTAGTTGTGATTTTAGCTGCCCCCCCCCTCTCGATAGCTTTGCAGGATGATGTTCAACAAACAAAAATAAACAGCATCTACAGAGCCATACTTACTCAACATCCGTACGATCAAGGATACATGTCTGCAGTTGTTCTTCAATCAATAAAAGTATATTAAGAAACACGAGATAGATAGGCAACTTCAAGACTAGTGGTTCCCAACCTTTTTACTCCTGACATAAAAAATGTCCCCATTTATATATATCCATGGAGGCTAGAGTAGTAAACCCCGAAAACAAATCCGGAGCCAGAGTCCTTAATGTGGAGTAATGCTGAATTTCCTTTGGATCACAGTGGCAGTGCGGATAGCAGGGATCTGCTGCTTGAGCAACAGCACATCCTCCATATCAGCCAAGGTTAAGTAGTTAAAAACATTTTTTTAATCTCCTTCGTAATACTCATATATACTGTGCAAGAAAGATATGAGGGTTTTTTTTATTTTTAGCAATGACATGCAACACTCCACTTTGGCTCTTACTTAGGCTACAGGGGTGGTTGGAGAGGCCCCCTCCAATCAATCCTCTGGCCATGTCAAGCCCTAGCACTTATATGATTGTCCCAACCCTATTGGCATTATGGCAAGCCCCAACACTTTATCATATATGTGCTAGAAGGCAGTGGCTAAGGGTCTTAGTGTCCTTGTATGACATTAAACTCTATCTGATGATGAAGTTCCAGTTCTGGAGCTCTATGGAACGTGGAGTACTCCTTGATCACTATTACTCCTAGGTCAACTCTGATCTGGCAAAATTCACCTTACTTATTTAAAGATCCTAATGATAATGAACTCTTTATGATAAGCGTAAAAGCAAGATACTTGTAGTAGTAGAAATAAAAGTGATTATTGATTATCCAAAAATCAATGAAGATAAAATAAGTTAAACCCCTAAAATTGCTCAGAGTAATTGGGCAATTTTAGGAATAAATGGGGAAAAAATCCTCAAGTTTTTTTACTTATCTATACAAGCAAAAATATGTGCACTCCAGGCACAAGTATTTAAGTTTTAAAATAAATATTATATTGAATTAGAAAGACTAATGAAATCAAATAAGAACACAAAAAGATTACACTTATATTTATACTCATAAGAATTCAGCAGGTAAGCAACACCAGATAATCAGGATTTACACTTTTGTATTTCATCTAGGATGATTTGGACAGTCTCATTTTTAACCAGAGGGTGTTGCAAGATGATAAGTCATTCAATTAAGGAACATGAGTATTAATAGATTTCCATGTACTGGATCTGTATTAAAAATTCTATAAAAATATTTCCAACTGAAATGATCAATATATTATGTAACACCTTTATTTCTTACTGATATATAAGACACATTGCAGAATTTTATGTGCACTAATAATATGGGCTGTTTTGAGGTAAATCTCAAATTTTCATAGACATCATTATTAAATAACATTTTTTTTTCTCTGTATTAATGATTTTGACTAAATATGATTAAATAATCATTGATAAACTTATGCAATTCCTGAGGGTATTGTACATTACAATAAGATTTTCATAGGTGATTATTCTATTTGATTTCAATATAAAATGATACATGTAATAGCTTTTAATATGTTTGAGAATAAAACAATATTAGAAATCAATAACACCAAGTAATATTTATAAAACACAGTTTTATTAAAACCGGTATGCAAATTTTTCAAACCATATACTGTAAACCTTTATTTCTTAACGATATATAAGACACAATGCAGTATTTTAAACACATTAAAAATATGAGCTGTTTTAAGGTCAATCTATTTCAATAAGATATTACACAAATTCTCATTATGTATGTATGTATGTATGTATTTACCCAAACCACTTCACCACAAGCAGGATGTGACACAAGATCAATATTTAAGTGGAGCACAGCTGGTTTGAATTTAGAGTTTGCCTTCTGCTAGACTGATTGTCGAATGATTGCTAAAGAATGCATAACATATAACATATAGCTGAAGAGAAAACAGATGGTTTGGTTTTCTTTCTTATCTTATATATATATATATATATATGAGTCAAGAGTAAGGAAATGAATCCGACAGTATATGTATAGATAAAAGGGTATGAAAACACACAATGTTGTTAAAATGAATATGTTTTATATCATTTTCATAGCTAATATTGAACAATATTTCGATTTATAAAAAATCATCATCAGAGCATGTTTTTAATCTAGACTCATCGAGTGAGAAGCAGAAAATAATTTAAATTCAAACCGGGAGTTACTAACCGACCATGAACGGGTTAAAAATCTTCTTTTTTGAAAAAGAGAATTTTTCTATTTTTGAATTTGAAGTATGCCTTTTTCTTTCAAAAACTGTTACACTGAAGAAATACAATGTAGCTACATGTTCATGACATTAGCCAAAAACATGCAGCGGATGTACAAATGACAAAGCGATCGCATAACTTACACGCTTTTTGGAACAACAATGCTTCCGGTTTGAATTTAAATTATTTTCTGCTTCTCTCTCGATGAGTCTGGATTAAAAACATGCTGTGATGATGATTTTTTTATAAATCTAAATATTGTTCAATATTAGCTATGATAATGATATAAAATATATTCATTTTAACATCATATTGTGTTTTCTTACCCTTTTATATATATATAGTTTCGAGTCACACACGGAGCAGTCTCCCATGTCTATAACCTTGCTGATGAGACCTAATAGCTCGAAATGTACATACAGGGATTGACATTTTCTCGATTTTTTTAGCCTTACATTTGAACATATATGCCTGCCTAAATTCATTAATTATCTAACTAATTAATTTTCAAAAATTAGGTATGACTTCAATTAAGCACATATCCTCCAAAAATTGTCAGCTAAAAAGGCCATATCAAAAATAAACACATTGTTTACTTACTTTCATATATATATATAAGGAAAATGGAAATAATTCCAACGTTAAGTATGGAAATTATGTGCTAATTTTAAATCACTTTTTACTTACATCTTTTTCTTCTTTTTTATTTTTTTTATCTCAGCTCTAGCATTGTACCTTAGGAAGTAAGAAGTTTCCCATAAGAGAATTATCTGCGGCTTGACAAGAAAACATGATTAAAGGATTAGAAAAAGAAGTTCTTGTTGGATAAGCTACTTAACCTTGCTAAGAAGAATTTATTTGAAAATGTGAACACACCTGAAGAAAGGTTAAATTTGAGGTTAAGAACACATTTATAAAAAGGTAATACTTGACATGACTTTTACAGCTTGGTAGGAGTACGAATAAAAATGAGAGATATTTCTAGAGTTAAAATTGTAACCAAACAAAGATACCTCTGGCATGGTCCCATCTAGGAGTCATACCTTATACCCGGTCCTCGGGTTGGGGGTCCAGTGGCTTCAGCCCTGGACGTGTTAAGTAATTAACAGAATAGATCCCAGGGATCTATCCCCCTAGACAACACCTGCCCCCTTGATTTAAAGGGGCAGGGCTGGGTTTATTGACCAGTGCCTGGGGCACCCCCTTGAGGGAGAATACTGATGGGATCAACACATTGAAGGCGTTAAAAGTAAGCCATATTTTTATCGACAAGTAAATGTAAATATTTCCCCCCTCGCCAATATTTTAAAGAGGGGGAGTGTTAAAATATTTACATTTACTTATCAAAAAAAGACTGATGGGGAGAGGGGGTAAAATATTGCATTAAGTTTTCGGGAAAAACGCATTAAGCACTGATTGTTTTTTCCCAATATTTTCAAAAATATGGTTTACTTTTAACGCCTTCAAACCACTAAAAAAAAAAAAAAAAAAAAAAAAAAAAATAATTTGTCAATAAAAACGCCTTCAATCGACAAATTATTGTTTTCATATAAAGCAGGCACCGCTTCAGCTAGTGGCTTTATTCATAGGTGATGTTGTTTTTTAGCTATCACTGCCTAGCATTTTTTAAGGTAGGAGGCCGGGACGCAATTCAGCGAATAGCACCAGTGATTATTATTAAATTGTCATAAAAACCATATAAATTTATGAATTAATCAAATTTCATCATTGAATAACCCATTAAGTATTTCTCTGAATTTTTGAGATGAGGCTTGATAATTAGTATTATTAGGATTATTGTCCTCATCTTTATTGTTATCTGTATAACGATTCGGCCGATGTGCCCTCCGGCCTTCTTCAGGTATTTCTTGTCGGACTCAGGAACCTTCTTGTCGTAATTGGGAGCCATCACAGAACTTTGAAACCACCATTTTATTCAACCCATAAAGGTTGTTTTGTTTTATGGCATATCAACACTTTTTGAGTCATTTAATGCTGAATTCATTTTTTTTATAAACAAAGGACACAGGTTGCTTACATGATTGATTCATTGATTTTAACGGCATGTCAACCCATCCAGGGTTATTTTCTGCCAAGTGGTTGTATCATTACTATACTCAGGAAGGCAGGAGGATACAGCGGCTGAAACATTGTGTTAATAACTACCACAATATGTTACATAATTTATGAGCAGCTCATAAATTATGAACGTACCTGTAGTTAGAATATTTAAATAAAGCTTGTTAGATTTAAAATCGGAGGTGGAGAATTGTCTATACCTGTTGAGATTATGAGGGACATGAAGATGACCCCAACTGACCTTCCGGTAGAGGCGCACGATTGGGCACCGTGAGAATAAGTTTTATTTCAGTTAGTCAGATGCAACCCAATTTCAAAGGAGTGCAGACGCAATTGTCAGCTCTCATGGGTCAGTTTCCCCATGGCAGAATTAAATGGGCAGGGTTGAAAATAAAAGATTGATCAAGAAACAACCAATTCTTGTTGTGCTAATTAAATGTTAAAACAATGTCCAGCCCAGAAAAAAAGAATAAACCCAGCAGAAGATTGATCAAGAAACAACCAATTCTTGTTGTGCTAATTAAATGTTAAAACAAACAATGTCCAGCCCAGAAAAAAGAATAAACCCCAGCAGAAGATTGATCAAGAAACAACCAATTCTTGTTGTGCTAATTAAATGTTAAAACAAGCAATGTCCAGCCCAGAAAAAAAGAATAAACCCCAGCAGAAGATTGATCAAGAAACAACCAATTCTTGTGCTAATTAAATGTTAAAACAAGCAATGTCCAGCCCAGAAAAAAAGATTGATCAAGAAACAACCAATTCTTGTTGTGCTAATCAAATGTTAAAACAAGCAATGTCCAGCCAGAAAAAAAGAATAAACCCCAACAGAAGATTGATCAAGAAACAACCAATTCTTGTTGTGCTAATTAAATGTTAAAACAAGCAATGTCCAGCCCAGAAAAAAAGATAAACCCAGCAGAAGATTGATCAAGAAACAACCAATTCTTGTTGTGCTAATTAAATGTTAAAACAAGCAATGTCCAGCCCAGAAAAAAAGAATAAACCCCAGCAGAAGATTGATCAAGAAACAACCAATTCTTGTTGTGCTAATTAAATGTTAAAACAAACAATGTCCAGCCCAGAAAAAAGAAGAATAAACCCCAGCAGAAGATTGATCAAGAAACAACCAATTCTTGTTGTGCTAATTAAATGTTAAAACAAACAATGTCCAGCCCAGAAAAAAGAATAAACCCAGCAGAAGATTGATCAAGAAACAACCAATTCTTGTTGTGCTAATTAAATGTTAAAACAAACAATGTCCAGCCCAGAAAAAAGAGAATAACCCCAGCAGAAGATTGATCAAGAAACAACCAATTCTTGTTGTGCTAATTAAATGTTAAAACAAATGTCCAGCCCAGAAAAAAAGAATAAACCCCAGCAGAAGATTGATCAAGAAACAACCAATTCTTGTTGTGCTAATTAAATGTTAAAACAAACAATGTCCAGCCCAGAAAAAAGAATAAACCCCAGCAGAAGATTGATCAAGAAACAACCAATTCTTGTTGTGCTAATTAAATGTTAAAACAAACAATGTCCAGCCAGAAAAAAAGAAGAATAACCCCAGCAGAAGATTGATCAAGAAACAACCAATTCTTGTTGTGCTAATTAAATGTTAAAACAAACAATGTCCAGCCCAGAAAAAAGAAGAATAAACCCCAGCAGAAGATTGATCAAGAAACAACCAATTCTTGTTGTGCTAATTAAATGTTAAAACAAACAATGTCCAGCCCAGAAAAAAGAAGAATAAACCCCAGCAGAAGATTGATCAAGAAACAACCAATTCTTGTTGTGCTAATTAAATGTTAAAACAAACAATGTCCAGCCCAGAAAAAAGAATAACCCCAGCAGAAGATTGATCAAGAAACAACCAATTCTTGTTGTGCTAATTAAATGTTAAAACAAACAATGTCCAGCCCAGAAAAAAGAATAAACCCCAGCAGAAGATTGATCAAGAAACAACCAATTCTTGTTGTGCTAATTAAATGTTAAAACAAACAATGTCCAGCCCAGAAAAAAAGAATAAACCCCAGCAGAAGATTGATCAAGAAACAACCAATTCTTGTTGTGCTAATTAAATGTTAAAACAAACAATGTCCAGCCCAGAAAAAAGAAGAATAAACCCAGCAGAAGATTGATCAAGAAACAACCAATTCTTGTTGTGCTAATTAAATGTTAAAACAAACAATGTCCAGCCCAGAAAAAAAGAATAAACCCCAGCAGAAGATTGATCAAGAAACAACCAATTCTTGTTGTGCTAATTAAATGTTAAAACAAACAATGTCCAGCCCAGAAAAAAAGAATAAACCCCAGCAGAAGATTGATCAAGAAACAACCAATTCTTGTTGTGCTAATTAAATGTTAAAACAAACAATGTCCAGCCCAGAAAAAAGAAGAATAAACCCCAGCAGAAGATTGATCAAGAAACAACCAATTCTTGTTGTGCTAATTAAATGTTAAAACAAACAATGTCCAGCCCAGAAAAAAAAGAATAAACCCCAGCAGAAGATTGATCAAGAAACAACCAATTCTTGTTGTGCTAATTAAATGTTAAAACAAACAATGTCCAGCCCAGAAAAAAAGAATAAACCCCAGCAGAAGATTGATCAAGAAACAACCAATTCTTGTTGTGCTAATTAAATGTTAAAACAAACAATGTCCAGCCCAGAAAAAAAGAATAAACCCCAGCAGAAGATTGATCAAGAAACAACCAATTCTTGTTGTGCTAATTAAATGTTAAAACAACAATGTCCAGCCCAGAAAAAAGAATAAACCCCAGCAGAAGATTGATCAAGAAACAACCAATTCTTGTTGTGCTAATTAAATGTTAAAACAAACAATGTCCAGCCCAGAAAAAAAGAATAAACCCCAGCAGAAGATTGATCAAGAAACAACCAATTCTTGTTGTGCTAATTAATGTTAAAACAAACAATGTCCAGCCCAGAAAAAAAGAATAAACCCCAGCAGAAGATTGATCAAGAAACAACCAATTCTTGTTGTGCTAATTAAATGTTAAAACAAACAATGTCCAGCCCAGAAAAAAGAAGAATAAACCCGCAGAAGATTGATCAAGAAACAACCAATTCTTGTTGTGCTAATTAAATGTTAAAACAAACAATGTCCAGCCCAGAAAAAAAGAATAACCCCAGCAGAAGATTGATCAAGAAACAACCAATTCTTGTTGTGCTAATTAAATGTTAAACAAACAATGTCCAGCCCAGAAAAAAAATAAACCCCAGCAGAAGATTGATCAAGAAACAACCAATTCTTGTTGTGCTAATTAAATGTTAAAACAAACAATGTCCAGCCCAGAAAAAGAATAAACCCCCAGCCCAGAAAAAAAAGAATAAACCCAGCAGAAGATTGATCAAGAAACAACCAATTCTTGTTGTGCTAATTAAATGTTAAACAAACAATGTCCAGCCCAGAAAAAAGAATAAACCCAGCAGAAGATTGATCAAGAAACAACCAATTCTTGTTGTGCTAATTAAATGTTAAAACAAACAATGTCCAGCCCAGAAAAAAAGAATAAACCCCAGCAGAAGATTGATCAAGAAACAACCAATTCTTGTTGTGCTAATTAAATATTAAAACAAACAATGTCCAGCCCAGAAAAAAGAAGAATAAACCCCAGCAGAAGCCCTGAAGAGAATTTTGTTTGTTTGTTTTGTTTTGTTTTGTTTTACGGCATATCAACCTCAGTGAGTCATTTACTGCTGGCAAAGTTTTGAAATGAATTCATTCTTAATGGATAATCAATTTTTTTATAAACACATTTTTTATTTAACGCATAGATGGGACCCTAACAGGTACTAACACTCTGGGACCAGGGAGCAATGGTGATGAAGGGGTGCTCCACATTCTCCAGAACTGGAACCTCACCATCAGTTAGAGTTTAAGATCATACCCAGGACATGAAGACCCTCAGCCACTGCCTTCTAGCACCCATATGATAAAAAGGGCTTGGGACTTGCCATAAGGGAAATCATATAGGTGCTAGGGCTTGACATGACCAGCTGATTGATCGGAGGGGGCCTATCCGGCCGCCCATCTAGCCTAAGTAAGGGTCTAAGTGGAGTGTTGCAGGTCATGGACTGCTCATCTATCAAAACTCCGTCCTTAAGCATCACAGGTTGCCCCATTTGGGGGAGTCTTACCCCTCTGCAGAGGTGCAGTCGGTGTATTCTAATGCCTCAGACGACAGGGCGGCCTGAAGAGAAGTAAGCTCGACAAGTAGAAGCGGAGGAATCAAGTAAGACAATCAACTATCATCTCTAATCTGTGATATAGATATATAATGTCCAGCCCAGAACAAAGAACAATCAACCCCAGCAGAAGCCCTGAAGAGAAATAAGATTGACAAGTAGAAGCAGAGTAATCAAGTAAGACAATCAACTATTATCTCTAATCTGTGATATAGATATATAATGTCCAGCCCAGAACAAAGAACAATCAACCCCAGCAGAAGCCCTGAAGAGAAATAAGATTGACAAGTAGAAGCAGAGTAATCAAGTGAGATAATCAAATATTATCATCCAATATATGTCTGTCTGTCTGTCTCCCCTCGATGTTAGAAAGAGTATACAACAAATAAAGATGAGGACAATAGTCCAAAAATTCAAAATTATTTTTCCCAGATGTAGAACATTTAAATGTAACTCATCTCTTTTGTTGGTATGTTTTTATGTTTGCCCTCACTCGTAGTTATTGTTTGAATACAAAAGGAAAATTCCTATCTTGTTTAGATATTTATGACCCTCAGTGCTTTTATTAAACTAACATTTCTTTTTTTTTTTTTTTTTTTTTTTGGTGCATATTACATAAATGTATCCTGGCCTCTTGCTCTAAAAAATGCTAAGCTGTGCCAGCTGAAAAACCAACTTGATAATAAATATGACCGAGTTTCAAAAATTTATTTATGTATTTATTCAAAGATTTGTTTATTTATGAATTTATTTAAAAATTCGTAACAGTTGTTTTGAATTAAAACAAAATGAACATACTGAAAAAAGATATTTTGGCAGGGGGGGGGTAAAATATTTATATTTACTTATCAATAAAAAAAAACCTTGGTGGTGGCTTACTTTTAACACCTTCAAATCACTAAAAAAAAGTTATTTGTCGATAAAAACGCCTTCAAACCGCTAAAAAGAATAATATCTTAAAGAGGGGAGGGTTAAGATATTTACATTTACTTGTCAAGAAAAGACTTTGGAGGTGGGGGGGGGGTAAAATATCGCTTTTATATCGCATTAACTTTTGGGGAAAAATGCCTTCAAACAATAGGTAATTTAATCATAATGCAGGTTGGTTTTTTCAACAGGCACTGCTTAGCGTTTTTAGGGCAGAGGCCAGGATGTATTTATGCAATAATACCCCCCCTTTTTTTTAAAAAGGAAACACAAAAAATGGAAAACTCAAAGCACAGCTGAAAGTGGTAGTGATTCTACTAAAAAGTTCTATAGTGACTCCTATTAGCTACTAGTGCCAAATAAGCTAGCTCCTGCCGAGCGCTCTTGATTGAGCCTTTGGCCAAACACAGGCATTTCATGTATTGAGTACATATATAAATTTTTGAATTGTTATCATACAAAAAAAATTGTAACAAAAAAATCACATGAAAGATTGACAAAATAAATTGCAGTAATTAAAACTTGGGAATGCAAAATTTCTGGATTATGGGTCTGTATTCAGACCAGAATGTTTTTAATTAGCTCATGGGTTGGTCAGATTCCAAAATGGTAGGATATGTTGGGCTACAGTCTATAGGAGTAAAGTGGAAAAAAATGTAACATACTGACATTCTTTTTATTATTAGATGATTAAAAATGAAAGTAAATTTTTAAACAAATGTTTTCAAATTGATTGAAAGTTGATAGATGCTCTTCCAATATGTGATCTACAGAGTTGTTCACATTCCAATATGTGATCTACCCATTAACTACCCATTATTTTCCCATTAAATTAACCTAAACCCTAACCCTAAACCTGTCTTCCTTTTTCCTAGTAGATCACATGCCATGAATAGTAGATCACAAACCTTAGGTAGATCACATATTGGTAGAACACCAGTTGATGAAATATGACACACTGACATTTCATTCATGGTTTAAGGTCATCATTTTCTTGATCAGGCCAAGAAATTTCAGTGTCTGTCCAGAATAGCCCGCCAATGAATTTATATTAATTTTACAGTAATGTATTAAAAAAGAGTGACAGTGTTTGGAGGGGTAACACTGACTGGTTTCTGCCAACTTCACTTTATTTTTTACTATATGTGTATATATTAAAAAAGTTGGCAGAGTGACCTATAGTCGATATCAGCCGGACAGCAAGTCTATCCCTTTTCACTAGCACTAGATCATGGAGATTGATTTTGCATCTGAGTTGGAGTGCCACAACTACCATCAGCTCCCCACTTTACTGTACAGATCAAAGATGTGCTACTCATGTGCTGAGTTGGTGAGGGCTGGGATCGAATCCAGAACCTTGTGGTTCCTAGGCACACCTCTTCCGACTGAGCTAAAAAGATATATATATATATATATATATATATATAACAGAACAACAATTGAATATTTAAATTCTGATTTTTGTCCTGTTTTTCTTGTTTTTGTTCTTTTTTCCAATGCTTCAAAAAAAAAAAAAACAACGTTTATACATAATATATATATATATATATATATATATACATATACACTGAAATATAATACTTACATTCACCATCCAGATAAGAATAAGTTTCAGTCATCTGTTTCATTTTTATTTTTTCCTTAACAGTTACATTGACCATAATTCAACATCACCTTAGTGGTTGGGAAGAGAAAATAAAAAATTAAGAAATATGACTGATGGCTGAATTATAGCAAGTTGAAAATGTCATTTTGGAACATAACAGGCCAATAAAAAAATTGTTTTTGTTTTTTTAATGAAGCAAATGGAAACTTACTTTGATCTGGATAGTAAATGTAAGCATTATATTTATTATATATATATATATATATATAATATAATATAATATATATATATATATTTCTATATAATTATTTTTTTATACATTAGTGCAAAAATAACAAGCAGGTTATTTATTCAGGATAAACATTGAAGTTTTCAGTACTCCCACTTACACCTTACAGTGAAAAGGATATTAGCAAGCTACTGCAGTGTGTTCAATCCTCATCGGGGATCAAACAATAGCCTTGAGTATTTAGTATACGAACTTAGTAAATACTTAATAATTAGTATAGTAGAGAATCAATTGTGATGTGTATCTAGGTTATGGGTTAATGCAGAGGAAAATCTATGCCTGTTTAACTGTACTTTTGGCTAGTCATATGGTACCATAAAAGTCAGTTACTACTGTACTTTGATAAGAGTACAAGGCTTTCGTTGTATAATGGTTATCGTTGTAGAAAAGGAGCATGGTGAACCGGGTTCAAATCCTGAATCAGTTTGTTTATTTGCTTTGTTTTACGGCATATCAACCTAGGTGGATCATTTAATGCCGACTAAGTTTTGGATCCATAGCGATATTTAGAATGTATTTATGTATAGATTTTATAGATTTTAACTATGAGTTTGTTTATTTGTTTTGTTTTACGGCATATCAACCTAGGTGGGTCATTTAATGCCGACTAAGTTTTCCGTAGCGATATTTAGAATGTATTTATGTATAGATTTTAACTATGTATAGATTTTAACTATGAGTTTGTTTATTTGTTTTATATCAACCTAGGTGGGTCATTTAATAGTCGGTAGTTTTGAAAATTACCGTAGCGATATTTTGAATGTATTTATGTCTAGATTTTAACTATTGTTTCAATTACTCATATTTTTTAGTACAATCCCACTTCTTTTAGGAAATGTAAAATCCTGGATGGTCTTATTTTTGTGAAAAGTTTTTTTCAAATTAGTTACTTGGTAGTATTTCTACAAGTCTACACACTCTAGCAGTATATGTTTCACTGTAAATCTCTCTTGGCATGTAGTGCATATTGGGGATTCTGTGCCCTCTAGTAAATGAATGATGGGTGATGTAGGTGTGGCCTAGGTGAAGGCGGGTCAGCATAACCTGTTCTATTTTTGTTGTATTTTAAGTTCCATTATCCAATGGTAGGTTTCTGCTGGCATTTCACATAGTGCTATACAATTAGGAAAGGTATGAATCCAACTATTATCCTTCCAACTATGGGTAAATAGTAGGGCAGATTGGGCTCTTTAACCCGATCTAAAAGGAAAACTGAATTCAAACCTGTTAATTGATCTTGTGTCACATCCTGCTTGTGCAGAGGAGCTAGGTAAATAAATAGATTTGATAAGAGTATAGTGATGGAAGGGGACGTCTACTGTGATTTTGGGGTAGGGGGTAACAAAAGTATATATTCAGAAGTTATCTAACTGACAACCCTGTTAGATACAAAGCATCCAAAATCCCATCCCATCCATAGAGAAGATGCTATACTCACCATTGGTTATCAACCGGACAATCCCTTGTCTACGATAAGAACACCGGATCCAGAAGGAAATAATTTGAGGGGGGAGGGGGGTTCTCTGAAACAACAACCCTCTGGTGCTTGCCTACGGTGATGAATTTTTTTTTTAAATGGACACATGAAGGATTTTTTTTTTTTTTTTTTTTTTTTTTTTTTTTTTTTTCAGAATGTGGGCATGGTCTCAAAAAGGTTCACTGCCCCTGAACTAAACTATTTAGTGGCACAGTTAGGACAGCTCTGCACTACATGAAACAAAATCATGGCATAATTTGAGTTTGTAATAAGCATTGTTTTTTAAGCAAACATTAGCATCAGCTGATTAAAAAATAAATAAAAAACACGAGTCAATAATACTCAAGCCATTAAGCTGCTACAAGTATTGTCTGTGTCAAGTGATTGCTAAATAACTGTGAAATAATCCTTCTTAATCCCTTAATATCTACTTAGGTGAGGATTTCCAGACACTGTCAGCAATGAAGACCCAATATTTTAAATATTATTTACTAATGAGAAAAAAAAAATTATATATTGAATAATATAATATTATAATCTCCGGTCTAGCTTATGACAGACAGTTTCATGCTGTTTGCAATTTTCAAATATATATATTATATATATATATATATATATATATATATATATATATATATATATAGATAGATAAAAGGGTATGAAAACACACAATATTGTTAAAATGAATATATATTTTTATATATATTCATTTTAACAATATTGTGTGTTTTCATACCCTTTTATCTATACATTTACTGTTGGATTAATTTCCTTACTCTTTAACTCATATCCTATATATATATATATATATATATATATATATATATATATATATATATACTATAGTGTGAGATGGTCACTGTTTCAGCTTTTGCTGGAATGGTGTACCAAAGGCAGTATTATTGGTAGAGTGCTCAATATGAAATAGAGCTGTTATATAATATAATAAGATAAATATATAAAGGTTTTACATATCTATTTATTAGGTAACAAAGGAACATTCAACATTCCTTTGTCACCTAATAAATAGATATGTAAAACCTTTATATATTTATCTTTTATATTATATATATATATATATATATATATATATATATATATATATACAGTGATGCTGATAGCTTTTTCTTTGGGTGGGGTGATGCATGTATTTGATTTGAATGAGTCCTTGGGAAATTTGATGGGTCCCAACTAAGGTTTCTTAATAAATTGTCGAGTTTTTATCTATGAAGTACTAAAACCGTCTAACCCCTACCTTGAACCTTATAGCGTGTAATTCATTTCAAAGAAAATATTGAAATGTATTTACAGTAAGTTGGAAATGGTGGGGGAGAAAGAAAATATACTGGGACGCATAAATACAATTTTACTGCATTGTTTAAGATTTTTATGCGTCAGTGATGCAGGACGCATACCTATCAGCATCTCTGTATGTATGTATATATATTGATGTGCCCAGTCAATATATACATATAAGCCGGCCCAGTATAAAGATTTGTGAAAGCAATGAGCAAAAAAAAAAAAGACAAACAAAAAAAACAGACTACAAATATACTTCCCAATGAAGTTGTTTGGTTGTTTTTTTTTTTACGGCATATCAACTCTTTTCGGGTCATTTAATGCTGAATCAAGTCATTTTGATAAACAAGGACTCAAGTTGCTCACAGTACCTGCTGTTGCTTAAGTGGTCACCCAATTAAATATTGAACAGGCTCATCACTGCTTAACTTTGTTTGGTTTGGTTTGGTTTTGTTTTACGGCATATCAACCTCAGTGGGTCATTTAATGCCGATAAAGTTTTGAAATAAATTCATTCTTAATGGATAATACAATTTTTTATAAATACATTTTTCTATTTAACCCAGAGATGGTACCCTAACAGGTACTACCACTCCGGGTCAGAGTGGACCAGGGAGCAATGGTGATGAAGGCTTAACTTTGGTGATCAAGTGGGAACTGGTGCTTTCAGTGTGAGTCGACCAGTGTGAGTTGGATGCAGAGGTTTTATTTGTAACTTAAGCCCTGTACATCTGTCTTGACCTGGAGAAGGATGGGCTCTGCCAGGCTATTCTTGTCCAAGACATGAGTAGTGCTCCTACAACCAAACCAGAGATAAAGATATCTGATTCGGAGGTGTCCATGGCGTAACAGTTATCCTTGCAGAAAGTGATCTCAGCTACCAGAGTTGAAATCCTGAATGAGGCTGTTTGCATTTCACAGAGCACTAATACTCTTGGGAAATGTATGAATCCAACTATTCTCTCTCCAGCTATAGAGAGTAGACTGGGATCTTTAACCTTGGAATGGCAACCAGCCTAAGAGAAGAAAAAACTTTGAATTCAAACCAGTTGTAGACCTGCAGAAGTACGGGTTTCACAAGGCTATTCAGGCACAAGACACACTGCATGAGTCGTACCCACACAACCAAAAATATGTTATGGGACCAGTGAGACCTAACTCAGCTTGTCACCACCAAAAAAACAAAAAAAAAATTTTAAAAGGTTACAAGATCAAGCAGAAACTGCATCTGCATGGTTGCAGCATTCCCGCATCATGATATACAACCAACAAAGCCTGGTGATATTATGAGGTACTGCTGGGGCATCCTGGATGAGTGGTAATGATGCTTCAAACCTTGAAACCATACCTGGTCCGAAGGTCATCATGTAATGAAAGCTTTATTGGTGGCACTGCTGTTGTTGGATTTGTGATAGCAGTTGTATGAATTTATCATATATGAAAATAGATGGTATAATCCTGGCGTCAGTTTTACCAACAGAAAACATGCCAATAGTACAACACTATCCAAACATGTATGGCAAATAAAAGAGGAAATAGGCAAATCTCCCTTAATAAAATGGATATTGCGAAAAAAGCTCAAGCTTACTAAGGAGGCAACAATAGCTGCAGATTATGTCTGTAAGAAAAAAATAATGCATCCTAGAACATGCTGAAAAGAAATAGTTGAACAAAAGAAGCTAATTGATATTGAAGTGTATGTGAAATGTATATTTGAAAAATATTTAGAGTAAGACTGTCAAGAAATGTTCTGCATAAGATTTTATAAGAATAGAAATAGCCCTAAATGAATTTCATTAAGATGGTGAAAAAAAAAAAAAAATTACCAAATTATCCAAAATTTAAAGACTAAGAGATCTATCAGCCACTAGATCAGGCATGTCAATCATGCGGCCTTCTTCAAACACAGGTGTGGCCAGCTTGCAGACTGCATTTTCATACAGCGCTTTTTATGGTAGCCCAGTTTTTGAAAAAGGTTTTTTTAAAATTCTTGGGCGAAAATTACGTTTTCATTAGGGCAATGTTTGGTTTGGTTTGGTTTGTTTTACGGCATATCAACCTCAATGGGTCATTTAATGCCGATAAAGTTTTGAAATAAATCAATTCTTAATGGATAATACAATTTTTTTATAAATACATTTTTCTATTTAACCCATAGATGGGACCCTAATAGGTACTACCACTCCGGGTCAGAGTGGACCAGGAAGCAATGGTGATGAAGGGGTGCTCCACATTCCCCAAACCTCCAAAACTGGAACCTCACCATCAGATAGAGTTTAACGTCATTCCCAGGACATGTAGACCCGCAGCCACCGCCTTCTAGCACCCATATGATAAAAAGGGGTTGGGGCTTGCCATAATGGCAATAGGGTTGGGAAAATCATATAGGTGCTAGGGCTTGACGTGACCAGTTAGGGCAATGTGTCATTAAGAAAAAAAAGTCTGTTATCATTGTCGATATTACCATGTACCCCACATTACACAGGTTAGGCATAAGGCTCTATTAATGTGGACCACCCACGAACTGAAGCTCATGTGAGGCGGGTGCAAAAAATGCATTGATTTCATCGGTATTCCCCCTCAGGGGAGGGGGGCGCCTCAGGCACCGGGCAATAAACCCAGCCCGGCTCCTTTAAATCGAAGGGGCAGGTGTTGCCTGGCGGGATGGCCCCTTGAATGAATGTTAACTTATGTGGTCCAGGGCCGAAGCCACTGGACCCCGCCGGTCGAAACCGGAGTGCATTGTCTCTCACCCCTTTTTTTCAGTTGTGAAGGAGGAGGCTAACTAAGTATGAAGTATCAGTGAATGAAAAAAAATTATCTGTGAAAATTTTTTTCCCTTTGACTCTTTAATTGTTTTTCAGAATGTATTGTAATATTGAAATTGTGAAATTCAAAGTTTTCTTTTATATTTCAGTCAAAAGAGCATTCCAGCTGTTGGGAGATAAAATGGGGTGGTCTCCCTTGTCACAGGTTTGAGAAACTCGCACGTCATGAGCCTGTTTTGGTCACGTTACAAGGGAAACCCTAGAATCTCCTTTTTTTTACAAACTTGACTTGAGAAGCGACGGATATAGTCGTCTGCTTCTCCACAGTGGCACACATGGTGTTTGCCTTTGTTTCCAGACTTTGTAGCTTGGAACGGGAACTTAGTTTCCCTCCTTGCATTTTGTAAAATCAAATGTTATATAGTATTTATTGACATGTCTTTTTCCCTACCGAATATTTTGTGTTAGGTTACTATCTTTTAGATAACCTTGTGCATTATAAGAACATGTGTTAGTAGCTACCAGTTAACACATCGCTAATTCTTATACAGCAATTAAACTTGTTGCTAAATGTGCCACGCCAAAAGGGCTAATAAAAGTGAAGATGGAAAAAGAAAAAAAAAAAATTTGTCTGGGGTAATATATACCCCTAGTGCACTAGGTAAATTAGTGTATACTAGTGTATTATTGCAAATAAGGGTCACAAACAGAATAACTGTCTCAAAGGTGCAATTAGTGATGTTGATACATGTTTTCTAAAAAATCTATAATTCTAATTTTTGTATAATCAACTCGTAATTTTTGTTCTTAAAAAATAAAAGAAAGAAAGAAAGAAATAAAACTAAAAATTTCTATAAAAATAGCTAACTATAACTTTACCCCACCCACAGCATTCAAAACTGAAAATATTTTCACATCACAACACAGAACAGCTCTTTACCAGGAATCGATGAGGTTATAATATCTTGTATATGAAGTCCCTACAAAAGAAAGAGAAAGTTTCAAAAGTTCATTTTTAAAAAGACTCTTCAAGATATTGACACTCATTGTACACAGTTTTTGTAATGAAACATTTTAGAAGTTTTTACTAGCGGCCACCCGGCATCGCTTGGGTGGATAGAGGAGGGGGCAAAAAGTTAGTCTTTCAGATCCATTATTACTGAATCACGAGATGAATCCTCGCAGGAGGCCCCATTAAAATTCCTATGTAAAAAAGACCTTGCATTAATTTTTTAAAAGTGCACACACTGAAAAGAAAAATTAATGTCTACTATGTAAAATATTAAATGCCAAAAAAATTCCATGCTGTTACGATCTAAATCTTTTTTTTTTTTTTTAATCACAAATATAAATCAAATCTTCATTACTTTTGCTCAAAAAGCAAGAACTGGTGATAGTGAACATATATATATATATGTTAAACCTAATTAGTCAGAAATACCTACTAACAGTTTCGCTTAGTGCTTTTCAGGGCAAAGATCAAACTCAGATCAGATTTTTGCCCTGAAGAGCACTTTTTAACTTTAGAGTATCCTGGCGGTTTATATATATATATATATATATATATATATATATAAAATTGTTTTTTCTTTTGGTCAAGTATTATAGTATCAACCGATTATTTTCGAAGATCTGACTCAGATTAGATCTTGACCTGAAGAGCACTAAGCGAAACTGTTAGTAGGTATATCTGACTTATTAAGTTTAACTTGATTATTTGCTTTACTTAGGTATTGAGCACTCTTTACTTTTTAGATTTAGAGTATCCTGGTAGTTTATATATATATATATATATATATATATATATATATATATATATAGTTTTTTCTTTTGGCCGAGTATCATAGTATCAACCGATTATTTTCAGTTGGTACGACTATCTTGGTCTTTTCTTTTTTTCAATTTTTTTTTTTCCCCAGGTGATGTTTGGTAGTATATTTTTACAATCAAACTATTTGCCAGGTTTTTTCTTACTGGAAGGGTTTACCAACAAGTTTGGTATATATATATATATATATATATTATATATATATATATACTTTGGCACTAATTGTTTTATTTTCATAGTTTCCTCCGTACATATACACACACATACATTATATTTGTATAGATAGATTACTACTTTCTTATAATGTTCTCACATTTTGAGAAAAAAAATTGTGATGCATGGTTTTGTCTTGGTCAGACTTTGCAAGAACTGCAGTCAATAAGGAACCATTTTTTTTTTTTACAGTTTCTGCAAAATTTTCCAAAAATTCTGGTCATTGTGTGGTACTCTACTTAAATCTTATAATGGAAATTTAATGTCTGTCTGTCTATAACCAAAACTACGTCATCACCACGTCACAATTCCTTTAATTGTTTACATTATATTCTCAATGGTTATTAAATTATCATTATTTAATCTTAATTAGCATCTTATTCATTATCAAGAGCCTGGTTAGCTCAGTTGATAGAGCGTTCAGCTAGAAACCACAAGGTTCCTAGTTCAATACCGGCCCTTGCCAACTCAGCGTATGAGTAGCACAGGGATCTGTGCTGTAAAGTCAGGAGTTTATGGTAGATGTGGTGCTCCACCTTAGATGCAAAAAAAAAAAACAATCTCCTTTGGTCTAGCGCTAGTGAAAAGGGGATAGACTCCCTCGCTGTCTGGCTGATACCTACTTTAGGCCACCCCGACGACTTATTCATTATCAATGTCTCTATTAAGGTCTAGCTGAGATAGATTTAACTAAAAATAACCCATACTATTAATGTGATTAAAATCCTGCAATGTGTGTTATATATCATTAAGAAATAAATGTTTACATGGTATATAGTATAAATAATTTGCACACTGGTTCTAACAAAATTGTGTTTAGTAAATAATTATTTGGTGTTATTGATTTCTAATAATATTGTTTTATTCTCAAACGTATTAAAAGTAACTATGTATAATTTTATATTGAAATAAATTTGAATAAAGTTCATTAGTCATTTTAATTCAATAAAATATTTAAGTATATTAAAATTTAAATACTTGTGCCCAGACGGAGCATTTTTTTGCTAGTCTTATTATAATGGAGATTCAAGGTCTGTCTGTCTTTAATTGAAATTACATCACTGCTTACATCACAATACACTCAGGAATTGTATAGTTTATCAATGAGGAGTATTTAATTCATATTCAAAATCATTAATAGATAGAATAGAATGATTCTTATTTATTAATGATGTTTCAATGTAAATCTGAGTTAGATTTGCTTCAAAACAGCCTATGTTATTAATGCCTTTAAAATTCTGCAATGTGTCTCATATATCACTAAAAAATAAAGATTTACATAATATACGGTTTGGTTAATTTTCATACTGGATTTAACAAAACTGGGTTTAATAAATGATTACTTAGTGTTATTTATCTCTAATATTATTGTTTTATTCTCCAATGTATTAAAATCAATCTTATAAATGATTTTAATTAAAAACCAATTAAATATAATCAAAATAAGTGTAATCTTTTTATATGCGTTCTTATTTAATTTCATTAATCTTTCTAATTTAATATATTTCCTTACATTAAAACTTAAATATTTATGCCCAGAGGCACATATTCTTGCTAGTTCTTTTAATATATCTTTATCAGATCGTATCAGGGTTCTCTTTTGAGTCAGGCATCTATCTGGTTCAGGGGAGGGGGTTCTCTGTGGGTTCCATTTTGTTCTTGTTATTATAAGAGAGAAACGTTTTCTTGTTTACACATTTTTTTATTCCCACTGATACATTTCTAATCCGCACGAATGTAGGGAGAATCAGCAGAGATGGAAAGACACATCTGCCCCAAAAAGATGCTGGTCTCAGTTCTATTTTCTAAGAGTCACCTGGTCACGTGACTCTCTAAGCCAATAAGAGCCCCATTCCAGATGAACATGAGATCAACATTTGATTTTTTGGACTGTTGTGCTTATCTTATAGAATAAAAGAAAAATAGAATTAAAGTTGGACTAAAAGACAGAATAAAGTTTTTCATTTTGGCCAGCATATGACATGTGAAAAAACTTATGATAGCTGGAAAGAAAATTAGTTTAGTGGCAGAACGAAACAAAAGTTCATGTGTCTTGTATTTCTAAACCTGTACTGGAATGTAAAGTTCTGAGCAAAAACCAAACTACGTCTTTGGTACAAATAATGTTCAATCGATATGAAATAATAATAGAAATAAATCTTTGTCATAGATGCAGTGCCACATTGGGATATTGATCTTGCTATGAAAAAAATCAAAAATCGTTCAGACTTTTTCAATAGCATTATTGGATTCCTTGGGCAAAAATGCTTTTATAAACCAATTTTTAGGTGTAGGGAAGCTCTAGAACTCATTTTACAGACAAAAATAGATTACAAAAAGTCGCCATTTTTCGCGACCCCCACCTCCTCAAATTTGTAGAGCTAAAAATTAACATAACTCAGCCAATTCTTGGAATTGGAAGTTCAAATTTTAGGGATTGTCTAACTTTTAACATAGTCAAATCCTGTACAAAATTTCAGAAAAATTGAAGGGGGTGGGTGACAGGGCCTGGATAATTTGACATAATTACCCATATATATATATATATATACACACACACACATATATACACACTCACACACAGATGATGATAGGTACACATCCTACATCCCTAGTGCACAAAAATCTAAAAGGATGCAGTGAAATCGGATCCATACATCCCAGTGTTGTTTTTTTCTTCCTTGTGAATACATTTCAATAGATTCTTAGGATAGGTTACAAGGTAGGAGTCAGACACCTTTAGTTTGGACCCATAAATTTTCCTGGGTACTCATTGAAAAGCAAATATGTGCATCCCAGGACGCACTAAAAAGCTATCACCATTACTGTATATATGTATTTAACAAAAAATAAACATTATATGTATATATATGCACACACGCACAAAATATACACTATATGTATATATACATATATATACACACCAAAATATGTACAGAATATACACACATATATACACAAAAAATACATTATAAGGATATAATATATATATAAAATACACACACAAGATATACACTATAAGTATATATAAATACACACACAACACTATAAGTGTCTATATATATACACAAAATATACACTATAAGTATATATAAATACACACACAAATACATAGTATATATAAATAACACACAAAATATTACAGTATATGTATATATAAATACACACACAAAATATACAGTATATGTATATATAAATACACACACAAAATATACAGTATATGTATATATAAATACACACACAAAAATATACAGTATATGTATATATAAATACACACACAAAATATAAGTATATGTATATATATAATACACACACAAAAATACACTATAAGTATATATAAATACACACACAAAATATACACTATAAGTATATATAAATACACACACAAAATATACACTATAGTATATATAAATACACACACAAAATATACACTATAAGTATATATAAATACACACACCAAAATTACACTATAAGTCATATATAAATACACCACAATAACACTATAAGTTATATAAAATACACACACAAAAATATACACTATAAAGTATAATATAAATAACACACACATAAATAACACTATAAGTATATATTTAATTTTGTTCTGGGCATCATATATTTTCGCACATTAACAGATAGGCAATTAAATTTAGATGAAGAAGACTCAACAAAAAATGAAGATAAAAATAATTAATATTTATTCTTGAAGGCACTTACAATGCATGTATCGCATAAAATTCGATACTTTTCTTATTAGAAAATGAACTTGACAAGTGTAATCCCGGCAAAGGATCGCCTGTGTATGAATATCGTACAGCTGTTTTCGACTTTATTAAGTCTCATCAGCGATTATTATACAACTTCCCTCTGCAGAAATCGAAACCGCGGACCTCAGCAGGCATAGTCAAACATCTGCCTTGGCCACCATAGACATTTAACAATTCCTGCAAAAACCTTGTCAAATGATACTTACACGCCTCTACCATATATAGGAGGGGGCGTTGAGGAATAATAACAACAAACAGGCCTTATGCCCTTCAGTGAATAAGATTTTTTTGGATGTTTGTTTATTTAGAAGCATTGTTGAATAAAGTATATATTATATTTTTACTTGAAGGCACTTACAATGCATGCATCGCATAAAATTGATACTTTTTCTTATAGAAAATGAACTTGACAAGTGTAATCCCGGCAAAGGATCGCCCGGTGTGTAGAATATCGTACAGACTGTTTCGATTTTATTAAGTCTTATCAGCGATATATACTAACAACTTCCCTCTGACAGAAATCGAAACCGGAACCTCAGCAGGCATAGTCAAACACTATGCCACCTTGGCCACAGTACACAGCTTTGAGATGAGGCTTGAAGATTAGTATTATCTGCGTTCCTGAGTCCGACAAGAAATACCTGAAGAAGGCCAGAGGGTATATCGGCTAAATTGTACAAATAACAATGAAGATGGGACAATAGTCTGAATAACGCAGATAATAATAAAAATATATATTCATAAAAAATACAATTTGCAACACTACAAGTGACACTAGACAAATAATCAATTTGGTACCAATCTACAACATTAACTGATCTGCCCCTTGGTGCCAAGGGCAAGATAACTAATCCTTGATTTTTCCTATACAAATATCTTAATATCATCCATATACAGGGTGTAATGAGTTGACCTTAACTTTTGACCTTTAGTCAAAAATTGATATTTCATTTAAAAAAGAAATTGCCAAATAATTTGTCGTCTTATGTCATGATATGTACAAAATTTCATGATTTGGCTAGACAGGCAGTCAGAGAGGCCCCCTCCAATCAATCGGCTGGTCACGTCAAGCCCTAGCACCTATATGATTTTCCCAACCCTATTGCCCTTATGGCAAGCCCCACCCCTTTTTATCATATGGGTGCTAGAAGGCGGTGGCTGCGGGTCTACATGTCCTGGGAATGATGTTAAACTCTATCTGATGGTGAGGTTCCAGTTTTTGAGGTTTGGGGAATGTGGAGCACCCCTTCATCACCATTGCTCCCTGGTCACTCTGACCCAGAGTGGTAGTACCTGTTAGGGTCCATCTATGAGTTAAATAGAAAAATGTATTTATAAAAAATTGTATTATCCATTAAGAATTGATTTATTTCAAAACTTTATCGGCATTAAGTGACCCACTGAGGTTGATATGCCGTAAAAAAAAAAACAAAACAAAACAAAAAATTTCATGGTGGGAATTTGAGTCAATACGTCAAGAAAATAAAAATAAAATACAAGAGATTCACATAATACTATTTAACACAGAATTCCTAGCTTTCAGGTTGGTTAAAGAGACTTTTGGAATAGGCATATTGGATAGTGCCTGTATGAAAACTATCACTGGTAAAACATGGCTGGACGTTTTTATTGATGCTTTGTCAGATCAAATAGGCAGTTAAATGGCAGTCACTCTTATGGTGGACGATCGTCGTATATATAGTCTGTTGCCAACTAACTTTCTAACTCTTTTGCTAAAGAGTTCCTTCAACTGAAACAGTCCAAGGGAGATAACTCATAATCTACAGAACTTGTGCTATGATTGTTTTACTGACCCAAATTCAAAATATGGATTTGGTAGTTATTTCCTAGTTGAGAAATGAACTCCAGAAAAAACAGAATCCATAAATCTAACCTAACCCAAAACCCTTACCCTAAACCCAAACCCTAACCCCAATGCTTAAGATTAAAATTAAAATTAACATTTTATTACAAATTTGTGGGTTCTGTTTTTTCTGGGTCACCCTGTAATATTTATTTACTAACTAGGGGGGGGGGGTTAGGGTTTAGGGTTGAGGGTGGGTTAGGTTAGTTTAATGGGAAAATAAATAATCTAGTTCTGTTTTTTCAGGGTCACCCTGTAATATCATGTTACTCAACTAGGAAATAACCGATTTGGGTATCTATATGTTAAAATTTTGATATCTCAAATCAAAACCAAATATCACAATATGGTATTTTGTATTTTTCAAAAGATCTTTTAATGCTGAATAACTTTTATACAAGTACCATGGACATAAAATCTACAGAATTTGTGTTATTCATGGGTAATGATAATCAAATAGGTCTTTAAAAAGTAAAGTCATTGGGCGGCCTAAAGTCAGTATCAGCCAGACAGTGAGGGAGTCTATGCCTTTTCAATAACGCTAGACCAAGGAGATTGTTTTAGCATCTGAAGTGGAGCACCACAGCTACCATCAGCTTCTTACGTTACCGCACAGATCCCTGTGCTACTCATATGCTGAGTTGCAAGGGCTGGTATTGAACCTGGATCTTGAGGTTCCTAGTCAGACCCTCTACCAACTGAACTAAACTGTCCAAGAAAAAGAACATTTTTGGTNAAATACACACACAAAATATAAACTATATGTATATTTTGTGGGTGTATTTATATATAATATAAATACACACAAAATATTAGACTATATATTGTGTGTGTATATATATATAATATATATATATATATATATATATATATATATACATACACACACACCACACAGTGTATATTTTGTGTGTCTATTTTCTATATACTTATAGTAAATAAGACCACAAAATTACACTAAGTGTGTGTGTATGTGTGTATATATATATATAATATATATATATAATTATACACACAACACATATTTATAGTATATATAGATATACTTATAAATATATAGATATAATATTTATAGCTTATATATAGAACACAAAAAAAATACACTAAGTGTGTGTGTATGTGTATATATTATATATATATATAATATATATATATACTACACAGTGTATATTTGTGATGTGTGTATTTTTTAATATTTTGGGTGTGTAACATTTTTTTCCTAAACAAACTACGGACCCATCCATCATCTTTTCTTCTTGTGCCACACCACGGTGTGCCATAGTGACTGTCTCCATAAGGAACGTCCCACAGTCGCTCTCTCAATCGTGGCGAGACACGCATATCTTTCGTTTACATTTTTTAATACAACAAATAGATTGTGCTATGTAAAAAAGTGACAGCATTGTGTTTATATTGGTGTGGGATTGTCTGCCCCTATTTGGCTGGAAGAGTTATCTTCCCTTGTGTTTCTGATTTTCACCATCAGGCGCCACTGACTATTTAATCAGTGGAGCGCCAAGTTTGAATCTTCTTTTTACTTCTCCGGAACCTACGAACACACATGGGTTAGACAGTTATGTCTACACCCTTCTTGTGTGGGGGTTTCATTCCCCCAACACTACGTCAGTAAGTGACTTTGCCTGGACCTTCATATCTTCTATATGTACATTTATGTATCTCCTTTATACTTCCATTTTGGATTTGTCTCCTATATGTGTTACTTATATATTTACTATGTATCTTGTATTTGTATCTCTTGTTATGAATTCTTCTCCACATGCTCATCTATTAATAATGGAGATTCGCTTCTGGTTTTTGTCTGTAACAAAAATTATGTCACTGCTTACGTCACATTACCCAAAATCGTCATAACATAGAATAAATACACTCAAAATTTGAACATGCAACATTAGACAGCCCTCATTGTTTTTTAAAACGTGTTTTAATAAATACATGACTGGTATTATATATCTATATATAGTTTGTTTTATTTTAATACATATTTAAAGTTTACATTTCAAATTGTTTTATTTTTTAATCCTTTAATGAATTTGATTTAAGAAAGGACATGTTTTTCATTTACACCGTTAATATCCGGTTGTTTGTTAGGGGTTAGGGTTAGGGGTTAGTCTTATAATTAAAAAAAAATCTAAAAATCGTCTGTTAAAACAACCAGATATTAACGATGTAAATGAAAAACATGTCCTTTCTTAATCGAGATCAAAAAGGGGTGCCTAAAGGTCATATGGCTCAAAATCTTTGTATTGGAGCGTGAATGCTGAGCAGTACAGCATGCCGTTTCAAAATTTCTGGAGGAGTGAATTGTGTCATGGTGCTGCTTTCCTCACAGATAATGCCCAAGTGAGTCTAGTTTGCTGCATAGTAATGTGGTGGACCGGAAGTTATCACTCCAAAGGACAAAAGTAAAATGACGAAAAATAATGTTCTGCACAGGTGGATCGCGCAACATGAGAAAAGAAAAATTGAAATATTAAAAATATTAATTATTGACCAATCAGAGACGTTCGCACCTAAAATAAGTTATTAAATAAACTTCTTTCTGGAGCCTACCAATTTCTTATAAATAAGGAAGTTTTTCAGAGATCAGCAGATGACAAGCCAATTTGCCTGAATGCACCACGCATTTCACGCTGATGAAATTTCGCTCTTTAATGCATAAGGTATAATAATCTCTCTCTCTTTATTCCCTGACTGCCGCTTCGACTTCAAACATTATACTCTTTCGTTCTCACTTTGAGACTTTCAACATTTCTACACTTATATCACATGAACATTTAAAAAAGGACTTTTACAGGACCTTACCCAGTATTCTCTACTACCATTGTAATTTCTGTGTCAATACATATCATGTTTGTTAAATGTATGAGTTCTTTGTCTTTTCTGCTATTTACTAATATATTATCATAGTGTGATGAGTACTTTGCCGAAATACTTATTAATAACCTCCTCTCACCCACTATAAATTGGTGACCCCGACGTGATCTGAACACGCACCACCATAGTAGACAAAACCTGAAAAAAAAAAAAATGAAAGTGCATGCGTGAAATTAATAATCTAAAATGGTGACAACTTACCCATTGCATCGTGTACATATATATGTTGGTCATTCAATAAATAAGGGAACATTTTTTTGAAAAAAAGCAAAAGGAATATTATTTTCAATTTTTTTTCCATAAATGTATAACTATACATTAATTGGAATTGGTTTATTGCAAAAATTATTTTAATCTCACAAAAATTTTTGTTTTGAGGCCATTCAAGATGGCAGCAAATCAATTGGATCTCCAGGCTTGAACATAGATCATTCATCAAATTTTTGGTGACTAAGAAATGTGCGGAGTTTAAATAAAACTAAAATAAAATTAGAATAAAAAAACAACAAACTTCCATCGGCCTTCACCAGAAAAACCTCTAATAAGAATGTTCTCTGGGGGGCACAGTTAAGTCCGACTCTTTTACTCTCCCAACTGACCAAGTGTTCAGTTTGAAAAATTCTCTCCCAGCAATGTTGCACTCTTCTCACCAACACTATCAAAATATCTTTTCTCTCGTCCACTCGTCGCAACAGCCAAAATGCTACTGCAAGCTTTCTCGCAGGTTTGTGAGGGCTGGTCATTATATACACAATTACAGTGTTCATCCGGGCTCCTTACTCTGACTTGCCCGTGCAGCACGTGCGACATTAATCAGCAGGTGTCAATCCTTTCACATCCGGGCCACTCTGGACAGTTTATAAATTCACCAGCGTCAGGCCACGACTCACGATCAGGAGGCTGTGAGTTCAATCTCCTCACTCGCCTCTGATCTCATTCTGCATGCCAAACACAGTGCATGCTTTGAACCACTACTCTCGTGGTTTCTCTCGCCACAGAACCCTTTGCGAATATGCAACAAAAAGGACTGTCCCCCAACCCCTAAAAGAATATCTCGGCCATTCAGGTTGAGGCCTTAACTAGGTCTAGTCATTCCTACTAGTCAGGGGACTATCATCAGCTCCTTACATACGCTGAGTCGGCGAGGACCGGTATCAAACTAGGAACCTTGTGGTTTCTAGCTGAACGCTCTATCGACCTCAGATGCTAAAACAATCTCCTTGGTCTAGCACTATTGAAAAGGGGATAGACTCCCTCGCTGACTGGCTGATACCAACTTTAGGCGCCCCGTCAACTTTTACTTACAGGCGCCTATGGCCTGGTCAATAAATCCTAAGTCTTTCCTTTTTGTCCCTTGAATTCCTTGCTTTTCCGCGCAACCACCAAATGAGATGGGGTTAAAAAGTGAAAACCCTAAGAACATGCAACCAGAGTATCCAGCTACATTTAAAATTAATTTTATTTTCCTTATCTTATATTTAATGTAAAATGTGTGGGGATTAAATAAAACTAAAATTAAATTAAAATAAAAAAACAACAAACTCCCATGGGCCTTCACTGGAAGAAACCTCTGCGCATGTGTAACAAAAAGGACTGACTCCCGGCTCCCAAAAGAATATCTCGGTCATTCAAATTTAGGCCGTAACTGGGTCTAGTCACTCCTACTAGCCAGGGAGATATTTCTTTGTTACAGGTGACTATAACCCAGTCAATAAAACCTAAGTCAAAAAACTACCTCTTGTCTTTGTCTCTTTCTTTTCGTTTCTTAAATTCCTTGCTTTTCCGCACGACCACCAAATGAGATGGGGTAAAAGTGAAAAACCCTAAGAACACACAACCAGAGTATCCAGCTACATTAAACCGTAAAATACCCAAACCTCTTCCTACTCCATAAATGCTAATCATGTGAAATTTACAGAAGAATGTGTGATGTGTATGTAGAAAAATGTTTTAGCAAAGAGACTGTTTATAAATAGACTAAATGTGACTTTGCAACTTTGAGTCTGAGTTGAAATCAAAATTCCATGGAGTGGAAATACACTGACTCTTTGTCAAAGAAAAAGTTTCAGATCCAGCAGTCAGTAAAGAAGGTCATGCTGACCATCTTCTAGCTATATAAAAGGACCTATCACTATTGATTTCCTGGACCATATGACCTTTAGGCACCCTTTTGCTTTGCTGATTCATAAGTACATTTTTTCATTTACACTGTCAAAATCCGGTTGTTTGTTAACAGACGATTTTTAGAGTTTTTTTTTAAATTATAAAACTAACCCCTAACCTAACCCCTAACAAACAACTGGATGTTGACGGTGTAAATGAAAAAAATGTACTTATGAATCAGCAAAGCAAAAGGGGTGCCTAAAAATCATATGGTCCGATTTCCCTGAAAAAGATGTAACTGTAAACAATTGAGGTGATTAATAAAAATAAAATTAAACCAAATAAAAATAAATAAAACAAAAATAGGACCATATGACTTTTAGGCACCCTTTTTTCATCTCGATTCAGAAGGACATGTTTTTCATTTACACCGTCAATATCCGGTTGTTTGTTAAGAGACGATTTTTAGAGTTTTTAAAAAAATTATAAAACTAACCCTAATCCCTAACCTTAAGTATTTCAGTATTATACCATCTTCAGGACACTGTTAAGTAATGTTTATGTGAGGGACAAAATGAAAGATGTTAAGTGTATAGTGAATGTGTGAATATGATGTTATTAACCGTTAATTTTTATATGCGCGTTTGTTTACGAAAGCCGATGACGTGATCATTGCATGTGCAAAAATGGATGGTGAAGATCATACTTAAGTATTGACACATAAAATTGTTTCCCCTGATCATAACATCCTGTGTTTGTTATATTTTAAAAATATTTTCTTCTCATATTGTCGGATTAATTCCTCACTGTATTTCCATAATATATATTATATGTATACATATTATATATATATCCCAAACTATCCAAGTAAGACAAACAAGACATGCTGGATAGTGCTGGGAAGTAGGGACAAAAACATAAGTGTAGTCCTTCTATGAACTCCTACACATGGACACACTGGTATTGGCCAGCAAAAATCTGTCTTTACCCAACACCTTTATCCACTACGCTATGTGTCCAATTGGATACATAGTGTAGTGGGTAAAGGCGATGGGTTAAGACAGTTATCTCTAGGCTGCAGGTTCAATCCTGGTCAAGGGCGACAGTAACATAGAATAATAACTAACACAGCTTAACACCTGTACCCCAACTATGGTTAGGGAATGAGAACAGGATACCCTTGTGGATTGAATAAAGGGTTGGGTTCAAAGTTCTGTGATGGCTCCCAATTATGACAAGAAGCTTCCCGAGTTTGAGAAGGCACCCGAGTCCAACAAGAAATACCTGAAGAAGGCTGGAAAGCACATTGGCCGAAACGTTGTACAAATAACAATAAAGATGAGGACAATAGTCCAAATAATCCAAATAATACTAATTATCAAACCTCATCTAAAAAATTCAGAGAAATAGTAAAAAACTTACATTCTTCAACTCTGTATGGACACTGGGTGCAGTGTAGAGGACTTGCCAAGAACAATGACCAATAGGGACCTATAGTGAGAGAAATACAAAGGAATTTGTGTTGTCAGCATGTCTTGATGATGATGATGATGATATATATATATGTGTGCGTGTGTGTGTGCACGCGTGTGTATAAATAATTTTCCCAATGTTTCTTTTAATTAATTACTTTAAGATTTAATGTTTTAATATTAACCTTTTTATTAAATTAATGTTGACATTTTTAAAATTATTTTAACTCCCTTCATCGCCTACTGGAATGAAAAGAGTTAACATCAAAACTAAGGGAAGTAATCCCTAACCTAAGGTAAATTACTTCCCTTGGTTTCCTCCCCTTCGCAACCTAACACCCTCCCTGTTATAATGAATATCGGCATCGCCTCATTTTCCCCCTCCCTCTACATTCTTACTCTCAAACATCCTTGACATGACCCGGACTACACTAAAGTAGTAGACGACGACGAAATGCAGTCCGTTGTTATTGAAGACTATGGGCCGATTGCATGACACGGATCACGGTGTACGCTGTCAATTTTCATGGTAGGTATAGATTAAGGGTTTAATGTGTAGGTTTTCGGGTGCGAAAAGGGTTTCCCAACTGGATAAGCGTGCTTGTGTATGTTGCTTTTTAAAAGAGAGCAGTGAGTGGGGTAACGTCCATTTTTGTGTATCCACACATACATTTCTCTCTTTTTTACTCGTATTCATTCACCTTGGTGGGAAGGTCTTTCTTTTTTTGAAAAGAAAAAGGAAAATAAGATACTGATCGGGGCTTTATTGACGGACAACAAGGCAAGATATACGTTCCCCATTCATTGTAAAGTCTTATTGTGTAATGACAAGTTTAGGATTATATCTTTTTTCTTTATAATTTCATTGGATACCGATATGCACACACACTACAGGTGATGACATCGTTTCTCTCTCTCTCACGAAAATGAAAATGATCTTGTCACTTTTTCATCTTTATAGTTTAATAATATCGTTTTAACACTGAACTAGTTTGTTGTTTCTGTTAATAATTATTAAAAATATAAGATACTGTATTCTCGCTGTCCATTTAGTTTGTTAATTCATATATTTATATTATATATATCGTTTCCCCTTCTGTGCTTTTTCCCAATGTCCTAATGAAGAATTTCATCTGTCGACTAAATATGTATGTATTGTTTATCCACTCATTTACTTTTTTTGTTTTTACTAGCGTGATGATTAAATCTACTAACATAGGTGTAATTAACTATAAAACCTTTTTTTTTCAAATATTAATTAATATTTAAAATAATTTAAAAAAAATCGCTATATAACTTGAAATGATACATAAAAAGCACGAGGAGTTTATTTCTATTATTGTTAAAGAATTTAATTTACTAATAAAATTCCCGAGATTTCCAATAATATTTACACCTACACACAACAATCAAAATATTTATATTCAAGTTTTTTTATTTTTATTTATTTCCTTTTTAAATAAATAAATATTTTTTTCCTTTAAATAAAACTTATATTTAAAAAAAAAGAATAAAAAAGATCAATCATTTTGTTTTCAGGTTTTAGAAAACAAAATAGAATTTCGTGTAGAGACAATTATTCATTAATTTCATCATTTTTACGATTTTCTTTACCTATTAAAAAAAATCTAATGTATAATATAAATATTAACTTAGTAAAAATAAAGTAAAAATTATTTTAAAAATATACTGTGTTTTTACTAAAAACACAGAATAAGTAAAAACTGTATTTTTAAAGTTAATGTTTATATTTTACATGACATGTGATTATTTTTTTTTTAATAGATAAAGATTCTTTATTTAAAAAAAAGTATAATGTATATTGTAAATTAAATTTCTTTATTAAAGAAATTTAATTTACAATATACATTATTATACTTACTATAATAATGTAAATATTGTAAATTAAAGATAAATCAATCTTAACCATTTTAAATGTAAATTAAAATTAATTAAAGATATGATCAAATATCCTATAATTAAGTCAATTAAAATTAGTTAAAGATATAAACAAATAGGTAACGATATAATTTTACATTGTAAAAGCAAAGAAAGTATAATTATACTACAGAAAGTAAGAGAGAGAGAAAAATGCTGTGAGAGGTGACCTTAAAAAAAAACTTAAGTAATACTAAAAATTAACCATTACTCCCAATTAGATGAAAAGTATACAAAACTAAATATAATTATAGCTTTTAGCGGTATCTATTTCATAAGTGGATTGAATTAAAATAATAAAAATAATAATTAAGTATGTAATTATTGCGGACAAAGTGCGGTACTCTGTGTCCGGTGCAATTTGGTATGTCATTTCAGTTCAAAGTTGTGGGTTTTTTTGTTTTTTTTTCACCAAGCACTTGCAGGGTCAATATAAGAGAAAACAAAAAGTACCTGCTAAGATCTTAGGTCAGATTCCACCCCAAATAATTGCCAGGTCGGTGAAGCTTGTTACTACTACTATTAATTCACGAAGACTTTCTACCAACTTTTTTTTTTTAGCAGAATGCCAGGTCCTTTATTTTAACAGTCAATTTGATGTGTGATTACATGTGAGTGTTATTTTGGCTTGACATTTTTTTTTTTTGAGTTCTAAAAAAAAAAAAAAAAAAAAAAAAATTAAAGGCAAAATATTATTGTTTTGATAGTGTGAACAAAGGAAAGAAAATGGTAATTAGATGATAAACAGCAATTTTAATTAGTATATGAAAAAAAAAAAAAAAAAAGCTAAAAAAACAAATTAAAAACAAACTCTTTGATACTTAATTTTTTAAGCCGACCTTTGCCACCAAAATCAGCCATTCTCTCACTTCCTCTTGGCAAAACTTCACATCTTAAAACCGATTTATTCACGATTATTTATTTTTAGTTATTTCTAAAATCTTTTCGATGCTTCCCCTTGTTTGTCATAATTCATTTTTTTTCTCTCTAAAAATTTCAATAGATTAATCAAATAATTTCCTGCTGTCTAGTATCGAGGAAACGACAGCAGCAACCACAATATGGTAGCATGACGCAACAAAAATAAAAGAAAGAAGTTAGAGGACTCGTAAAATCGTGTTACCCTTGTAATAGTAGTCCATGTTACTTCGGTTTTAGGAAGAACCGAAGAATTTTAATTAATTATCATTTTATAGTACTCCGTTATATCGGAAATTTGGTTGATTTAAAAAAAAGAAAAGAAAAAAGACAATAGTGCGGAAGCAGACCCCACAAAATTATCGATCAGTTGTAAATTATTAAACTGGAAATTGCTTTATTCTTTAAAGTTTTAAAGCTAAAGCAACATTAGTGACTCTTATAAAAATCTCATTATGATGTAGTGTTTTTGCTGGGTTTATTGCTATATGAACAAATGAACCTGAGAATTAAACTGTTATGGAACACCTGTTGTGAAAAAAATGAAGATATGTTTATATTTTTATTTGTTTTAAAAAAATCAAATTATATCTCTTTTTATCAAAAAGTGCCATTATTTAATTTTTTAAATTGATTTTCTTTTCATTAGGCTCTGATTTCATTTCTTTTTTTAGTTTATCTTTGTGTAGTAGGTGAAAAAAAAATTAGAAAGACACAGTCAGTGATGCTGATAGTTTTTTGAGTTAGTGCATCCTGGGACGCACATATTTGCTTTGAATGGGAAAATTTATGGGTCCCAACTAAAGTTTCTTAATTGGCTGTAGGATTTTTATTTATGATCTGGGAAAACAACTAAAGCCCTCAAACTCCTACCTTGTAACCTATCCTGTGTAATTTGTTTCCAAGAAAATATTAAAATATATTTACAGTTAGCTTGAAATGGTGGGGGAAAAAAGAAAAACACTGGGATGCATGGATATGATTTTATTGCGTCAGCATCAGTGATGCAGGACATGTACCTATCAGCATCTCTGCAAAGTGTTCCAAAGGATGTATATTTATTATTGATAGTAATGTCGACACTATAACTTTTCGGTTTTGCAACCTTCTCCAGGACACATGGTGAAATCTTGTATGGGGATGTTATGAGCCCTCTTGTTAGGTTATATGGCGAAAGCACTGCTCATAACCTACAAGAAGGCTCCTAAACATCCACACACAAGATTTCACCACGTGTCCTGAAGAAGGTTGCAAAAACCGAAACGTTATAGTGCGAATATTACCATCAAGAATAAATATTCATCTTTTGTAACACTGTGTTTTTCTATTTTTTTCCACATACTGTCGGATTGATTTCACCATTTTACTCTCTTTGTATAGTAGGTACTTTCCCAACCTGTGTAGGATGTGACACGACGTTGCAAGTGTGGGGCATCCAGTGAGGATCGAACTTGCTAATCAGTAATCGATATGCAAAACTAGGTTGTTATCCATTACACCATGGTGGGATGCCATTATTTACCCAACTCGTTTGCTACTGGTAGGATGTGACACAAGGTCATAATTGTGGGGCATCCAGTGAGGATCAAACTTACTATTCACGGGTAATGGATCTGCAAGACTAGCTTGTTAACCATTACACCACGGTGGGATGCCCTAGTTTATCTTTGTGTATAATGTGGAGAATTTAAAAAAAATATCCACCCTGTCAGTGGGACTTAGAATATGATGACTGTATTTCCTGCAGAGGATTTAGTAAAAAGTAAAGTCGTTGTCGGGGCGGCCTAAAGTCGGTATCAGCCAGTCAGCGAGGGAGTCTATCCCCTTTTCAATAGCGCTAGACCAAGGAGATTGTTTTAGCATCTGAGGTGGAGCGCCACACCTACCATCAGCTCCTTACTTTACCGCACAGATCCCTGTGCTACTCATACGCTGAGTTGGCGGGGACCGTTATCAAACTAGGAACCTTGTGGTTTCTAGCCGAACGCTCTACCGACTGAGTTAACCGGCCCCTTTTAGACCCTCACCTAAAAAAAAAAAAAAAAAAGAAAAAAAGAGTTATCGTGGGTATGACATACACTGCATTTGGTAGTGAGGCTCCAGTTCTGGGGCGTTAGAATCCACCGACTGCACCTCTGCAGAGGGGTAAGACTCCCCCAATGGGTCCACCTGTTTGCCGTGGGTGGCAACCGTTATACTTAAGGATAGAACCCAGTTGGATGAGCAGTCCATGACTTGTAATACTCCACTTTGGCCCTATCTTGGGCTAGACGGATGGTCGGAGAGGCCCCGTCAAGCCCTAGCACCTATATGATTGCCCCAACCCTATTGCCCTTGGCGGTGGCTGCGGGTCTACATGTCCTGGGAATGACGTTAAAATCTATCTGATGGTGAGGTTCCAGTTTTGGAGGTTTGGGGAATGTGGAGCACCCCTTCATCACCATTCTCCCTGGTCCACTCTGACCCGGAATGGTAGTACCTGTTAGGGTCCCATCTATGGGTTAAATAGAAAAATGTATTTATAAACAAAATTGTATTATCCATTAAAAATGAAATTATTTCAAAACTTTGTTAGCATTAAACATTTTTTTTACTAATAGAAGTATTCGGCATAAAATAACCCAAGGGGTTGACATGCTGTAAAACACAACCAACCAAACCAGATCCATTGACCCAGAGTACCTGTTTGTGTCCCATCTATGGGTCAGATAGATCTGTTTAAAAATGATTCATATTTGATAGGAATAATCATCAGCATATCATGTCACACCGGCAGCATGGATATCCATGACAATCTCTCGCCAACCTTCCCTATCATTCATTGCTCCTGGGAGGTCAACTGCACAGCATCCAGTATCCGCGCAGAGCTGGACAATGTATATCTTTGCTGGTCGGCCCATGTGATGACTTCGACAAAAGAATGTCACTTATGAGTTTGTCCTTGCTTCTCCAGCAGTGTCCAGCGTGTCTCATTTGCCTTACACGAATGGTTTGTGCGTTATGGGGCAGGTGGCCGTACAGCTGCTTTCTTGTGGGGTGTTTCCACATCTTGTTTAAAGACTGCACGCAGCATTCTTGTGCAGCTACCGTCTAGTTTATTCTCCAGTCACTTCGTTAGGGTCCAGGTGGTGCAGCTGTATAGTAGCACTGATATAACAACAGTGAGTGAGATCGGACTTCCATATGACTGACAATATGTTTATAGGAATGTTTGATAACATGTAACTGTAAATTATTTGTACTAGCAAGACTATGTGCCCTTTGGGTGTAATTATTTAGTTTTAATGTAATGAACATTAAATTACATTAAAACTTAAATTAATAGTTTTATAATATTTTTTTTAAATCTCTAAAAATCATCTGTTAACAATTAACCGGATTTTGACGGTCTAAATGGAAAAAATGTCCCCACGAATTGAGATCGCAAAAGGGGTGCCTAAAGGTCATATAGTCCAAAAATCAAAATAAGTAATTTTTTGGGGAATGCATATAAAAAATTACTTATTTTGATTTTTGGACTTTAGGCACCCCTTTTGCGATCTCAATTCGTGGGGACATTTTTTCCATTTACACCGTCAAAATTCGGTTAATTGTTAACAGATGATTTTTAGAGATTTAAAAAAAATGATAAAACTAACCCCTAAACCTAACCCCTAACAAACAACCGGATTTTGATGGTGTAAAAGAGAAAAGTGTCCCACGAATTGAGATTGCAAAAGGGGTGCCTAAATGTCATATGGTCCTGATTTTTTTAAATTGGTTTCTATATAAAATCTTTCATAGGATTGATTTTAATATGTTAGAGAATAAAACAATATTAGAGATCAATAATACCAAGTAATTATTTATTAAACCCAGTTTTGTTAAAACCAGTATGCAAATTAACCACACCATATATTTTGTAACGATTTAGTTCTTAGTGATATATAAGACACATTGCAGGATTTTAAACACACCAATAACATGGGCTGTTTTGAGGCAAATCTAACTCAGATTTTCATAGAGACATCGTTAATAAATAAGATTTATTCCATGTATTAAAGATTTTGATTATGAATTGAATAAACTTATGCAATTTCTGAGGGTATTGTGACATAAGCAATGACATAGTTTTGGTTACAGACTGACTCTGATTCTCTATTATAATAAGATTGGAATCAAGAATACAACTGTATGCAAATTATTTGTATTAGACAGGAGTAGGTGATATCATATAACTGTGCAAAATACTTTTAAGAAACAATTACTCAAATAATGTAAATATGAATGTACAATGAACATGATTCCCTAACCTCTAGGCATAGAATATCCTCTGACAGATTGACATGCCATTAAAATCAATCAATCTAAATATTTTGGTGTTACTTTTTACATACCATTACCACTGGTTTTAATATGGAAGAAAAGCTTCAATTATATTCAATTTAAAAAAAAAACTAAATTTTAAAAATAGTATTCAGTGATGCTGGTAACTTTTTTGACCAACTAAAGCCATCTAACTCCTATCTTGTTACCTATCCTGTGTAATTTGTTTCTAAGAAAATATTGAAATGTATTTACAGTTAGTTTGAAATGGTGGGGGAATAAAAATAAAAATACTGGGATGTATGGATATGATTTTACTGCATCCTTTTATATTTTTATGTGTGAGGGACGCAGTACGTGTATATGTATTAGCATCTCTGGGTATTTTTTCTTTTAGAATATATGCAGGCTGTGTTGGGAAAAGACTCGCCCACAAAAAGTGTTCTGGGTGTGACACTTTCATTGCCACTCTGACCTGGAGACGTAGTACCTATTTAGAGTCCCACCCATGGGTCAAATAGATCTATTTGCAAATTATTTGTATTAGATAGGAATACCTGATGTCATATAACCATGTGCAAAAAATTTAAGAAACTTTGTGTTGTATACTGGATCATACAGTATTCATTATACTAGTACATTCAACTACATGTGCGCCAGACATATATATAACCAACCCCTCCGCATGAGCAGGATGTGACACAAAGTCAATTTCTTAAGCAGAGTTTAACAGGTTTGAATTCAGAGTTTTCCTTCTACTAGACTGGTTACCTAGACATGGTTAAAGAGCCCAGTCAGCCCTGCTATTTACCCATAACTGGAGGGAAAGTTGTTGGATGCATACCTTTTCCAAGGGTATTAGCACCATGTGAAATGCCAACAGCTTCGTCCAGGAATTGAACTTGGGTCGACGAGTCTATTTCCTATGACTATAACCATTACACCACATGCCAGACATATAGTAACTCACAACAGAGTGCTAAAACCTCGAGGTAGATGGTTTGTGTAATGGTTCCTTAATCTTTGCAGTCTCAGTATCACTCCAATGTTCTCAGACAGCCGTGTATAATAAATAATCCTAAACCAGCGCATTCTCTCTCTACGCAAGGTATGCCAGGCTAGTCCACAAAACTTTGAGAGTCGGATTCTAAGCACTTCAACACTGAAGGGGACTATGTTGAGAAATAAACCTCATTTGATCGTACATTTGATTGTACATAATTATAATCACATTAAGATGTGTTATAATAAAAACATTAAAAATATTAATATTAATATTAACATATCAATCACATTAAAATGTTGTTAGATTTTTTTAATATATTAATATAACATTAATTACGATCACATTCTATCAGAGGCTCCAGTTCTGTAGATGTGTTATAATAAAGACATTAAAAAATACTAGCAAAGTAAAAAAACACTCTCTGGGCGATGTAAAAAATAGATTTTTTAAACATATTGCCTGAGGGATGGAGTTAAAAATTCAATGTCAGCAAGTTTGTACCCTAAGTAAGTAAAATCATCAAATTCATTAAAGGATTAAAAAATGAAACAATTTGAAATGTAAACTTTGAATATGTATTAAAATAAAACAAACTATATATAGATATATAATACCAGTCATGTATTTATTAAAACTTGTTTTAAAAAACAAGGAGGACTGTCTAATGTTGCATGCTCAAATTTTGAGTGTATGTTATGACGATTTTGGGTAATGTGACGTAAGCAGTGATGTAATTTTTGTTACAGACAAAAACCGGAAGCAAATCTCCATTATTAATAGAAATATTAATATTAATTTAATATTAATATTAACATATCACATTAAGATGTTGTTAGATTTTTTATACATTCATATCACTTTATGATTACATTCCATGAGAGGCTCCAGTTCTGTAGGTCTGGGGAGTGTGGAGTACCCTTTCACTGACATTATTCCTAAGTTCCACTGTGACTCGGAGTGGTAGTACCTGTTAAGGTCAATTAGATTTGTTTGAAAATTATTCATATTTGATAGGACCATGTGCAAAAAAAACAACAACTTCTTAAGAAGCAACTACCAAAACAATGTAGATATTAATGTACAATGAACGTGATTTCCTAATCTCTAGGTATAAATTAACATTAGACAGGTTGATATGCTGTTAAAATGAATGAATGAATCTTTTAGAACTTAAAAATGGATTAAAGCAACCTCCATCCTCAGAAGGTTAAGATTGGGGACCAAGTTACCTTTAAGCACCCCAGGGGCGACCTTGATTCAGAGGGACATGTTTTGCTTTGCACTGTCAACATGCGGTTGTTTGTTACCAAACTATTTTTAGACACATTTTTTTTAAATTATAAAACTAACCCTAACCCCAACCCTAACAAACAACCGGTTGTTGACGGTGCAAAGCAAACATGTCCTTCTGAATCCAAGTTGCCCTTGGGGTGCTTAAAGGTAACTTGCTCCAAGATTGGAAACTATGTTGGGTAATAATTAGAAAACTGACATGGCGAATCATTTTACATATGACCACATATATGTAAAAAAAAAATATATATATATATATATATATATATATATATATATGTATGTGTGTGTGTGTATTTGGGCAGCATTCTTTAATTTATACATGTAGAATTAAACAAAAGGCACGTCTCCTGTTTAACAAGTTTATTAGCAATCTTTTCAAGCTTTCTGGCCAACTTTTTTTACATTTGGATGGAATCCATGGATTAGTCCACCAAAGTTTTTATCCCAAGTACTTTCGGCACATCGAAGTGCCATCATCAGAGGTGATGTGTTTCTGTTCCATTTTTTTTTCAAGCTAGTAGTAGTGAAGGTAATTAGGAGGGGAACTCGTAGAAATTATTCCAGCCTCCATACCCCTTAATATAATTTCTACGAAATAACCTATTCAAGTTTATTGATAAATAAACTTAAGTAGGTTATTTCTATATACACCTTAATAGTAAATCCGCTTTACTAACGTATTGAGCACTTTCTATTCTTTATAACACTAACTTATTCGGTTGATACTTGTATTGAGTGTCAATATTGCGATTAACTCAATATTTTATTTCCTGGTAATAATAATAATAATAATGAAATTTATTGTGTGTAGTGCTCAGGTGCACCACAACTCATCAAAGTCTCATGTCAAGTACACAGAATAATGTATTAGTGTCAGGAACATGAACAGTTTACAGTAGTAATATGCATGTATGTGTGCGCATATGTATGTGGAGAGTGGCATCAGGTATAGTGTCGGCGGACTACAGGAAGCATGGAGGCTTTGAAAGACTCAGTGCTTCGGCAGCCTACAATAGATGCGGGCAGTTTATTCCATGTCTCCGCAACTCTGAGCGTCTTCTTTATCACACACACACACACACACACACACATATATATATATATATATATATATATATATATATATATATATATAAATATTATTAGAGGAAAAATAAAGGGTCTACCATGGTTTCAATCAAATTGAAATGATTTCATCAGGACCCTACCCTACGTTTAACTAAGTCAATGTAAATTTTTGGAAAAGACAAATCCTATATTTTCAATGAATATAAGATTTTGATAAAATTACAATCTTTCTTTCATAGTTTTCATTTCCCGCTTTCCCAACCCTATTGCCCTTATCGCAAGCCCCAACCCCTTTTTATCATATGGGTGCTAGAAGGTGGTGACTGAGGGTCTACATGTCCTGTGAGTGACGTTAAAATCTATCTGATGGTGAGGTTCCAGTTTTGGAGGTTTGGGGAATGTGGAGCACCCCTTCATCACCATTGCTCCCTGGTCCACTCTGACCCGGAGTGGTATTACCTGTTAGGGTCCCATCTATGGGTTAAATAGAAAAATATGAGTTGATAAACAAAATTGTATTATGCATTAAGAATGAATTTATTTCAAAACTTTATCGGCATTAAATGACCCACCGAGGTTGATAGGCCATAAAACAAAACAAACCAAACAAATCATCATTCTGGCTAGCAAATATTGAACATTGTCCGCATATAATCGTTGAATGTATGTTTTTATTATTCGACCTACTCTTGTATGTCCATTGGCAGTCCACAGGAGAATGTTTCATATGAGTTCGTCATTAATTCACCAGCAGTGTCCATCATGTCTTGTTTGTCTTACTTAGATGGTTTGTGTAAATGGAGATAAGTATCCGTATAGCTGAAGTTCTGTGGGGTGCTACTTCCAGGATTTGTTCAAAGTAGTACGCAGCATCCTTGAGTAGTTTCCGTCTATTTTTTCTCCAAGCATTTCGTTAAATTCGCGCCTGTTATTTTTTAAAATTATCCGGCCCACCGTGAAAGAAGTTTGGTGATGCCTGTTTTAGAAGGAGAAATTTTTTAACAAATTTGCATGAAGAGGTTTCTAAATGCTAAGCCTAACTTAGTGCTCCAATTTGAATCTGGATCCCCAACTATTTGACTCTACCCTTCAAAATCCTGTTGACATCTGCCGAGAATTCATATCTTTTGAATTCCACTGTTCCCAAGCTTGCATCAGCAATTATCTTTCAACTGTCAACAGTTTGAAACACTTGCTCTCCAAAATGGCCGCCCTGTCGGCTGGGGCGTTAGAATGCACCGACTGCACCTCTGCAGAGGGGTAAGATTCCCCCAATGGGGCCACCTGTTGGCTGTGGGTGGCGACCCGTGATGCTTAAGGATAGAGCCCAGGTGGATGAGCAGTTCATAACATACAATACTCCACTTTGGCCCTATCTTGGGCTAGACGGGCGGTCGGAAGGCCCCCTCCGATCAATCGGCTGGTCACGTCAAGCCCTAGCACCTATATGATTTTCCCAACCCTATTGCCCTTATGGCAAGCCCCAAACCCTTTTTATCATATGGGTGCTAGAAGGCGGTGGCTTTGGGTCTACATGTCCTGGGAATGACGTTAAACTCTATCTGATGGTGAGGTTCCAGTTTTGGAGGTTTCGGGAATGTGGAGCACCCCTTCATCACCATTGCTCCCCGGTCCACTCTGACCTGGAGTGGTAGTACCTGTTAGGGTCCCATTTATGGGTTAAATAGAAAAATGTATTTATAAAAAATTGTATTATCCATTAAGAATTGATTTATTTCAAAACTTTATCGGCATTAAATGACCCACTGAGGTTGATATGCCGTAAAGCAAAACAAACCAAACCAATCTCCAAAATGGCGGGGATGATTTCGCCACAATATGCTTATATTTATAGAAATCGGTCACATAGAGTGAAACTTGTGCATGAGATATTTTAAGTGGAAAGAGGGTGCACAGACCTCGGTCCACTGTCTTGGCATTCCAGCAGTTGCTCTAGTGGCAGAGGAAAGTCCGGGACAACTGGACTGCCGAACTGCTGCATGGTACTGTCTCAGGTAGTATTGAGTCACTTCATGAGAGCCTCCTCAGAAGCCCCAGCACTTGGACCCTAACACCAGGTTGTATTGGGAATTTATGTAAGTAGTAAGTACCCCAATCCTATTACTATCAGTGTGGACGGCCGTTGGCTTCCTTGGAGCTCATCCGCTCTTGTTTTTAGTGATGCTGGGTGCCCACACACCCACCTCACCAGACAAGCCGAGATGTACTTGATGGGGGTGCAAGTTTAGTCACTGACAACCCGACCATAGAACAGGTAGTATTAGTTTACATGGTACTAGTAGCTGGTAAGAAAGAAGACCTGTCTTGTCCTGACTTGACACAATATAGTATACAAGAATTGTCTCCACATATATCCAACTGAGCATTTCTGGCTACTTGTATGGCCATTTTCAAGATCCAAAACTTTAATGATTTGGGAAAAATGAAAACAATATTATATATGTACTAGGGTTGTTCAAAAACTTCTAAGCCTCACCCAGAAAGTATTTCATTTTGTTCCTTATATATATATATATATATATATATACACACATATATATATATGGACTTTCTCGTCGATTTTCGACGCATGAGGGTTCACACACACAATGAACACCCACACAGTGATTTGTTTATAGTGGTGAAGGCTTGTGTTGGACCATCCACACTTTTTGGCACAGTCGATAGGAAAGAATTGGTGCATCAAGGGTTGCCACAAACCCAATCAACGACCGACCTCAGGAATTTTGAATTCAGAGTTATCCCTCTCCTAGACTGGTTACCTACCCAAGGCTGAAGAGCCCAGTCTGCCCTACTATTTAACCCATAGCTGGAGGGAGAATATATGGATTCATACCTTTTCCAAGGGTATTAGCGCTAGGTGAAATTCCAACAGCCTTGTCTAGGAATTGAACTCGAATCAACGAGTCCATTTTCCATGACTCTAACCACTAGCCCACGCGCCTCCATATACATACACACATATATATACAGGGTGTTTGGGAGAAATTTGACAGTTTCATAAGGAAAAAGAAAAAGTGCTTGGTAACTACAAAATTTAATGGATTGTAAAGAAATTTAACAGGCACGTAAATTACACTACTGTCAATAAGTTTCACTAAAAATAACCGCCATTAGTGTCGATCACAGCTTCAATCCTGCTTCAGAAGCTGGAGCAAGCTGATGCTACAATTTTACTGGGAAGGGTCTCAAAAACTAGCTTAATTCTGTTGATTAACTGGGCTTTTGTAGTACTGGCACAGCGATTGGTGTCTTTCTCAACAGCGCCACATGCATAATAATCTGGGGAATTCGGAGGCCAAACATTGAGACTGGTGTAGTCGTAAAAATTCACCGACAACCATTTATTACTTTTCCCAGAGGTGTGGTAGGGGACAGAATCCTGCTGCCATACATATGGCCTACCATTGGCTACCCTTGTTATCCAGGGCTTGACTACAGTGATTAGCAACTCCATGTAGGCATCTGAGTTCAACCTGATACCCTTTCTGCAGATATTTGAAGAAGCTCTAGAACTCATTTTACAGACAAAAATAGATTACAAAAAGTCACCATTTTCCACGAACCCCACCAAATTTGGAGAGCTAAAATTCGTCCTAACTCCGCCAATTCTTGGAAATGTCTAACTTTAACACAGTCCACACCTATACAAAAGTTCAAAAAAAAAAACCCATCCTACTCGTGCAACAAAAAGTGAAATAATTTCCTTCTTCTTTGTTTTGTTTGATCTTTACTTTAAAATAATTTTTTTTTTTCTTTCATTTTAAGTTGATCGATTTTTTTATTTATTTTGTTTCATTTTGTTGTTATTTTTAAAAGCTGCACCTTAGGTGGTTTGTGTAAAGCCAGCTTCAATTGTGCAGGTGTACAGTAGTTAGAAATGAAATTAAGTAGTTTATTTACTAACTGCACAAGGTAAAATACTTGTCCATTCTTTTTTATATTATTAGGTAAGTTTTTTTTCTAAGGTTATTATGAAAATAATTCATAATCATAACAATGACAAGATTTAGACATTTTTGTGACAGAATACAAAAATGTTGGACAGGATTTATTGTTGTTTTTTTTGAATGGGATTCTTTTTTTTTTTTTTTTTTTTTTTTTTTTTTCATTTTAAATATATGTATATCATACAAAAAATAGCCCAATCATATATTGAGCAGTAAAAATACATGTCAAGAAAATAAAATTGAAAAATATATATATATATATATATATATATATATACTAGCAAAATTACCAGTTCATGACTGGACAAAAAAAAAATTAGGAATACCAGAGAGTGAGTGAGAAGGAGAAAACAGGAGTAAGAGAGAAAATAAGAGGAAAATGATTTTCAAATTTAAAAAAAAAATTTGTATAGTAGAATGTTTGTTTATTTTAGGAAATGTTTTTTTTTGTTTACATTTAAGATATTATTTAAAAAAATACATTTCTAAACTTTATTAAAGATTTGACAGTAAACAAATCTAAGAATTAGTGTATTATAATATTCGTTTATTTTAAGAATAGTCTCTTTTTGTTGTTTATATTTTTGAAACAATTTTCTTTTCTTAAGCAAGCTTCATTGCCTGTTGATTTCCAGTGGTAGAAATGTATTTGTTTAATTCCTTCTTTTTTTACCTTATTAAAATGTAACAATAAAATGCTAAGAATTAAATATTTACAATTGTCCATATTACAATTTCTATTTTTCTATTTTTCTTTGGTCTATAATAGTGTTGTTTTCTTTCTAAAACTCTTGTACATACGACAAATTTAAATTCACTTCTTAATTCCTTCTTGGAGAAGTTTATCAATTTCATTTATTTCCTTTTTTGACCCCTAAAAGTAACAAAGAAGCTAATAACTAAACATTACCTTATTTATAGGTGGAATATTTCATGTATTAATTTAATGTTTATTTCATGAATAGTTTCTTTTAATAAAGGTTTGAGTTATACTGATTAAAAATGGATATATTTTATTCTTAAATGAAAGTATTAATAATTAAAAAAAGTTATTATTAAACGTTAAATGTTTTCATTTATTATTGTTATTTACTTAGCTGTAAAAAATAATTTGATTGATAAAACCACATACAAATTACATATTTTGAAAGATTTTCTTTTCTTTCTAACCAAATAAATATTCCTAAGATTGGACCGGAAATACATGAGAAATTCTGAGCTGAAACGATTAGGGCACGATTTTGCCGTGTGGCCATTTTGAATCACTGCTGATATAGTGAGCAGCCAGCAAATTTTTTTTATATTAGCAGCAGCAGCTATGCCATGATTATTTGCAAATTGTTTGATTTTTGTTTAATTAATTAATTATATCCCTTAATCAGTAAAAATCAAGTAACCAAATTTGATCTGTTATAAGAATATCAAGTGTATGCAAGATTTTGAATCTGAATAACATCTCATTTCTGAGTTATAAATCGACATGTACATACCAAACTTTTTTTATATATATATAGATACATATGTATATATATATATGCATATAATAATTAGAAGTTAAGGGGAAACTCTACGGAACTGCAACAAAAAAAACAACAAAGAAAAACAAGAAAAACCTGAATGAGTCTGGACAGTAAATACTAGAAAGTGCTCAACTTATAGAGCTGATTTAGGGAACAGAATGGATGATAGAGGTTAATTGCCCAGTTTTCACAGACAAGGATCATCAGGATAATTATGACGAACTGATTGGTACAAATGGATGCATATATATATATATATGTATTTAATTCAAGAAAATAATGTAGATAATGGTATATAACTATAGTGGTTAATAGTTATATATTGTAAAAAAAAAAATTTAAAAAAAAGATTTATTATTTATTCAGTTATTGATGTTAATTAGTTTTTAGTTTAATAATTGGGCTTGTTGTTACCTAATAAAAAAACAAGTGACAACAAGCCCAATTATTAAACTAAAAACTAATTAACATCAATAACTGAATAAATAATTAAAAAAATTTTTTTTTTTACAATATATAACTATTAACCACTATAGTTATATACCATTATCTACATACATACATATATATATAGGCGCCGGGTTAGCTCAGTCGGTAGAGCATTCGGCTAGAAACCACAAAGTTCCTAGTTCGATACCGGTCCCCGCCAACTCAGCGTATGAGTAGCACAGGGATCTGTGCGGTAAAGTAAGGAGCTGATGGTAGTTGTGGTGCTCCACCTCAGATCCTAAAACAATCTCCTTGGTCTAGCGCTATTGAAAAGGGGATAGACTCCCTCGCTGACTGGCTGATACCGACTTTAGGCCGCCCCGTCGACTTTACTTTTACTATATATATACACACACACACACATACGTCCTGGGTATGATATTAAACTACACCTAGTGGTGAAGTTCCAATTCTGGAGCTCTGAGGAAGAGTGGAGTACCCCTTCATCACCCTTACTCCCCTGTTCACTCTGACCCAGAGTAGTAGTACCTGTTATTATTTGGTTAAATAGGAAAAAATGAGTTTTAAAAAGTGTTTAAAAAAAAAAAAAAAAAAAAAAAAAAAAGAATAGAGTTCCCTTCAAGAAAGAATAAAACAAAAAACGTCTTTGGCATAAAATGACCCAATGGGTTGACATGCCATAAAATCCAACCAGCCAGTTATCTTGCTATGCTTATCACTGGGCTGTTGCTATTAAGACCCAGATAGTGACTGAAGTATCATACAAGCGTATGTCACTATAATCAAATGCGTACTACCTTATCATCTTATGCATCTTGTATATTTTTGAATTAGTTATTAATCAGTGTGTTTGAGTTGTAATTTTAGTGGTAAAGATGGCTATCATCGAACAGGATGTGCCAGTCATCATAGATATATACTTATGCAGAAATGCTGATAGGTATGCATCCTGCGTCCCTGACACACAAAAATCTAAAAAGGACGCAGTTCAATCATATCCATAATCTCCTTATTTTGATGGCCGGTGCAGATCATCATCCCAGTGTTTTTCTTTTTTCTTCCCTTGCCATTTCAAGCTAACTGTAAATGCATTTCATTAGTTTTTTAGAAATGAATTACGCAGGATAAGTTACAAGGTAGAGGTTAAATGGCTTTAGTTGTTTCACAATGTAGTCGTTAGCCAATCTTGAGAATTTACTACATCGTTCAGCGTCCTGAAAGTGAATTTAAAAAAATTCTCTTCGAACATTTTAAAAAAATTCTCCGTTTTTCTCCAACAAATTTTTTCATTCAAAATAAAATTTCACTCTGATGAAGGTCGAATTTTCTCTGTGTACAGAATATTTTTACATTTTTCTATTATTATTATTATTTCATTTCATTTTTTTATTTAATGATAATAATAGTTTGAATCGTGTACACAAAGATAAACTGACCGAAACACATGTATAAGTGATATTGATTAAATTCATCTTTTATTATCCATTCCTTACTTTCTTTTCTTTATTCATTCTTCCTCATATTGTCGGATTCATTTCCAATTTCCATTTTTACATACATACATATATATATATATATATGTTTGTGTATGTAGATATGTATATGTATGTGTGGGGTAGAAGAGGCTCCACTCAAATGACAAAGTCATGGTGAAGACAACTATTCCGGGAGATGTTAACTCCAAAATCAAAACTGGAGAAGGAAACTCCATCATCAGACCTCTGCCGACTCGTCGGTACTCTGAAATAAAACCTGCAGTTTGTATAGTCACCAGTTATCTTGCTATGCATGTCACTATGTGCTGGAAAGCGGTAGCTGAAGGTCTTCATGTCCTGGGAATGACGTTAAACTCTATCTGATGGTGAGGTTCCAGTTTTGGAGGTTTGGGGAATGTAGAGCACCACTTCAGCACCATTGTTCCCAGGTAAACTCTGACCTGGAGTGGTAGTACCTGTTAGGGTCCCAACTATGGCTTAAATAGAAAAATTTGTTTATAAAAATTCTGTTTAAAAAAATTTCTACCAAACTATCGCTTATATCAAACTTGAATTTTACCCTATAAACTTATCCCTTAAACTGATTTCCAATCCACTTAGCAACAAACAACTACAAACAACCTAGTGTCAAAATCAAGAAAAATCCTTGAAAAAAGACATTACAATAAATTTGACCATCCCTCACAACCAACCGATTGGCATAAAATAACTCTGGATTGGTTGACATGCCGTTAAATCAATCAATTAATCAATCAGTACTGCTGTAACAACCTACATACTTCTGTACTTGAGATTTGGTGTGTGTCATTCTCAGTGGAAGAATAGAAAGATAGACAAAGTTAAGTGACCCCCCGTCTCATACCCATTACTACACAAGCTAAAAGTTAAACCAGGTCACAAAATTAATTCATAGCACACCAACCCTCAATTATACTATCTCAATTTCATGACATTTACCCTAGCTAACCATATATAATATATATATATATATATATATATATATATATATAGGGCAGTTGGTGTGTATGTATGTATACAAATTTGTAGAGAAATAAAAAGTAAGTAAAGTCGTTTGGGCGGCCTAATGTTGGTATCAGCCAATCAGCGAGGAAGTCTATCTCCTTTTCACTAGCGCTAGACCAAGGAAATTGTTTTTGCGTCTGAGGTGGAGCGCCACACCTACCATCAGCTCCTTACTTTACCACACAGATCCCTGTGCTACTCATATGCTGAGTTGGCGAGGGCCAGTATTGAACTAGGAACCTTGTGGTTTCTAGCCGAATGCTCTACCGACTGAGCTAACTAGGCTCTTGTTTTCAGCAGTGTCAGGTATTCCATTGTCACATTAGGGTGCAACAAAAACTATAGCTGTTGAGAAGGCATCTTATAAGCTTGAAT
>CM042150.1:31571203-31576203 GCA_023376005.1 Doryteuthis pealeii | reverse complement strand
ATAGTCTCTCTCCCACTCTCATTCTCTACCCTCTCACACACACATACACACACACGCTCTCTCTCTCTCTCTCTCTCTTTATCTCTCTCTCTCTCTCTCTCTCTCCACGCAGTTCCCTCAACCCCTTCATCTCCACCCGCCTATCCAGTCTTTTTGGTTTCGGTTTTCTCTAGTAATTTCTTGTACACGGTTGGTAAACCGCTAACCTGGACCTCATATATATTAACAGCCTTGCTATGGATGAAAGAGTGCCACTGATGTGACGGGGGATGGAGGTGCCTACCCTCTTCCTCCCCCCGCCTCGGAGGGTACTGGTGAGGGGACGGTTTCCTTGGCAGGAGGGGGAGGGGAAGGAGTGAGGTATGTCGAGATGAGGGTAGTAAAATATGAAGAAATAGGGAATGGAAGTTTATCACCTTGGCAGCCACAAGTGGTCTTGTCAATGCTACTTATTGCTCTGTCTAATCGTCCCAGACATTTCGGAGCTCCTAAAAACATGTACACGCTCTTAAACATGATTCACAAGTACTACCGTGCATAGTTTGTTGTTGATAAAATTAGATAGGACCTTTTTTTTTTGCAGAGGAACCTTAAATGGGGTCTTAAAAATGGAAGGTTTGATACGCGACCTTTCTTGTCGGCGATATTTACAATATATAATCCTTGAAAACTTTATTTCTCAAATGCACATATTCTAATGCCGTTCAATAGGTACCCACCAAAATAGGTCACGTGATCAGTTTAGGCCATATTGAAGGAAGGAACGTAAATATTTTTTAACATTTAAAAAAAAAATCTCACCAAAAAAAAAAAAAAAACCAACATAAAGAGTTGTTACAAAGAAATTTTAAGTTAATTCAAAGATCAAATTATCCCACCGGGGAAAATTTTCATAGAGACATCGTTGATTAATAAGATATATTCCATGTATTAATGATTTTGATTATAAATCAAATACTCATTGATAAACTTACACGAATATTGAGGGTATTGTGACGTCCGCACTGAAGTAGTTTCAGTTGCAGATTGACAGACACCGAATCTCCATTATAATAAGATGTTTTAAACGGTTTGTATGTGAATGGCACTAGCGGTATACACTCCCAATTAGACATTTTTCTAGGTGTGCGATATCTAGCATCTAGTCTACATGACAAAGCGAATTTTGTTTTCCTTTTATTACGAGTTAAATAAAAGCAAAGTAATAAATTCACCCCCTGTATACTCCTATGTTTTTATTCATCCTACTAAAGTTTTATTTGTTCCAGGAGTCCTCAGGGACCACTATGAGAAGCCCTTGGTGGAATAGTCGGTTAGACCATGCTCTTTTGTTTTGGAAAGGCAATTGGTCGAAAAGGGAATCTCTTAATTTAAACTAAGGATACTAAGTTAAATAAATTTCGTTGCCACTCATTGGTTTCAATTGATCGACATGTTTCAAAATGGAGTTTGTGAGCCTGCATTCACAGAAGAATTTTCAGATTATGAACTTCTGGATTCATCAAAGGGTGGGACAAAATTAGAGTTGCTTGATTTGCCTTCACATTCACAAAGTGTCGAAAGTCCAGTAAAATTAATAACTGCAGCTTCTCAATCGGTTTATGAAATTGAAGTAAGGCATAAGCATATCATTACAAAAGTTTTATGCTATGAAATGAGACCTTCCTTTGCCTCAAAGGGTTATGTAGAGCAGTTTAATATGATGGCATGATAAAAGATGCTATTATTCTCACAACATTCATGTATTTTTGTCATGTCTTTTATAACTGTATGCTTTACAATAATTATATAAAATAGAAACTTAAAAGAAACACTATTAGTTTGGTTTGGTTGTTTTGTTTTACGGCATATCAACCTCAGTGGGTCATTTAATGCCGATAAAGTTTTGAAATAAATCAATTCTTAATGATAATACAATTTTTTATAATACATTTTTCTATTTAACCCATAGTGATGACCCTAACAGGTACTACCACTCCGGGTCAGAGTGGACCAGGGAGCAATGGTGATGAAGGGGGTGCTCCACATTCCCCAAACCTCCAAAACGGAACCTCACCATCACATAGAGTTTAACGAAATTCCCAGGACATGTAGACCCGCAGCCACCGCCTTCTAGCACCCATAAGATAAAAGGGGTTGGGGCTTGCCATAAGGGCAATAGGGTTGGGAAAATCATATAGGTGCTAGGGCTTGATGTGACCAGCCGATTGATCGGAGGGGGCCTCTCCGACCGCCCGTCTAGCCCAAGATAGGACCAAAGTGGAGTATTGCATGTCATGAATTGCTCATCCACCTGGGCTCTATCCTTAAGCATCACGGGTCACCACCCACAGCCAACAGGTGGCCCCGTTGGGAGAGTCTTACCCCTCTGCAGAGGTGCAGTCGGTGCATTCTAACGCCGCAGCCGACAGGGCGGGAAACAGTATTAGTGACCAGTAGATATTTTAGAGTAGTGTTCAAATTACAATGGTAGCTTATATTAAAATCATCATCCATTCATTTGTTTCTAGCAGAATTCATACTTGTTCGTTTTTGTTCGATTGATAACAGACGAAATAACGCTACAACAATATCTTACAATGCTATTACTGACGTATCTCAATTAATGAGGTAAAATGCAGCTTGTCTGTTTGTTACATATTAATTGGATCCCTATTACTTTTTAAGGTAGTATAGAAATCCTTATGGCGATCAGTACAGCTGATGGCCTTGAGAGTGAGTGACAATGCTTGACCTCACTCTCACCTTGCTTTCTGGGGATAGAATCGTGAGAACGGAACCCCGATAGAAAGCCCCTTCCGGTTTAAGGTGGGCAACTCAGTAAGTTAGTTGCAGTAGTTAGTTGCAGTTAGTCAGTTGAGAGTTAGGACTGAAGCTAGCAAGATGTGACTCTCCGCGCGCAGTTGTCTGGTCTGGGGTTCCGGAATAAACTAACATCAAAAGTAAATCGAAGTCTTGTTGTTATTACTAAAAGCCTAAAAAATGACACAAGGCTTCTGATAAGAAATGGTCCCCAGCAGAACCAGACACGGGACCCATATAAGAAGACCAGGCCAAGGTAGAAGATATACAAAGACAGAAGACTAGACGATCAGAAGAACGGCCGGAAGAATAGACCAGAGTAAGACGTAAGAAGTATACAACGTATAGATATTTAGTGCCGTCAAAGAAAAGGCACTACGTAACAAATATGTCTAGTTGGTACCGTGACGAACGGCTACGCAACATGTTGCTGTTAGGGTGGAGTAGGGTTATGATTTTACTTTAAATGTTACTTTTAATATATTTTATTCATTGTATATGAATAAAATAAATTGACAAGCTTTTCTGGATTGAAATTGCGAGAGTTCTAAGCAATCTCATATGTAAATGTATAAAAAACAAGGACTTTTGAGGGATTTCATATTAGACGATATTTAAAACTACAATTGGTATCACTGTTACTTTCATGTTCGACGGGTTTTTTTTCAGTTCCCTAGCAGGATCCAAGTATTATTTTTTCTTTTCGCTTTCTTTCAATTTCTCGGCAGGGTTAGGGTTAACCCACAAGAAAACGAGTTCTTTTTTCTTGTTGATTAGAGCTAGGTATGGTTTTCTGAATCAGGTGAAACGTTTGTATCCCCAAAATGCCAGAAGATTTTATTTGTATCATTTTCTCTCAGACGGATTCTGGTTTGTGCGTATATCATTTTGTAGTATGATAAAAGTTTAATTTATTGTAAAAATTATTATTATTATTATTATATTATTATTATTATTATTATCTCCTTTTGAGTTTTCACACCAGTGTTAGCTGATGGTATTTCACTGGGTCTGAGTGACAGCAAGTCTCCTCAGGTCTCCAGGACTCTTCTGAGTATTCTGGCAGATTGCAGCAGTGCAGTGTTCTGAATGGTTTCAATCCTTCCTTTGATATCCAAACTTTCCAAACCCTTTTTCTAATCCTTTGGACTGTTCCAAGTGCACCAACCACAATTGGTATCACTTTCACTTTCATGTTCCATAACTTTTTCAGTTCTCTGGCAAGGTCTAGATATTTGTCCATTTTTTCATTTTCTTTAGCTCACCGCCGATCTGCTGGCATTGCAAAATCCACCAGTTGACAAGTTCTTTCTTTTTTGTTTATCAACACTAGGTCTGTCTCCTTGCTGGAATAAGGTGATCCATTTTATTATTATTATTATTATTATTTATTATTATTGATGATGGACGAATCCCGAAAGACATTCTTTATGCGGAGCTTATGTCTGGTAAGAGAGAGATTGGTCTCCCCAGCCTGCGATTCAAGGATGTCTGCAAGAATGATCTCAGGTGCTTTGGCACTGCACCTTCCAGCTGAGAAAATTTGGCTCAGGACCGCCATCGGTGGTGGCAGATCTCCGTAGAGGACTGTTCATGCCGAAGTCACCTGGCACAACACCATGAAGCTAAGAGGTCTAGAAGAAAGCAGCGGCAACAAAGCACCGGAACATCAATATCTTCAGGGAAAGCCTTAAAATGCGACATCTGTGGTTCGAGAATGCTTTTCAAACAATGGACTTCACAGTCACAGGAGGCGCTGTAACTTCAGGGGCAAAAAAAAACTTTATTATAGTCTTCGAGACTGAAATGCCAATACAATAAGAAACATTATTATTATCATTATTATTGTTCACTCCTTTTTTTCCCACAAACATAGCTGGTGGCCTTTCAATGGAGTCTGAGTGACAACAAGTCTCCTAGTTCTCCATGACTCTTTCTGAGTATTCTGGCAGATGCAGCAGTGCAGTATTCTGGATGGCTCGATTCTCCCTCTGATTCCAAGATTTTCCAAACTTTTTTCCAATCTTTTTTGGGACCGTTCCAAGAGCACCAACTACAATTGGTATAACTTTGACTTTCATATTCCATAACCTTTCAGTTTGTGGCAATGTTCCAGGTATTTGTCCATTTTTTTTTAATTTCCTTCAGCTTCACCCTGTGATTGCTGGAATTGGCAAAAATCTCTCCTCTCTGCCACT
>CM042150.1:31423337-31571103 GCA_023376005.1 Doryteuthis pealeii | reverse complement strand
AATACAAATGTTTTAAATTCCATTGTGTTGTTTGTCTTCTTTCATCCGAAATAATTGCCAACCACCGGGAGATTTAAGAGCTCCCTCCGATTCCCGTAATTCCTCTTAATTCCTGGTACAAAGAGAGGAATATTTCTATCTTCAATTGATGCCGCCAAAATTTGCGGGCCTGTGATTGGTTGGTTTGAAAAGGACGACATCGACCAAGAGAGACAACCCACCTACCTAAGATATAGTTTTTATAATACTATGTTACAGGTGCAATTAACCAGCATGTAAAATCTATACATTTATATCCTCGTTCCATGTAGAAATTTATTAAGGGAATGGTAATCCTGTTTCACCGGTCACTAGCAGCGGTCCTTTAGGGTCACATGATGCCAACTATAAAATAGGGGGCACCGAAGAATTCGACCTCTTTTTGCCTCTAACATTGGCTAGCTACACTGGGTCCATATCGTTAGAAGCCCCCAGATGGTAACAGTAATACTGGGGTGAAATAGTATCTCTGTCGTAAAGGAAAAGAGACAAGGCAATTATAGAGTATATAATTGGGTTAACAATTTATTGGTTGTAGTATTAAATATGAGAGTATACAATTGGTGTTATAATGTCTGTAACAGGTTGCCAGAGAATTTCTCTTGGCGGGATATATATAAGTATGCATTGAGGTTTAAGAAACTTAACTTTGTTGTATCTGGTCTCAGCAATGTCTCGAGGTTGTCCGGTAAGGTCGTTGCTTCATGATGTCAGCCTGTCGGAGTTGACGTGTTTCTCTCACGGGTGCGGATTCTGTTCTGTTGAGTCAGGGTTCTATCTCTGCCCCCTATTGTCCGGACTTCCGGTAGAGGGCAGATAACCCAATTTCCAATAATTGCGACGAATCGGAACTCTCACCTCGTTAGAAGATGGAGCGGCAAACGCACACCTAAAACCAATTCTACAGGACTCAACAGGTTACGAGGAACAAAACTCTCAAGGATTTCAACTAAGTTCCGCAGGCATTTTTATCTGCAACACCTCTTTAACCCTTTAATTACATTCAATTCTCCACAAACTACATTTTACCTACCAAACACATTGAACTCTTTGAATTCCCTTTGGACTCTTTGGACTCTATAAAAACTCGTTTGATGTTTCATTTTATGTATATTGTATACTCCTGTTTGATATTTGTTTTATGTTTTACATGTTCAGTAAATATTTTGTTCTACAAAAAGTCGTTTGTCTCCTTTCTTCAAAAGCAGCACCCATCTCCTCACTGCGTTCGAAGTACGGTTTATTCTCTTACAAAACGTAGGGTCTAACTAAACAGTGTTTTTCCGGGGACAAAAATCCCCACATCCCATCTAGAACCTACCGGTGCTCTTCCAATATGTGATCTACCGAATGGTTTCTAATCCAATATGTGATCTACCAATTAACTACCCATTATTTCCCCATTAAACTAACCCTAAACCTAACCCTAATCTTGTCTTCTTTTTTCTTAGTAGATCACATGTCATCAATAGTAGATCACAAACCTTCGGTAGATCACATATTGGAAGAGCACCCACCTACCTATCTCCAGTACGTATTATCTTTTTGATTATTGTGACAATGTCAAATATGTTGCTGTTTTTAATTTTATCTATTCATTTATTTGAGTACAAACCTGACCGGTTGGGTTTTGTGGGTGTGGACATATTTCCCGTCTTCGTCACTAGGTGACATTTTCAATTGATACGCCGCAAAAGTGCCCCCCAAAATGGGATAGACTGTCGCGAATTTTTCTTTGTTCGGAAAAATAGCGAACGTAGAACAAATGACGTCATCAATAAAAAAAGGGTAAGGAAAAATGAAATGAATAATGGTCTTATTTGATAATGAAATAGAATCTTTATTATACAAATTTCTCCACTAAAGGAGGCAAAAAGAAATATAAACAATTTAAATTAAACAAACTTGCATAAATTTCCCATGCACGACTAAACAAAGATTTAGGGGTCGAGTAACACAATACAAAATACAAAATAGGATAAAAGTGTATAAAAAAGGTTTACACTTACAGGAGCAGAAAGGGTATTAAACAATAAAATAAACTCTTTAAAAAATGAGTTTCTTTCGCGCAGGAAAGACAAACAGTTCCACAGAACTCACAGTTCTCTTAAAATTTCTCGTTCCTTTTCGCCAAGGACTGAGGTTCCCGAGGTTAAAAATAATGGCTGACCGAAAGATAAACTTTCTTTCAGTCACTTGTACTTTCTCGTGAAAGAACAAGGCTCTCGAATGAAATATAGGGCTGGCTCCTCTGCGCTGGTATCTCTCACTTTTCACTCGTTGTCGTCCGTTTTTTCTTCAAAGGGATGGGCACTCCAACAACAATATTTCTTTCATGGGTTGAAGAATATGCGAGTAAACCGCGACCTTTGTCGCCAAAGGATATGAAGAACTGTTTTATCCCTCCAAGGAATTCTGCTGGGTTGCAACTGCAATAAGCCCTTTCTTCAATCAAGGTTCTTCTCGGAAACCGTCCAATGTCCGTTTTGAAGCAGCTAAGGGGTTCGTCTCTCAGTGCTTATGACGGGACAATCAGCTTGTTGCGTCCGCACGCTTCGCTTCCCACTTCCAAAGAGAAAGATTTCAGCGGACACGTGATCAAAAATGTTCAGACTAGGCGCCACTCACAGTAGCCCCCCTCCTTCGTTTTCGCATCAAAAAACGAAACGAAACAGAGAGACCGACCAAAAGTGAAAAAAGGCATGCATTATACCACAAATGTTTTTTATTTATTCCAAAAGATAAAATTTCCAATAAGACCCCCCCCCACTCGCTATCCGGCTGATACCGACAGTAGGCCACTCCTTCAACTATACTTTTTTTACTTAACTAATAATTATATAGTTTCATGGGATTATTTTTATTAGATTATAGATATTTATTTAATTATAACCAATTTTTTGCACACAATTATATGGTTTCAACTAACTCATAATAATCTTTAGTAAACAATTATAGCGCCAAGTAGCTATTTTTAATACAAATCCTTTACAGTTATAAGGCATCAAGTATTTTCAATGTTATATTTGGTTGGTTTATTAATTTTAACGGCATATCAACCCGTCCAGGGTTATATCATGCCTAGCGGTTGGGTTGTTATACATATTGTGTATTCATATATATACATTTAGTAATTGGTTTTAACAATGTGTTAGCATTATTGGGAATCATACTGTATGCCATTGATTTGTTTCATGTCTATATTCTATGGTATAATTTTATTTCCCTCAAAAAGGAGAAAATATCCTCTATGTTAACATTTTCAAATAGGTCCTTCATATTGTTTGCTTTAAAAATAATGTTTTCTGATGTGAGCAAAAAATCAGTTATATTTGTCAAATAGATGGATCCCTAACATCAAAAGAAAGACAAAAAAAAAAAAAAAAAAAAAAAAACGGCAATGTGAAACAAAATGAATAAGAAAAATGGGACCATATTACCTTTAGGCACCCCTTTTTGATCTCGATTAAGAAAGGACATGTTTTTCATTTACACCGTCAATATCCGGTTGTTTGTTAGGGGTTAGGATTAGGGGTTAGGGTTAGGGGTTAGTTTTATAATTTTTAAAATCTAAAAATCGTCTGTTAAAACAACCGGATATTGATGGTGTAAATGAAAAAATGTCCTTTCTTAATCGAGATCAAAAAGGGGTGCCTAAATGTCATATGGTCCAAAAAATGAAACAAAGTAAATAGTCCTCCCACCAAAAAAGAATCAAAAAATAAAAATAAAGAAAAATAAAGCTTACAAATCCATCCACGTCCATTTGTAAATTGCCGGCTTCACGTCTGGTGTCTCATAGTTTCGCACTTTTGTGAATGACCATCGTCACACAAGAGAGAGAGAGAGAGAGAGAGAGAGAGAGAGAGAGAGAGAGAGAGAGAGAGAGAGAGAGAGCAAAAGATGTGTGAATATAGCCGTTGAGGTTCAGAATAAAAAGATTGAATTAAATAACAGCTTTTTTGTTAATGGTCAGTCGGTTGTGCAGACGGTTTATCAATTAGAGCGATGACCAATGGTCAGTCGATGCTTTATTCATTCTCATAAAATCCAATCGACGACTGGACTTGTATGTATTTACCCAACCCCTTTGCCACGTGAAGTATTTAAATTCGGGTGGCCGATTCCTTTTCCTAAGACAATAATCATTACGCTTTTTTGGGTAAGTTAGATGATGCGGCTGAACTTGCACAAAGGTGTCAAAATTAGGGTGACCCAGAAAAAAACAGAACCCAAATTATTTATTTATTTTCCCATTAAACTAACCTTAAAAACCAACCTCAACCCCTACCCTAACCCTAACCCCTAAGCCTAAGCCTAAGCCCTAAGCCTAAGCCTACCCCCCCTAGTTAAAATTAACAGTTTTATTACAAAATGTGTGGGTTCTGTTTTTTTCTGGGTCACCGGTATACAGGGTGACCCAGAAAAAACAGAATCCAAATTATTTATTCATTTTCCCATTAAACTAACCCTAAACCCAAACCCTAACCCTAGAACCCCATAGTTAAAACTAACAGTTTTATTACAAAATTTGTGGGTTCTGTTTTTTCTGGGTCACCCTAATTTTGACACCTTTGTGCAAGTTCAGTCAACGATGCACCAATCCTACGCACTAATACAAATCCAAAAAAATATTGTGACAAGTTATCTTTCTACTAATCGATTCAGTATTTATGAAGTGTTTATTAAAAAGTATAATGATGAAATGATGACTGTATCCTCGTAGAGGAATAAGACCCCCCCCTTGGACTGGAGCTCTGGGGATTGTTGAGTACCTCTTCATTGCCATTACTCCCAGGTCCACTCTGACTCTGAATGAAGCGGCATTATGCTCTCATTTTAAAATGGAGTGATAATGTGTCGTATATAAATAATAGTTGTATATTTATCTTATCTCCTGTGCTACGTGGAGAGGCTTGAATCCTGTTGCTGAGCTGATGTTGAGTTGACTGGAAATTCTGTGATGTTTGGAGTCTGGAAACTAACTTGGGGTGCTGGGGGTCATCTTGCTTTGTACCATTTATAGTTTTTAGTAATAACACAAGGCCACTTCTTTTTCTCATGCGATTTTTATTTTCCCCTAAGTCACAACTGCTGAAAGCAGAGTGGTAATACCTGTTAGGGTCCTATTGACAGGTCAAATAGGTCTGTTTAAAAATTATTTGTATTCGCTAGGACCATGTGCAAGATAAAACTTTTGGACCATATGACCTTTAGGCACCCCTTTTTGATCTCGATTAAGAAAGGATATGTTTTTCATTTACACCGTCAATATCCGGTTATTTTAACAGACGATTTTTAGATTTAAATTTTTTTTATAAAACTAACCCCTAACCCTAATCCCTAACCCTAGCCCCTAACAAACAACCAGATATTGACGGTGTAAATGAAAAACATGTCCTTTTTTAATCGAGATCAAAAGGGTGCCTAAAGGTCAGATGTTCCAAACTTTTTTTTAGCTGTGCTCTCTATTAAGTAAAGCATCTTTTTTTTCTTCTTAAGGTGACCATTTGTCCTGTTGGCTGGGGGTATAGAATACACTGACTGCACATTTGCAGAGGGGTAAAATTCATCCTATGGGGTCACCTGTTGGCTGTGGGTAGTGACCCGTGATGTTTAAGGACGGAATCTTGGTGGCTGAGCAGTCCATGACATGTAACACTCCACTTTAGTCCTTGCTTAAAATAGAAGGGCGATCAGAGAGGCCCCCTCCGATCAATCGGCTGGTCACGTCAATCCCTAGCACCTATATGATTGTCCTGACCCTATTGCCTTTATGGCAACCCCACCAATTTGTATCATATATGTGCTAGAAGGCGGTGACTGAGGGTCATAGTGTCCTGGATCTAGTGGTGAGGTTCCAATTTTGGAGCTTTGGGGAATGTGGAGTAGCCCTTTATTGCTATTACTCCCAAGTTCACTCTGACCCGGATTGGTAGTACATGTTAGGGTCCCATCTATAGGTTGAATAGAAAAAAAAATAAGCTTAAAAAAATTGAGTTTAACAAAAATTTGAATACCAATCAAGATTGAAAAATCTTTTCAACACTAGTTGAAACTATGATTATCAGTGAGTTCGATTCGCACTGAGTGCCCAATACACCTTGCCTTGTGCCAGACTAACCCATACTTAGTAGATAATTACTAGTGATGATTACTATATTAATACCCATAAAGTTAATAAAAATTATTTCTATCAATATATTAATATAAAATGTTGTCTATATGTTACTCCAATTTTGTTGCCATTTTTTATAAAAGAAAATATTGATTTCGGCCTTCAAGTCTCTATATGGGATTTTATAAACTGTTGTGGCTATTTTTTTAGAGCTGATTTGGCTGCTGACTCAGCATTGTCATTTCCTTTTATTCCTATGTGGCTTGGTATCCAGCATAGTAGGATTGTTATTTGTTATACAGTTGTGTTCAGTCTGTTTAGTATTTTATTGAACAAAGGGTTATCATTTTTTTATTTATTCATTCAGATAATATAGTTATTTTTAATCTAAAAATGTAACTGGCTAATCAGAAAATATATGAAATATTTCTTCACTGTATAAAAGGATTTTTGGATCATATTCCCTTTAGGCACCCCTTTTTGATCTCGATTAAGAAAGGACATGTTTTTCTTTTACACCGTCAATATCCGGTTGGTTTAACAGACGATTTTTAGATTAAAAAAAAATTAACTCCTAACCCTAACCCTAACCCCTAACCCCTAACCCTAACCCCTAACAAACAACCGGATATTGACGGTGTAAATGAAAAAGATGCCCTTTCTTAATTGAGATCAAAAAGGGATGCCTAAAGGGAATATGGTCCGGATTTTTAACAAATTGGTGTATTCATTTTATCTATACATATATAAAGGGCAGTTGGTATGTATGTATGTATGTCCGGATGAAACTACCAAAATAAAACAATTAACAACAAATATCATATACACATTAAATATCACCAGTTCTTGCTTTTTGGGCAAGATTTGATTTATACTTGAAATATATTTAAAAATTGAAATATACATAGAAATAGCATTGAAATTCTACTTAAAAATGTCCAGCACAAAATACTGCTTGCCCTGTGCCAAACTATGCTCTGCTTAGTAGATGATTGTTAGTAATTTCGATTCTCACTGAGTACTCAATACTGCCCGCCTTGAGCCAAACAAAGCTAAGCTTAGTAGATGATATTACTAATAAATTTGAATCTAATTTGGTGCTCTAGGTACCTCCATTTTGCCTTGTGAAATTTACCCTCCTATATTTAACACAATGAAACTAACATAAAGGTTAATATTATCTGGAAAAGTTTTTGTCCATTCGAAAGAAGAAACATTAAAAAAAACTCCTGATGATTTAAAAAAAAAATTTTTTCAGCTTGCAGAAATAATGAAAATTAAGAACGAAAACAATGTTTACATTATCGCACCGTTAAATCAATTGAAATTTAACGTAACCAAAAACAAGTTACGACTAGAGCCATTTTTAAAAAATTATATGAAAAATCAATTAATGGTCGGATTTTCAGGAAAATTTCCATAAATTTCCTTTTGATGAAAATATGTTTGAAATAGTTCTTTCCTAAAATATATTAGGGGAAATATTTATTTTATGAGGTCCCCCCCCCACACACACACATTTTATTTTATGAAATATTTAAAAAAATGAACGGACAAAAAACGATTTTTACTTTTTTTCTATAAAGATGAGAGTCTGAATAATTATATCAGAAAATTTTTATAAGTTTCTATACGGGAGTTTTTAGTAAAAGAACCATGAATACAGAATTCAGCTAAAAAATATCAGTAAAGAAACTGACCCTGTTGTAAAAAAAAAAAAAAAAAACAAAAAAAAAAGGACTGTTTTAATTATTTCTCCAGATAACAGTGGGTAATTTTTCCCCAATCGGATAATTTGATCTTTGAATTAACAACTTTGTAACAACTCTTTATGTTCGTTATTTTCTTTCTGCGAGATTTTTAGAAAAAAGTTTTAAAAATATTTACTTTTCTGCCATCAATATAGCCTAAATTGATCACGTGACGTATTTTGGTGGTACCTTTGGTGCTCAATAGTACATGCCTTATGCCAAACTAAGTTATATTTACAAAATGAGTTTTTAGTAAATTCAAGTTTCATTGAGTGCTCGATACTACTTGCCTTGTGTCAAACCAACCTATACTTACTAAATGATTTTTAGTGAGTAATTCTTTCTGAGTGCTCAATACTACTTGCCCTGTGCAAAAAAAAAATCTAAGCTTAGTTATAGTAGATGATTAGTAGTGAATTCAAATCTCATTAGGTGCTCAATAGTGCTCACCCTGTTCCATAATAAACTAATATTTACTTGTGAATTCGATTCTCACGGAGTGCTCAATTCTACTTGCCTTGTGTCAAACAAAGCTAATCTTAGTAGATGATATTATTGAATTCTATTTTCATTTATTGTTCCATACTGCTCACCTTGTGCCAAACTATGCTAAGCTTTACAAGTGAATTCGATTCTCACTGAGTGCTCAATACTGCTTGCCTTGTACCAAACTAAACTATACTAAATACATTGACAATGAACCAAACATTAAACTTTATTGTTAATTTTCTAAAATTAGCTTACTAAATAAGTAAAGGATATTGCATCATTTAAAAAAAGAAGCAGACGATTTTTTTTCAGTTAGGAAGAAAATGATTAGCTATTTGGTATTTAGTTTTGGCCTTGAAAAAAAATGAATGGCTGTTAAAATTTTAAAAAAAATTGCTACTCATGCAAATAATTTCCATTTTTTGACAAGTCGCCTGTTTGACTATGTAATTATATTATGAAACCAACAAGGGGAGGCAACTCGTGTCTGCACTGTTCTCCTCTACACGTGTAGTTAGGTCAGTCAGTATTATTCACAAAGTTGAATTAATCGCCACTATCGTTTGGTTCGCTTGGAGACCTGTGACGATAAACGTTGGGTGAGTACCGGTTTTATTTTCATTTTACTAATATTTCAAAGGTTACTCATGACGGCGGTATACGCTGGGGGACTTCATGACAAATCTTCTCGGCTCAGGTGACAGAAATAAGTCTTAATTTACGCCGGGTCGTTCCCTTTTTTGTTCCAGTCGCAGAAAGAAAAGGTAAAAGGGAAAGTAGGAGCTTTTACCTGACAAATAAACCCAGCTTTCTTTTATTATTTGTCTTAATTACGATTGCCTATTTAATCGTTTTGCGGTAAAGAGCCGGTTAGATTAATTTTTCTCATTTTTATTTAGTTTTTTCTTAAAGAAAAAAAAAAGAATTAATTTTATTTATTTATCTTCGCAAAAATGCGTTGATTTTCTTAATTCCTTACATTTCGCATATTTTTCCTTCGGTCGAATTCTCCTTATTTACAGCTCATAAGAACTTATAATTGATAAATACCTTTTTAAATTTTTTATCATAGTACAAAGATCGGGGATTTTAAAACTAGTCCATGTTGTTCATAAACAAATTAAAATCAACTTGATTTATCAAATTTATTTCAACGTTTTTAACACCATGCTGAAAACAAACCAAGCACGTCGAAAATCTTACACAATGAAAAAAAAGGAGTATTAAAAAAAATAAAATATATATTTATCTATTTGTTTAATTTCAAACTATAACTTAACTTCTTTTTTTTTTTTTTTTAATCAAAAATTTAAAAAAAATGTATCTACGTCTTATCATTTAAAATACATAAACCTTGTCTGTTCTATCGGCTTGATCAAATTTAGTATCCCAGCATTTCATTCCTAACACAATTTGCGGAACAGCAAACGGATGGAAAAAGATGATGTAATATTTGCAACAAAGACTAAAGAAACCGTTAACATTTTTCAATTTTTATTAATTAATTTTCACAATGAGAAACGTCGCTTTTTAAAGAATATTTCTTGTCTAATTTCATGATTATTTATTTTATTATATATATTTTTTTAATACTTTTACCGTTTCGTACACAATATGCACGTGTGCGTGACCTTCTTTCTATTTTAAGAAAGCGCTTGCGACTGAATAACAAATTACAATATTTAAACAAACCTAGCAATTATACCGACCTTTTTTTCTTTATATATTTTTCTCTCTATATATTTTTAAAATTTAAAGGTAATGGTATCCGTACAGTACCGTACCAGTAATTGATTTTATTTTTTGCTTTTAAATTTTTAATTTAAAAAAAAATCAGCTAGCTTTCCCTTTACACACATCTTGTTTCTTTTTTTTTTTCTTGCTAAATGTTTAAAGACAACGACTTAGAAGTGAATAGTTTATTAATGTTTAAAAACTTGCTTTTGGGTAACGAAACTCTACAACTCTGCAGTCCGACTCTTTTTTTTTAAGCTCTCAAAGAATTAGCAATGAGTGTACGATTTTTAATGGCAATTAACACGTCTTGGTACACGTGAAGAGGGGAATTTGATTTAATCATTAAATTCCCATGTTTCAACAATTTACTAAACCTTGTATTTTCCTTTTAAGATGTCATTCGTCGGTGATTTTTTTTTTTTTTTTTTTAACGTCCGTCTGTTTGTCTCCGTAAACTTGACAACATCACTGACACCTCGTCAACCCCCACCTCCCATCTGGTACCCCTGGCCTACGTGAAATATTGTATGTTCATTATTATTATTACTGGTTGTCACATTTCATAAAAGATTTATGATTTCATTAATTTAGAGGTGGTGGTGAAAATAAATGTGAACCGTAATAATATAACTAAAATCAACTGTTATTTATTTTTTATTTAAAAAAAATTACGCAGAAAAGTTAGCCATGTGTTTATTTTTAGTACGCGTTTTTTGTTTTTTTACAAAACCAAAATTCGTTTCATTACCTGAACCAACGAAATAAAGGAAAAACAACGAAATAAAAACATTAGTGTATATTTCTTCGTGTTTATTTTTAGTATTATTTTATAAAGTAAAATGCATTTCCTCTTTAAGAAAAACAAAAAACAAATTAACAAAAAAATCCCCAAAAAACATTAATATTTTAATTAATCACTTTTGATATAATTGATTGATATTTCTTAAATTTTAAGTGATACTGAAAAGAAAACTGAAAGTAGACCAAATTTAAAAAAAAATAAAACTACCCCCCCCCAAAAAAAAGATATACAGCCCCTCATCCCCAAAACACTAAAAACATTGGCATGTTATTTACGGTCGGTAGCGTAGTATAGACACGTGACCGAACACTCCTTAAAAACAGTTTCCTATATTTGACTTTGATTTTTTCGTTTAGTTAGTGTATATAGCTGTCTGCTGGAAAATTCTAAACTTAAAAAAAAAAAAAAAGAAAAAGATGTACTCTCTAAAGTACTAAGTAGTATCCCGTCCTTCCAAGGTCGAGAAAATGTAGCCCTGACTACTACCTACCTAAGAAGCAAACTGTTTTGTTGATAGACGTTATGAAACTAATAAAATCTATAGAAAGAAAGAAAAGAAAAAAAAAGAAGAAACGCATATTTATTACACACAGGTTCGTCTCATACCGAAGAGTCTTTTAATGAACCGTTAAAAAAAACTACTCGTGCTAACTCTTTTTCGGAAAGAAAAAGAAAGAAAGAGCACGAGTAGTTTTTAGCTATGCATCAAATTGCATGGCATAAATCTAAATATCATCCCGTAATAACCTAATAATATCGTTTTGGAGTGCTCAGTATACCATATGGGTTCTTCTTTTTTTTCTCTCTTTATTTCTTAATATTATTTCTCGGGATAATGGGAGTTGCTTGTCTCCTCTCCAAATAAGACGCAAGAGGTGAATTCATCATGTTGTTCCTAAAAAAAACAACCTTAGTATGAATGAAAACAAAGTAATAGTAATTTCATTGTTTGGCATGTTCAGAAAAACACGCACTTTCCAAAGCGCAATATTATGACAGCGAAGCGTGCTTTTCTTCGAAAGTATGGACGAATAGAAGCGTAATAATTCGTTATACTTTATGTAAATAAATACTCGAAACGGTTTAGTGACTCTTTATATGGGCTCTCTTGTGGTCTCACGTAGAAAAAATGTCAATAAAAACATTAAAAAAAAAACAAAACAACAACAACAACAAAAAAAAAAAACAAGACTGAAAAAGTATTATTTAGATATTTTTTTGTTTTTATTTATTTAATCAATCAAATTTATTGTGTACGCTTACATTAACAGTCATTGCAGTGAGTCAAAGAGTTTTATTTACAAATGCTAATTTTGAAGCTAGAAAAAAGTTTAATACGCATTTTTTCTTTTATTTCCCCGATTCTTAGAAGATTAAGCTACAAAAACGAATAAAGAAAAAAATGACTAAACTTGCAAATCGGTCGGAAAATTAGGGTGACCCAGAAAAAAAAAAAAACAGAACCCAAATTATTTATTTTCCCATTAAACAACCCTAAACCTCAACCCTAACCCTAACCCCTAGTTAAGATTAACAGTTTTATTACAAAATTTGTGGGTTCTGTTTTTTATGGGTCACCCTAATTTTCCGACCGATTTGCAAGTTTTGCCGAAAAAATGCTTAAAAGAGCAATATGGTACCTTTTTTTTTTCTTAACATTTTTTGAACTTCAAGAATAAGGCATCCAGATAAACAAAATAGACAAATACTTATAATATATAATGCAATTCTCCATGGAAAATTTTTAAAACCTGTAAAAAAAATCATTCATATGAACGTTCATTCAGAGAGTCAAATTAACAAAATGATTGAGAGGGAGTGGGCGTATGGCAACAAAATAATAAAAATGTCTTTTAAAAAGAAACCCCATCTTTTATTGCTTTAAATAACGACAAATGTATCAAAATTTGTTAATTAGCTGATGTTTGAGGGAAAAACAAAACATAAAACAAAACAATCTAAAAAGTTTCTTTAGCGAGTGCGTGTTTTTCTTTCTTTCTGTTGTTGTTGATATCCCTACTTATTATTATCCATAACAATTAGAATTTAACCTCTGTTGATTCCATTGGCATTTCCCATGAATGTTTAGATCAGGAATCGCCGAAGCGATTAATGGGACGAATCAAGATAAAAGTCCCAGGAAAAAGGTCCCACGTTTGGAATGTCAGCTAAATCCTTGATTCACATAAGTTAGATTATATATTTTAATTCTAAGTTTAACTTCAGAGACTTTTGTCTTGTTTTCACACGGAAAGACAATTTATGGGGTTTCGTTTGTTGTCAATTCTTTGCGGTTTTAAGGTCGCTCCTGGTTTGTGTTTAAACCCCAAATATATCTGGTTCTTCCTTCTTGTGGGCTGTTAAGCTGAAAGGGAATTTAAGAAAAGAAGCGAAAGGAACAAAGATAAGGATAACTTTAGGGTAAGAATTTTATTCGTTGATTCACACTATTTTTGGAGGGGGGAGATATTTTCCCGAGCAACTCAATAGGAGTGTCTCCTTCGAAGTCTTGGGGTAAAAAGGGCAGAGATTCCTTTTGGGCGCCAGGAATTCGTTTTTTTCTGCACATGCCCTAAGGGTTCTTCCGGTCTGAGTCCGTCTGGGAGATTGTTACTTTTTGTGTCTTTTTAAAAAAATATTTAATACAGTTTTGCTTTTATTTTTATTTGATTATTTATTAATCGCCACAAATTTTATTCACTGTTGTGGTTTACCAAGTTGTTTTTTTTACACACTACCCGCCCTGCCAGTCCCCACAGTAATGCTAACAACCAGTTTGGCCTTCACGAATTAATTTTAAAAGAGGTTGTGCAGCACCGTGCACACAAAGGACGTACAGACCACACCGTAATTCAAAACAATTCTTTATTTTTCATACGGCACATGCCGTGAAAACTGAATTAAACGAAAAGAATTTGTGTAAGACACAAAATCACACAAAATACAATAAATTTACAAAACAATAAAACAAACAAATTTCACACATAAAAGGATAAAAACAAAGTTACCAGGAAAGGTTTACGCCTTGTAATTCTACCGAAAATTCTAACTATACAAAACATTCAAAGCTAAAACTATGAATTACCAATTAAACATACGAAGGAGGTTAGGGGTATTTAAACTCATTTGCCACAAAAGGCACAAACAATATTTTAACTAGGGAAAAGAATAATTTTCATTTAGAGAAATTACAAATTAAAACAAAAAAAATAACACATGTAAATATTAAATGCAGTTTTAGAGAAGAGAATGGAGAATTTGCCTACTTTGTTGGCACGTAAGGACTTGGACATAAACGAGACCAAAGTCTTAGTAACTTTGTATTAAGAATGCGGTTCCAAATATAACCACCAAAATTTGCTCTGTGAGAGAGCCTCAAGGTTTGTGACCTGTACCAAATGGTCACCTCAAAGGGAAAGAAAACTTCTTGCCAGGAATCCCTTAACCTGACTGTTTACCAAAATTACTACTCACAGTACAAGACCCTACAAACTTTCATTTTTTACTAAAAGCTTTTGCTTTCACTGCACAACAGCAGTGATTGACTTTTACATAACAACACAAAGGCAAAATAAGTACTCCAAACAATCTCAAAAATGCATTTACACATATTTTTAGGTTTTTTTTTAAAAACCCAAGAACTATTTCTTTTAAGGGAACCATTTTTACCAGTGGGAATGGCCAGGTCACAGCGTACCTTATTAAGGGGAAGGGTGGAAAGGCATAAATCAGACCCGAACCATGACAAGAAAAAAAATACAATTACTACTAACAAACATGTATACAGCGGCAGCGACAAGCCCAACGACCAACCCAACCGCCAGTTCTGTCAAATTCTTAATGGTCCCCTTGAATATATGGATCCCAGACTTCCAGTTTTGATCTCCCAGAACTAAAATGCCTTAAAAACAAGATAATATCCTTTTCTTCCGATGTAAAACAATCTCCCTGGTCTAGCGCTAGTGAAAGGGAATTGACTCTCTTGCTGCCCGACTGATACTAACGAGTCACTCTCCCGAGTTTAATAGTATGAGCAAATGACGGACTTTCTGTGATAAAGCCCCTTACTTCTTTTCACTATCCTATCATATTGTACTTATCTTCTATTATGCTGGATCGGGTCATCTATTCTCTGAGTATCTGGGTTAGTTCTCCCTTCTTCTACCTGGGACTTTTTGAGACTTCTTCATCTCTATGTTCGTTGTTGTTTTTAGTAACGAACACAGAGACTTGTATATTTTTCAGACGTCTTTATTTCGACCCAAGTTAACCATCACGTTTAGAAGAAATAGTCATCTTGGAGACACGCCTGTCTCTTTCAAAGCCTAACTACAAAATCTCTAAATTCCAAGTTCACCCCTTGCTTCCATAAACCGAATTGACCAATCAGAGGATAGCCGTAAGGTCAGTAAAAGGTCAAAGCTCTGTGAATTCAGAATCATCGTTATTTTTAATGTCTACTCTACCGTACTGAAACACAAGCATGTCAAGCCCGCGGGCCGAATGCGGCCCTCACACAGACTGCGTTCCAATACGGCACTTTTACAGTACCCCAAGTTTTAAAAAGTTTCAAAAAAATTCCTCGGCGAAAACGGTCGTTAAATTTCATTAGGGCAATGTATTGTTAAGAAACTGTCTGTTATCAACGCATTGTCTCTCACCCCTTCTTTTGAGTTGCGGAAGGAGGCTAATTCAATAAAAGGGGGTGAGTCTTTCCCCTTGCCTTCAATCAACACATGGCTATAATTGGAAGTGACAGTGACTCTTGTACGTTTTATTATTTGAATTTTGACAGTAATATTCTTTCTTTTCAATAAAAATGTTTTTTTAGATATGTATTGATTGGTTTTTAGTTGATGATAAATAAATTATTGATAGCAATAATCACTTTATTCTGTTAATGTAGAAGAAGGATTTAAAGACATAGTTGTCACATGCAGCCCTCATGACAGACGTGTGTAATCCAAGCGGCCCGAGGGGGCTACTCAGCTTGACATGCCTGCTGTAAAAGTTGTGTCGGGTATCCCGTCCAATAGTGATAAGTTAATTAATCTGATTGATTTTAACGGCATATCAACCCGTATGGGGTTACGTTATTAATTAATCTGAGGAACAGGAACAATTTTTGTTAATTTTAATCCACTTGCATTCGTTATCTATCAATCATATTGCGATTCTCACTTTCAAACATGCATACAATAGTTATCATGAAACAGGTGTGAACTGACAGTAATCTGGGCCACCGTGTTTGTGTGGGGTGGGGGGTATTATCGACTCCTTAACCCATACCGAGTCCATTCCGTACAATATCAATCGGAATTTTTTTCGTCTGCTCCAAACCTCTGAAAATATAAAGAAATATTATCACTGACCAAAAATTACGGAATCAGCACTCTTAGGGGATGTTTACGTGGGTTGTTTATTTAGCAGTAAATAAACGAATAACAGGCAAGACGCAAAGCATTTTTATTTTAATAGCTGGACAGTCTGGCTATATAAAATATTGCTTTAAACAAAACTAGATTAAATTGTTGAAATTAATGGTATTTTTTTTTTCAAGCCTGCAAACGAAAATTTTATGAAATAAACCAATATTGGGGGAAATTAATTATGGATTTCATTGACCAAAAAAAAAAAAAAAAAAAAAAAAAAAAAGAAATAAAATAAAGAAATAAAAAAAGAAAATCAAATTAAATCGAACTTAATGGACCTAAATTCCACCATCGTATGTCACCCCGTCTAAAGAAAAAATACCAAAAATCAGGGAATTAACCAAATTTAATGAAATTTTCAGTGTTAATATATTAATGAATAAAAGATATAATGCATTAGTTATTTTATTTAAAAACTTTTACATTTTTTTTTCAGGTCAGTTAACTTTGAACCACGTATCTTTTGAGGCATAACACAGATTCTCAAAGATACATGGTTCAAAGTTAACTGACCTGAATAATATGTAACAGTAATTAACTTTTAACATTCCCTAATATTGATAAAGCACTACGGATTTATTCGAATTTAATGGTTAACTAATTCGATTGATAGGTTATCGACCATATGGAAATCTGATCTCTCTGATAAAATAAATCTGGAATACTTCCAAGGAATTTAACGAAACTCTTGGAGAAAAAGGAAGATGGAACTACACGAAGATGCTGCGTGCTTACCTTCTATCACGTAAATCACTCCACTGGATGTTCTCATCCCTTTTCTTATCTAACTTCGTACATCACTCTAAGTAGGGAAGGAATATATAGACCAGTAGTTTTCAACCAGGGAGGGACTCCTTTATGCGTTAAATAGAAAAACATGATTTCACTGAATGATTGAGATGAGGCTCGATGATTAGTATTATCTGCGTTATTCGGACTATTGTCCTCATCTTCATTGTTATCTGTATAACTTTTCGGTCGGTATGCCCTCCGGCCTTCTTTAGGTATTTCTTGTCGGACTCGGGAACCTTCTCGTTCAATTGAACACATGGCTTAGTGGATAAAGGAGTTAGGTTAAGACAGCTCTAAGTGATAGTTATCTCTAGATTGCAGGTTCAATCCTGGTCAGGGGCAGCAGTAACATAGAATAATAGTTAACACAGATTAACGCCTCTATCCCCAGCTATGGTTAGCGGAATGAGAACAGGATAACTCCGTGGACTGAATAAAGGGTTGGGTTCAAAGTTCCATGATGGCTCCCGATTACAACAAGAAGGTTCTCGTGTCCGACAAGAAATACCTGAAGAAAGCCGAGGGCACATCGACCGAAACGTTGTACAGATAACAATGAAGATGAGGACAATAGTCCGAATAACGCAGATAATACTAGAAAAACGTGAGTTTTAAAAAATGTGTTTATGAATTGAGTTAAAAAAAGAAACTTCAATACCCATCAAAAATGAATAAAACAAAATGTCTTCGGCATGAAATAAGCCATCAAGGGTTGGCATGGCATAAAATCCAACCAACCAGGAGATAATTTCATTGAAACTGCAGATTGACAGACGCAAACGGGTTCCAGGACCGCACAAAACGCAGAGTGCATTTATTCGCGTTACTGAGAAGTCACGGTGTTAGTGTCATTGTGTGTTTGTGTTAGTATTTTCTTGATTTTCATCGTCACATTGGTGACTGTGCATCTCTAGTATTTGTGGTGTTAACATGAACCATTATCTCTCATATTTGTGCATTTATATATTACTAGCAGGATGTAGCATAGGGCCAAATTCGAGTCGTAGTATAAGTCGTTAGTTCAGAAACAACACATGCAAGTCGTATTATCACAAGGGGGCTGTTTATTTCTTTCTAGGCTCATGGGTTCTTTTTGAGAGAGAGAGAGGTCAAATTACTATATCGTAAATCATGTTCGGTACTACTATGCGAAACCCATACGGGGGAACTCGGGAGGCCCCGTCTGCCTCTCACCAAGGCCCAGCGGAAAAAGGCCGATTTTTCTCTTCTTCCGTTTCTCGTCCCGGGGTGGTAGGGTCATCCACTTCCGCTTCCTGTCAAAAGCCGGAACTTCCGTTTTTATTTTTAAGTCTAATTCCGGGTTCATTCGTCAGTCAATTGCTGGCACAACGTTGAATGTTTACCCCTCTAAACTTTAACCTTTATTCCTATCTCTTTTTCTCTTTCTCCAGAAATCCGAATAGCGCCCTCTTTTCAATCCCCAAATTCCCCGTAGACCATAATAATTACGCTACAAGGACATGTCGATATACTACAGTATGATAAGTTAACTATTACAACGTATAATATGCATAGTTAAGAGCTATTGCTAATAGTTCAGCATGTAAAAAATCATATGGGTGCTAGAAGGCGCTGGCTGCGGGTCTACATGTCCTGGGAATGACGTTAAACTCTATCTGATGGTGAGGTTCCAGTTTTTGAGGTTTGGGGAATGTGGAGCACCCCTTCATCACCATTGCTCCCTGGTCCACTCTGACCCTGAGTGGTAGTACCTGTTAGGGTCCCATCTATGGGTTAAATAGAAAAATTGTATTATCCATTAAGAATTAATTTATTTCAAAACTTTATCGGCATTAAATGACCCACTGAGGTTGATATGCCGTAAAACAAACAAACAATCAACATGTAAAAAGTAAAATAATCTTGATTTAACTCTCTCACTCCCATCTTTCCATTTCATTGAAATAGATTAGCGTTATCATTATCGTTCTAGATCACCCGCCTCTCTTTTTTTTTCTTTACATTTTCTTTCTGATGTGTACCATGACATTTTTCTCTTTTTCTTTCCTCATATTTCCCTACCCAAAACTTTCCCGGGGAGTGTTAAAGTGACATATGCAGGTAGGTCCTAGCGTATTGTGAAAATTTGTATTATTTTGAATTATTATTTGGACTGTTGTCCTCGTCTTTATTGTTATATACACAACGTTTCGGCTGATGTGTCCTCTGGCCTTCTTCGGATGTATTCTTGTCGAACTCGGGAGTCTTCACGGAACTTCAAACCAAACCCTTTATTCAATCCACTGGGGTAGACTGTTCTCTAGGTACCACCAATTTTCTCTGTGAAAGTTATCCCCCTATATTCAACACAATTAAACATATTGCATAAAGGATTTACGAAATAATGAAAATTATGAACGAAAAACAATGTTACATTTTTGCACCGTTAAATCAATTGAAATTTAACGTAGCCAATAACAAGTTATGACTAGAGGCTTTTTAAAAAATTGTATGAAAAATCAATTAATGGTCCGATTTTTACGAAAATTTCCATAATTGCTTACCTTTGATGAAAATATGTCTGAAATAGGTTTTTCCTAAAATGTATTAGACAAAATATTTTTTACTAGGTCTACCCCCCCTATTTTATTTTATGAAATATGAAAAAAATGAACAGACAAAAACGATTTTTACTTTTTTCTATAAAGATAAGAGTCTGAATAATTATATCAGAAGATTTTTATAAGTTTTTATGCCAGAGTTTGTTTTTTTTTAGTAAAAGAACCATGAATACAGAATTCTGCTAAAAAAATATCAATAAAGAAACTGACCATGTTGTAAAAAAAAAACGGACTGTTTTATTTATATTTTAAGATAACGATGAGTAATTTTTCCCCAATCGGATAATTTGATCTTTTCTTTGTAACAACTCTTTTGTTGGTTATTGCTTTTTTATGAGATTTTTAAAAGAAAAAGTTTTTAAAAAAAGTTTCTTCCTTCAATATGGCCTAAACTGATCACGTGACGTATTTTGGTGGTAATCTCTCTAGAGAGAGATCCGGCTAAATAAGCCTAAAAGTAGGTTTGTCTATTTGACCAGAACCGCGCTAAGTAGCTTCCCCCCCATCACACACAACAAAAGTGATAAAATAGGATATTTATTTTGTGTTATTTAAATTTTGAATTGTTCCACTAATTTTGACCTTAGGTCATTGTCAGTAGCAAAGTTTTGTCTTTTTTTTCTTTTTTTTTTTTTTTTTAATACTAAGTTTTTAAAGAGTTGATATGCTATAAGAGAAGTGATGAAAATGAACTGTCGTGTAGGAATTTATATCCTGGATTCTATTGCTCAGTTTTATTTTCCTGTTCTTTATACAAATAAAACAATGTTGACAGAGAAAAAGCATTGTCCATAAAATAATTCATTAAAACATAAACAACAAAAATAATCTTTAAAAATAAACAAATAAAGAAAAAAAAAAAGTTGTTGTTTTAAAAAAAAAAATTATTTTCGAATTTTTATTTATTCTATGTCAGTGGGTTATGTTGGTGTCATAATTATTTTGTTCCCTTGGACAGCGAGAAACATTCTTCTCTGCAAGGTTATATTTGTTTGTTTTTTTTTCTCTGGTCACGTAAGCGTTATCTCCCCACCGTACCCCTCGATGATCAACCGTATCCCCTTCTATATCCAGACTTAGCTAAATAAATACATAATTATACTAAAACTAAAACAAAGTCCTGAATTAATTTCCAATGATATGTTTCTCACCAATTTGGAAATCAAGAGAGATTTATTTGTTTGATGGTATGGTGATGAGTAGGGCAGTTTGATGTCAATATTCATAAAAGTGTTCAAACATTTAAAGCCATAAATAAATCAGCACAATGGCATAGAAGACAAAACTCTGATTAAACAAACAAAATTGTATTAACAAGAATGTAACAAAAGGTAGCATCGAAACTGGCGAGGTTCGCCAAAGTTCTTTTAAAAAATTCAATGTAAAATGTAATAAAATATTTACAATTCACAAAATAGAGAAGAACGTTAAAGTTTGTATGTCAAATAATCATCAGTCAGGCTGTATTTGTACTGATATTTAGATTGTCTGTTAAAGCGAGATTATTTAAAGGGAGAAAGATAGATAGTATTGTACCTTATCATTAAAATTTCTTAAAACAAGTGACAGGATTCTCTTTGGCAGGCAAAATCTTTCTGCTTGAAAATGAAAATCCTAGACTTTATAGTAATCAGGTAGGATCAGCAAGGCTTCTTCTGGAATAATTTTTCTTTTAAGCGGGAACGCCTCTGATTGTTGAATTTTACAATTTATTTTTACTAAGGTTGTGCGATCCATATGCGAAACCACTTATTTTGTCATTCGACTTCTGTCGTTGAAGTAAGAACTTCCAGGCTCACACAATGGCATGTTAACCTTTATTGGTTATCTAAAGCCAAAGCCATCCTGTAGAAGAACAGTAGTGGTACTATTTAATCCATAGTCGAGGGGATAGGGGGTTCATACTTTTCCAAGTGAATTGTCAGAAAGTGAACCTCATAGCATGTTATGTCCCGGGTATGATGTTAAACAGCATCTATTGGTGAGGTTCCAATTCTGGAGCTCTGGACAGTGTGGAATGCCCCTTTATTGTCTTACTCTCTCAGGTCAACTCTGACCCGGAGTGATAGTACCTGTTAGGGTTGGTGTAATGGTTAGCAAGCTAGTCTTGCAGATCTGTTATCTACTGAAAAATGAGTTTGTCAAATCCTACCTATAGGGTAAATAATTCTATGGGTTAAATAGATCAAAAAATGAGTTTTGAAAAAAATGTTTAACAAAAAAAAAAAATAAATAAATAAAAGTTAAAAAAACAAAACAAGCATGAATAAAACAAATCGACTTTGGCATAAAATAACCCAAGTGTTGACATGCCATAAATCCAACTAACCAACATAACATCTATTTTATATGTATTTATGAGATGAGGCTTAATATGAATAATTATATTTCAGACTGTTGTCCTATCTTCATTGTCTATAAACATAACGTTCAGGTACTGTAACCTCAGGTGTTTTAGGTGTTTTTTAAAAAAAAATTATTATTACATTAAATTTACTATTAAATTTATTATTACATTAAATTTACCTGCGTTTGAATTCATGGGTAATTATCTGAAGATGACTTATTTTAAGGTAATTAAAATAATAAATGTAAAAAAAAACAGGTAATTAAAATAATAAATTGTAAAAAAAACAGGTAATTAAAATAATAAATTTAAAAAAAAAAACAGGTAATTAAAATAATAAAATTTAAAAAAAACAGGTAATTAAAATAATAAATTTAAAAAAAACAGGTAATTAAAATAATAAATTGTAAAAAAAAACAGGAATTAAAATAATAAATTGTAAAAAAACACAGGTAATTAAAATAATAAATTGTAAAAAAACAGGTAATTAAAATAATAAATTGTAAAAAAACCCAGGTAATTAAAATAATAAATTGTAAAAAAACCGGTAATTAAAATAATAATTGTAAAAAAAAACCCGTAATTAAAATAATAATTGTAAAAAACCCCAGTAATTAAAAAAATAAATTGTAAAAAAACCAGGTAATTAAAATAATAATTGTAAAAAACCCCCAGGTAATTAAAATAATAATTGTAAAAAACCCAGGTAATTAAAATAATAATTGTAAAAAAACCCAGGTAATTAAAATAATAATTGTAAAAAAAACCCCAGGTAATTAAATAATAAATGTAAAAAAAACCCAGGTAATTAAAATAATAAATTAAAAAAAACCCAGGTAATTAAAATAATAATTAAAAAAGAACCCAGGTAATTAAAATAATAAATTAAAAAAAAAACCACCTAAACAGAGCCCAAGGTTAAATGGCCTGAATTGTGTGTTTATACACAGTGAAGATGAGGACAACAGTCCAAAATATATAATTACTCAGAGAGAGAATGAATAAGACTTGGATATAGATATGATATAGATATGTAGATATGAACAGACTAGACAGATATAGAGAGAAATGAATGAGAACAAGATATATAGATTGGTTTCATTTGGTTTCTTTGTTTAATGGCATATCAACCTTTGTGGGTTATTTAATGGCAAAACCACCTTTGTAGAACAGTAGTGGTACTATTTAACCCATAGCTGGGAATAAGGAGGTTTTATGAGCCAGGCTAATAAGTTAGAACAGATGTTACACAGTGACTTGCTTATTGTAGGTGTTGATGGTGGCTGTGTCACAGGAGCTTTTTTTAGTAAATAGGTTGGTTGACTGGTTGTTTGTTGGTATTTACTGCGCACCACCCGCGTGTGGTCGGGCACAAGGCCCTATTAATGTGGGACCACCCACGACCCGAGACTCATGGTAGCGGGTGCAAAAAATATGTTGATACTGTCAGTATTCCCCCTCAAGGGTGGCGCCATCAGGCACTGGGCAATAAAACCAGCTCTGCCCTTGAAATTAAGGGGCAGGTGTTGCCTGGGGGGATGGCCCCTGGCTGCTTATTTTTTTATTTTCATTTTTTTATTTTTTTTTTTTTTCATTGTTATTTAAAGCCGAAATCATTATTTTAATTTAAAAAAAAAAAAAATTTTTAAGCAGTTATATGGTATCAAGTAACCAATGATAGTATGTATTATCTCCATCTCTCTGCCGTGGGGTGCTGCTTCCAGAATTTTTTTTCAAGACGCAGCAGTACCCTTGTGTAGTTCCCATCTAGCTTTTTCTTAAGTGTTTCATTAGACTCCAAGTAGTGCAGCCATACAGTAGCACTGACATAGCTACAGATTGGGCGAATTCTCACTTTGTCTTATCCGAAAGATCAGATTTCCATTTGGTCAATAATATGTCAATAGCAGTCTATACCTTTCCTATGTGTATACTGACATCACTCTCTGTAGATGAGATATTACTACCTAGGTATGTGAAATGGGCTACTAATTTCAGAGGCTTACCACTAGTATATGTAACGTTGTCCTTTTTTCCGGGCACTAAAACAATACTGTAACGTTGTCGTATATCTGGTCACAGTACCCAAAGGTATACATAACGGGGCGGTGGTGGTGTGCGCGTATATTCACGGTACTANCGCTTAGGGTACAAGTGTTAAGCTATCCAAATAATACAGAAGAGATTTTGTAACAATTCTGCTTGTCGTTATGCTTGACCCGGTGTCACATCCTGATGCCCTCGGCTGACTGTCGCAAAATCAAAATGCGACGGTGAAGTACTTTAATTTCAGTTGGTTTGCTTTACGGCAGGACAAATCTTTTGTTATTTGATACCAAATTGAATCTTATATTACCAATTATATAGTTTCAAGTAACTAATAATAATAATAATAATAATAATCAGTTGTAAACAATTATCGCTTCAAGTAACTTCTTAATCCTAATAATTTTATCACAATTATATGGTTTCAAATGACTATTCTTAATACTAATAATTTATAGTTATAATGGTTTCAAGTAAATATTCCTATTTAATAATAATTTTTTGCTCACGGTTATATGGTTCCTATATAATCTCAATAATTTGCAACACAACTATATGAGCACCCTGTTGTAGGGATTAGAATACGCTTACTGTATTCCCTACAAAAGGATAAGAACCCCACGAGAGCGGGGGCTGGGTATGACACTAAACTACATCTAATGGTGAGGCTCTGTAGTTGTCATGACCCCCTCTCTCTCTCGCGTAAGAGGCACAAACAAAAATCGCCTGCGACAGGCATTCAGAATACCTAGTGTCTCAGGACTACTCAAATGCCGTACGTAGGTGTTAAGAAAATCTGCATGACTAACTGAGATGCAAAAATAATCTCCTTGGTCTAGCGCCAGTGAAAAGGGGATAGACTCTCTCAGCCACTCTGCGACTCTACTACATAGTTTCAAATAAGTCGTAAACTTCGTAAACAATATAGTGCTGGCAAACCGAGCCTAAAATGCGTTTTTGACAAAATGACTTTAGCCCCCCCCCCCTACAGAAAATAATTTACCAAAAATCAGGGAATTATCGGATTTTAATGAAATTTTCAGTGTTTATTTATCAATGAATGATCTTTATAATGCATTATTTATTTTATTTCAAAACTTTCTAATTTTTTTTCAGGTCACTTAATTTTGACCCCTCCCCCCACACCTTATGTTTGAAGGCGTAACATTTTTTCGAGTTGGTCTTATACTGTACTAATTACAGTATAAATAATGAGATAAAAGACCGAAGTTATGAATAGAAACAAAAAAATTTTTTCTATGGCCCTCTATGAGAAATAAGTACCGAAATTGAAAAATAAAATGTAAAAAAAAATAATAGATAATTATTTTTTTGGAGATTTCTTTTTTACTCATTTCGATAATTATTTAATTGCTATTATCTTATAAAAGAAAAAAATATACATCGATATTTTTTGCTTAAAAGGGGGAAGGGGTACATTTTCAATAGTTTTTCTTCAAAACTTATTACTTTCGTCTAAAAAAATAAGGTTTGCATTAAGTAGATATTTATTTCTAGAATCTAAAAATATAACATTTTAAACTTAACATCAGGCTTTTCACATTTTAAATGAATTTTATATATTAATTTTTCATAGCAAAAATACTAATTAAAGTTTTGAAATAAAATAACTGATGCATTATAAAATTAATTAATTGATAAATAAATACTGAAAATTTCATTAAAATCGGATAATTACCTGATTTTTGGTATTTTTTTGCAATCGTGAATGTTACATTAAAGTTGTAAACAAGCGCGTAAAACCATTTAAAAATAGACAGAATGGCGGATCGCGTCGAAATTGACCATAACAAATCTATTAAAATAAACTGCATATGTAATTATATTTTTCTTTGTTTAATGATAGTCATTATGTTACTACTTATCGATTTAGACAAAGTTTGACCTTAAATAATAGATTTAATTATTTTTAATTCGCTTTTAAAACTCGTAGCAGGCGATTTTATTGCCAGTACCTAAAACAATAGCTTCAAGTTACTATTCTTAATGGTCTAAGCTTGCAAATTGGTCGGAAAATTAAAACGGAAAGTTTTTTGGTGGTCCCATGACAGTTTAACTACAGTCTATGAATGAACTTTTGCGAATTGGGTTACGGTTTAGGAGTTTGGGGATTAAGGTTGTTTTTAATTACGTATTGCTTAAAAAAACAACAAAACCCCTAAATTACTATACAGTTAATTAATTTTGAATCCAACGGTAGACACATTAGTCTCAATTGTTTGTGTTAGTATTGCAATGTATAATTTCAATTAAACTTGGTTTAAAAAAATTATATCAACATTAAATGTATAGTAATTTTTTTTTAAAAAAAGCAATACGTAATTAAAACAACCTTAATCCCCAAACCCCTAAACCGTAACCAATTCGCAAAAAGTTCATTCATAACTGTAGTTAAACTGTCATGGAGGACCACCAAAAAAGTTCCCGTTTTAATTTTCCGATCAATTTGCAAGTTTAGCCTTCCTATCTAATACGATTAATTTTCATAGATCTAACCCATAGATAACGGGTACTACCATTCCAGGTCAGAGTGAACCTTTGGATAATGTCAATTAAGGAGTAATTCTATACTCCCCAGAATCGGAACTCGTTACAGTATGGATGTAGACTTTGGATCAGACTGAACCTGGAGTAATGGCATTGAAGTAGTAGCTCCACACTCTCCTAAGCTCATGATAGTTTAGCGTCACATTCAGGACGCATTTTTTTGGAGGAGGTATGTCTCCTTTCCGCAGGAGATACAGTCGTCGTATTTTCTAGGCCACACCGACAAGGTAGAGTGAAGAGACATCCCTCGCCTACTTAAAAAAATATTTTTAGCTCTTTAAATATTCATCACATAACGTTATGAATTAGAATAATTGTAATACGTCTGATAAGAAGTGTGTGCGTGAGTTGTCATTTACTAAGCTTAGAATTATAGGACACCCAGTGGAATCGAACTCATTCTTAATGGTCTTTTAGCTTATCTAGTTAACCATTACACCACGTGTCCTGGGTATAAACGTTAAACTGCATCTAATGGTTTCAGTTTTGGAGCTCTGAGGAGTGTGGAGAATCCTTTCATAGCCATTACTACCAGTTCTACTCTGACCCGGAATGGTAGTACGTGTTAGGGTTCCACCTATGGGTTAAATAGAAAAAATGAGTTTAAACAATGTTTTAAAAAATCAAGTTTAAAAATAAATTGAGTACCCCTCAAGAATGAATAAAACAGAACGTCTTCGCATAAAATAACCAAATGGGTTGACATGCCGTAAAACCCAACCAACCAACCAACCTTCATCGCCATTACTCCGGGTCCACTGACCCAGAGTTGTAGTACCTGTTCGGGTCCCATCTATAGGTTAAATAGAAAGAAACGAGTTTAAAAATGTTGAATACCATCAAGAATTAATAAAACAAAATGTATTCGCATAAAATAACCCAAGGGTTGATTTGCCGTAAAATCCAACCAACCATTACACCACGCGTGATATCACACTGTGCACGCGCCCGCCCCGGGTCAAATCCCGAGCGTCGATCCAGGGACCCCCCCAGGCAACACCTGCCCCTTATTTAAAGGGAGGGTGGGTTTATTGCCCAGTGCCTGAGGCGCCCCCCTTGAGGGGAATGTCGAAGGGGATAGAGGCAATTTTTACCCCGCCACCAATGAGTCTCGGCTTGTGGGTGGTCCCACTTAATTGGGCCTTGTGCCTAACCTAGTACAAGTGGGGTACAAGGATAATACTCCCACTGGATTAGATATTTGTAATGAGAAAACTATTCGTTGTATTGTTGTGGGTAGTGATGTGAATCTTGTTTTCTTTAAAAGAGTATTTTTATTTCATTATATATTTAAATATAAAAGCAGCAGTTATTTTACGAACCATGAATATTTTTTCTCGACGTCACCAAGAATAATTAGCTTCAATAATAAAAACTGTAATTTGTATATACTGAACACAACTGGGAATAAAGTCGTATTCAAACAACTTTATAATTGTCATTATTCCCAGCCCCACTCTGACCCAGAATGGTAGTACGTGTAAGGGTCTCATCTATGGTCAAATAGATGTTTAAAAATACTTCGTATTCGATAAGAATACTTAATACTCCATAACTGAAGCTATAATTGTTTATTAAGGATTCATTATCATCATGTTGCGCTTACAGCACGGATACACATCTCTCTCTCTGTCTCTCTCTGTCTCTCTCTTCTCTATCTCTCTCTCTCTCTCTCTCTTTCTCTATCTCTCTCTCTGTCTCTCTCTTTTCTCTATCTCTCTCTCTGTCCCTCTTTCTCTCCTCTTCTCTGTCCTCTCCTTTCCTCTCTCTCTGTCCCTCTCTTTCTCTCTCTCATCCCTCTCTTTCTCTCTCTCTCCCTCTTTTCTCTCTCTCTCTCTCCTCTTTCTCTCTCTCTCTGTCCCTCTCTTTCTCTCTCTCTCTGTCTCTCTCTGTCTCCTCTCTGCTCTCTCTTTCTCTCTCTCGTCTCTCTCTTTCTCTCTCTCTTCTCTCTATCTATATCTCTATATCTCTATATTCTATATCTCTCTATCTCTATATCTCTCTATCTCTATCTCTCTATATCTCTCTTCTTCTCTCTCTCTCTTTCTCTCTCTCTCTTTCTCTTTCTCTCTCTTTTCTCTTTCTCTTCTTCTTTCTCTCTGCTCTTTCTCTCTCTCTTCTCTTCTCTCTCTCTTTCTTCTTCTTTTCCTCTCCTTTCTTCTTTCTCCCTTCTCTCTCTTTCTCTTTCTCTCTCTTTCTCTTTTCTTCTCTTTCTCTTTCTCTCTCCTCTTTCTCTCTTTCTCTCTCTTTCTCCTTCTCTTTCTCTCTCTTTCCTTTCCTCTCTCTGTCTCTCTCTTTCTCTCTCTCTGTCTCTCCTTTTCTCTCTCTCTTCTCTCTTCCTCCTTTCCTCTCCTTTCCTCTCCTGTCTCTCTCTTTCTCTTTCCTCCTCTCTCTTCTTCTCTTTTTCTCTCTTTCTCTCTCTTCTTCTCTTTCTCTTTCTTCCTCTCTCTCCTCTCTCTCTCTTTCTCTTTCTCTCTCTTTCTCTCTTTCTCTTCTCTCTCTCTTCTCTTCTCTGTCTCCTCCTTTTCTTCTCTTCTTCTCTCTCTTTCTCTTTCTCTTTCTCTCTCTCTCTCTTTTCCTCTCTTCTCTCTCTCTCTCTCTCTCTTTCTTCTCTCTCTCTCTTCTTCTTTTCTCTCTCTCTTTCTCTTCTCTTTCTCTTTCCTTTTCCTCATCTTTCCTTCTCTTTCCTCTTTCTCCTCCCTCTTCTGGTACTAAAATGTATTCTTGTTGATAAAAATTACAACGCGAGAAATATGTAGTCACAACTGCTAGCCTTTATTATCGTGCTCGCCTGGTGTGCAGTGTTTCGATCTATTAATTAGATCATCTTCAGGGCATTTGTTGGTATATGGAAGGTAATAAGAATTTTTTTTTTTATCACAGAATAACGAGAAAAGCGAGTGTAGTCCTTGTTATTCAGTCTGTTTAAAAAATGTTGAGGTTTGAAAAAAGGGGAGACGGTTTGAAATATGATGTCAAATATTTTTTTATGATGTGAGTATGGGATGGTGTAAGTGTGTGTATTAAAAGGAAACATTGTGCAATTTTTAGGTGTGTGGGTTGTTATGAGTACAAAACCTGGATATATATATATATATATATATATATATATATATACTAGCAAATATATGCACCCTCCAGGTGCAAGTATTAAAGTTTTAATGTAATGAAATATCGTATTAGATTAGAAAGTCTAATAAGAATGCAGATACAAATATTTGAAACAGAGTGGGGGTATAATAGAAAAATAGAAATGAAACTTACTCTTCCATCGCTGCCGAATTTTACTTATTTAACTATTTAGTTAAATTAGGAAATAAAGAATAAAATTACACTTATTTTTTCTTATTAATGGATTTCATTTAAGATTCATTGGAGAGATTTTTGCTTATATTCATTAAAATAAAACCAAACAGTTAGAAATCAATAATACTAAACACATATTTAATAAAATCACATTTTTAATATCAATATGCAAATTAGCCTTCCCGTTCACACTGCAAACCGCTATTTTTTGTATATATAAATACAATTGCATGTTATTAGTATGTAGATATGGTCAACAGTGGCTTCGGCCTCTGGACCATTGATATAATTAACGGCGTCGATCCCAGGGGGCCATCCCCCCAGGCAACACCTGCCCCCTTAATTTAAAGGGGCAGGGCTGGGTTTATTGCCCAGCGCCTGAGGCGCCACCCTTGAGGGGGAATGCTAACGGGATCGACGCAATTTTTCACCCGCCACCCCATGAGTCTCGGCTTGTGGGTGGTCCCACATAAATAGGGCCTTGTGCCTGACCCGTACAAGTGGGGTACGTGGAAAATATCATGTAGATATGGACAACACTAATAAAAAGGTGAAGCAATTTTATTGATAATTGAGGTTTAGATATAAATAAAATCATGAATAATGTGATGAAAATAACTATGTTAATTGTGACTTGATTAGTAATATAGTTTCGGTTACAGACAGAAAAACACACAATCTCCATTATAATAAGATATATATATATATATTCATTCCAGGTTTTGTACTTATAACATGATACAATAATTTAGTGATTTCATCACTTTGTGTGATATAATTGACACTCATTGTATTGAATATACCAGCTGGAAATAAGTTTTAAACTTGTTTTATTTTCTGCCGAGGACTGAACATATGACACAACATAACTGAAATTTGCGCTCCAATTCAGCTTAACAAAGGGGCGTCATGAATCCAAATTTTGTACCATCAGAGCAGCAATATTATAATTAGTGCTATGGTCATATGAAGATGACAAGGTGTTTGTATTATAATGCTCATCAGTGTAGGAAATGAACTTGGTAACCCGAGTTCAAATCCTGGATGAGGCTATTTGCATTTCACATTTCAAAAATATGAAACCAATTATTCTCACTCCAGCTATGGGTAAATAGTAGAGCAGACAAACACCTTTCTATATGATTTTTATACGGGATTTTTTAAAATTAGTACCGCAGACACATTATTACTGAATTGTGAGTTGAATTTTATTTTATTTTTTAATTATCTTCACGAATATAAATCAAATCTCTTATTTTTGCTCAAAAACCAAGCTCTGGTGATATTTAATGTATATATATATATTTACTTTGTTTTTAATTGTTTTATTTTCGAAGTTTCCTCCGGACATACATGTACACAACTGCCCTTATATATATATATATATATATATATATATATATATGCATGTGTTCTCAGCACTCTCCTATAAGGCAGCGAAGACTGGATCACGTACTCACGTCGCGTGAGGAAACTGGACAGCTTTCACCTCAGATGCCTACGCCGCATTCTACGCATCCGCTGGCAGGACAAAGTGCCTTACACAGAAGTGCTGGAACGAGCAAACATAAACAGCATGCCCGCCATCACCTGCGAGAGATGCCTCTGCTAGCTTGTCCATGTCAGGGGGATGAACAAAGGCAGCATCCCCAAAGACCTACTGTATGGTGAACTAGTGGAGGGCACCCGACCGGCAGGGAGACCATGCCTACGCTTCCGAGATGTCTGCAAGAGAGACCTGAAGACATGCCGCATTGACATAGACACGTGGGAGGCTTGTGCAGAAGACCGTGCAACCTGGCGCCTCCTCGTCAAACAAGGAACAAAAAGAAGTGAAAAAGAGAGGAAAAAAGCTGCCACAGAAAAGAGAGCTAAAAGAAAGGAGAAACAGCAGCACCCCCAACACCTACAGAAAGCATCACCTTTTGTTTGCAGCCATTGCACAGAGACTGCCATTCGAGGAAGGGTCTGTTCAGCCACTCACATAGCTGTGTGTGTGTGTGTGTGTGTGTGTGTGTGTGTGAGAGAGAGAGAGAAAAAAAACCCCAAAAAAACACGCCATCGTCTAAAATAGATGGAAGGTTGCCAACCAGATAGATGGGCGCTGGAGAACAATTTATAGGAGACAGCTCATTTGTGCTATCAACCCGGCCATGTGCATCAAATAAACAAAACTAAGAACAATACACATTAATCAGAAGGCCATCTGTTGAAGACAAGCAGGATTGGCAATAGCCTTAACAAGTCTATCCGGATCCAAAGACAATACTAATCAACTACTAAAGCCCTTAAAATGCCACCTGCTCATTGACAGTAGGGTAGGTGGCTTTTTCACTTTAAAAAAAAAAATTCAAATTCTCTCAAACAGCGAAAGTTGTATGTTGCTATAATAAATACTAATACCAAAAACTAGATCTCTTACTTGCACTATTGTTTTTACCACATGGGAGACTTTACAGTTCCAAAATTGACCTACTTATTCTATTTGACAATCCCAGTATTGTGTAAATCCGTTTTTAACTTCATTGCGTGTCTCTGAACATTTTCTTGCAAATTTTCAAATTTAATTTTTATTTATTTTTTTTTTTTACTGAGACCATGCTTGTGAACATTACTTGACATGTGGACATATTGGGAGGTGACTGTTATATAACATAGTTCCCTGGGAAACTATTCTCCCTCCAACTATGGGTAGTAGGGCAGACTGGGCTCTTTAACCTTGGTATTGCAACTGCTCTAGAGAAAACTTTGAATTCAAACCTGTTACTCCCTTAAAAATTGACCTTGTGTCCCATTCTACCTGTGCGGTGGATTTAGTAAATACATGTATAAGTGCTATACATTCCTTATGTGAATGAAGCACACTTTCTAACACTAAATGCACTTTCCTAAGAAGAGTTATCTTTTGTAAATAATTATAACTTCAAGTAACTATTCTTAATACTTATAATTTGTACACAGTTATGTGGTTTCAAGTATTCCTAACCAATGCTAATAATTTGTACAGTGATATTATTTTAAGTATTTATGTTTTCAAGTCTGTATTTATCGTTTCAATCAAACCGATTCAATGGAAATCGAAATTCTTTAAAATAGACATCATCATTTGCTCCATCCATCTGAGCTTTGAGAGCAACAATTTATATACCTAATTAATAGATAAAATTTATTTAAAATATAAATGGCATAATTATAAGTTTTAAATTTCATATATATAGATTCCAAAAACAAATATTTTTTTAATAACTAGCTTACTTTAGTATGGTTATGCAATAATTATTGGAGAAATCTTAATTCAAAAGTTAACCCCCCTCATTTTAATCAGAACAAATATCGATGTACAATTTTTTTTTACTGATGATCTAAAAGAAAATTAAATTTCATAAATAAAAGAGTTAAAAAAAAAGAAAAGAAAGAAACCCTCCTGTATTTATCCAACCCTATACGCAAGCAGGATGTGACACTGTCAATTTTTAAGCAGAGTTTGAGGTTTGAGTTCAGTTTTCCTTCTCCTAGACTGGTTGCCATACCAAGGTTAAAGAGCTCAGTCTACTCTATTTACACATAGCTGGAGGGAGAATACTTGGATGCATATCTTTCTAAAGGGTAGTAGCACTATATGAAATGCAACCAGCCTTGTCCAGGATTTGAACTTGTCACAATGTTCATTTCTTATGATGATAATCATTACCTCACAGGTGTTTTTTTTTTTATTTTATTTTATTTTTTTATTTTTAAGTACTATGACCATGCTTGAGCACAATACTTGAGATGCCAACATATATAATGGTTATACAATCCTATGAAGAAAATCCTTGTCAAACAAAGATAGCTGCTTCATCACTCCTCATAGACTGATTTTATTTTGTAAGCTTTTTTTATTTTTTTGAATTATTCTGGCACACAGGCCTTAGGCTATTTATAGCATTTGCTGTTGCTAAGTAATTCTTCCTACACACTTCTGAAGCATGCTCAGAAGAAAAGGTTTGTCAGTGATTAATATACTAAGATCTTTTTCATTATTTATAGTACCAATAGTCCACAACACCATTGAGGCCTATTCTGTGTTTTACCCAGTAAGTTTTTACTGCTACTTTAAACCATATAATAATTTATATCATTGAATAGAGCTCATTGAAATATTTCTTTTTGTATATAAAATATGATTTTTCTCTCCTTGAATTTATCAAAGCAGTATTTATCTACCAATAAAACTGGTAAAATACTCCTTTCTTTTTTTTTTTTTGTACTCAGAACATGATGCAATAGTTGAGGTAGTTCATCATATTTTGTGATTCCTTATATAATGGAATGCATTTTCTGGTTTTGTCATTATTCATGGTTGTCTATACATTAAATACATTCTTTTATGAGAGTTTTATAATTAACTTGACATAATTTTCTGACACTCCCTGGTGACACACCTTGTACTAAATGCATCAATGGAAAATAGATTTTAAACTTGTATTATTTCTTGTGTAGCGTTGTTGTAGGCCAGGCAACTAACAGGACATAAGCAACACTAAACATAGGTAGTTGGTTAAAAAAACAAAAGCAACATACAAAAGAATAGTGGTTTGCAGATAGGCTTAAGGGGTCATTTATTTTTCATTTGCCAGTATGGTATTTTCAGTGAAAGAGAGAAAGAATAGGTTAATCTTTGGAATCATAAATTCCATTCATTATCTCAATCTCACGACTAGTTTAAAAACACTCCCCAAAATGGAGCCCAGAAAACACATGTCTATGCCCTGTGAGATCCCCAGCTGAAAAGGATGAGTCCCCTTACTTCCGCTTGTGATCTTTGGGTGGGAGGAGGAACATATCTGTTTCTGCTTTTCTGCAGAAAATTTGGGACTTCTGTTTTTAATTTAAAAAAAAATCTAGTACAGGGATCATTCACCAGTTGACATACATTGAGTGTTTTTAGAATCTTAGTCTGCTAAAAACTTTCTTTTCTTTTTTCTTATTTTTTTTTCTCTTTTTCTTTACCCAGAAATTAGATTACCATTTTCTTTTCAATTTAAATTTTCTATAAACCGTTTAATTATGTTACACTTGCTGAGGACTTAAGTATGGGATGACATGACTGAAATTTGTACTCCAATTCAACTAAACAAAGGGACGTCCTTAATCAAATCTGGTACTATTGTGTTAGTATAGCATTTAATTCTAAGACTAACAACAACAAATAAATGAATTAATACTTCGTTTAATTCTAACAATTTATTAATGAGCACATGAAACAATGAATAAGAATATAAAGTCCTTCCTGTGGATAAAGTTGAGTTTAAGGGACTTACCGATGTGCCGAAGAAGATATCTGGTATCTTAGGGATAGATTTCGGAGAGATTTTAAAGTCGCTGCCTCATGGAACTGCTCATGGAATCTGTAAGAATTTTAGTATTGCACCAAAACTTCTGGGCTCATCATGTGATTGGTATATCCAATTTTCAGAGAACCTCTCATTCTATACACAGGAATTACCATTTTACTGACCCAACAGTACAATCAAAGCATTATAATTAGTGCTAGGCTCATATGAAGATGAGAAAACTCCATCAGCAAGATACTCAAATGTGGATTGAAAAACAACCATACCAGTATCCTGGGCCGTTAGAATGCATCGACTGCACCTCTGCAGAGGGTAAGACTCCCCCAATGGAGCCACCTGTTGGCCGTGGGTGGTGACCCGTGATGCTTAAGGATAGAACCCAGGAGGATGAGCAGTTCATGACTTGCAATACTCCACTTTGGCCCTATCTTGGGCTAGACGGGCGGTTGGAGAGGCCCCCTCCGATCAATCGGCTGGTCACGTCAAGCCCGAGCACCTATATGATTTTCCCAACCCTATTGCCTTATGGCAAGCCCCAACCCCTTTTTATCATATGGGTGCTAGAAGGTGGTGACTGAGGGTCTACATGTCCTGGGAATGATGTTAAACTCTATCTGATGGTGAGGTTCCAGTTTTAGAGGTTTGGGGAATGTGGAGCAGCCCTTCATCACCATTGCTCCCTGGTCCACTCTGACCCGGAGTGGTAGTATCTGTTAGGGTCCCATCTATGGTCTAAATAGAAAAATGTATTTATAAAAAAATTGTATTATCCATTAAGAATTGATTTAATTCAAAACTTTATTGGCATCAAATGACCCACTGAGGTTGATATGCCGTAAAACCAAACCAGTATCATTCCAGACTTTGGAAACTTCATTACAATTGGCAAATCAATTAGAAATAAGGATTCTATTCAGCTGACATTCTTCTCTAGCTGTTTTGTATTTGGAACCACTATTGAACCGTTTTGATCAAGTTGATCTTGTTATCTTCAAGATGGCAGACTGAGAGCATCCCCAACTAACAGTTATCTCATTTTGAATCTTGCCTGCTGATCTATTCCAAAATAGACACCGACACTGTAAGTGTTTAATAAAATCAACTGCTTGCCTACCCCCCCCCAATACAATTCTTAAAGTAGTTATTGGTAATTTATGAGGAAGTGCGTCCCGGTCTCCTGCCTCAAAAATTGCTGCCCGGTGACTATCAAAATAACAACCCCAGCTCGTCGTAATTCTTGTTTATTTATCATAATTTGTCGTAATTCTTGTTTAGATATGAAGATGGATATATAGTTTTGAATAGACTGAGATAGATAAACAAACAAAATAATATAGATAGATACAAACAAATGGAGATAGATATTTTCGACAAGTAAATGTATTTGGGGGGGTCGGTCTTTTTTTTTTTTTGTCGTAATTCTTGTTTATTTAAACTAAAAACAAGACATTAAACAAACATGAATAAAAAAAAAGTCTTAGTATTTAAAGTAATATAGATAAATATGAACAAATTGAGATAGATAGATAGATATGAAGATGGATAGTTTTTAATAGACTGATCTGGATTGTTATTTTAATAGTCACAGGGCAGCAACTCTTGAGGCAGGAGACCGGGACACACTTCCTCATAAATTACCTAGTTATTTCTTTTAACAAATATGTATAGAACTTAAAGTGAATCGATTGAAATGGAAAGTCGCTCAGTCTCTAGTTACTTTATGCTTAGAGGTTAGGGAATAATGTTCAGACTGAGAGCATCCCACCTAGACAGTTATCTCATTTTGAATCTTGCCAGCTTCCCATGATGCATGAATAATGACTTTTTCAGCCTCTGACTTATCCTTAACTCTTGACACTTATGATATTGATGATAACATCTTTTTATACCAATGCAGACACAGAGAATACCAATGAAATTACCTTATGTAAATCATTATATAGATTCAAATTATCAAGGAGGAAATGCCTTATTATTTAAATCTTATGTAGTTTTGTTAGTCTTTCTAATTTAATATAATATTTCATTACATTAATACTTAAATACTTGTACTTGGAGGGTGCTTATTTTGCTAGTATATAGAATTAATATACTGTTAAGCGTAAACTGACATATCCTTAACTCTTTCCATTTAGGATACTGGTGGTAGTATACTGAACACTGAAGATTTCACTTTTATTATACCAAAAGGGGCCGGGTTAGCTCAGTCGGTAGAGTGTTCGGCTAGAAACCACAAGGTTCCTAGTTTGATACCGGTCCCCGCCAACTCAGCGTATGAGGGATCTGTGCGGTAAAGTAAGGAGCTGATGGTAGGTGTGGCGCTCCACCTCAGATGCTAAAACAATCTCCTTGGTCTAGCGCTATTGAAAAGGGGATAGACTCCCTCGCTGACTGGCTGATACCAATTTTAGGTCGCCCCGTCGACTTTACTTTACTTTTTTATACCAATACTTAAGAATATTGTTAAATGAGAAGATATTTTTCTTGAAACATTAGTTTGGGATGTTTGAGATACGCCTGTACTATTAAACAGCACTGGGTGGCATCATCAGTTATGTTATTACTGGTTCATTGGTAGGTTTTGGGTCTTTCAGCATAATACCCCCCTCACGAGTTAGGTCACGCACTAGGGCGTGGGATCTATCTGATTTAACACTAGCAGCTAAACTGGCTTAAATAGAGTTCTGCCAATGCAGATCTCGGCTTCTGTACACCTGGTTGGCTAATGCTGGAACCAATCAGCATTCAGAGTTGGTGTTATAAACAGGTTTACGGAGCACAGATCCTGTTTCTTTTTCTTTTTTTAAATTCATTGGCAGGGTTGGAATTTCATAATTTTTAATCTGTCAAAACATCAGTACTCTTGTGGGGATTAATAAAAGTAAAATTAAACCAAATAAAAAAATAAAAAAAATTAAAACAAAATTAAATAAATCAATAAGACACAAAAAAAAATAACAATCTCCCAGAAGGCTTCAGACCAGAAGATCCCTCTAAGCATGTGCAAAACCCCTCCCTCCCTCAGCCTCTATGACTCCCAGACTTTGTAGAGGTAACACCTATCGACTTGCTCGAAAATATCTCCCCTCAACAAAATCGTGTGAACCCACTAATAAAGGTCTTACTCTAAAGTCATCCTCGTCTCTATTCCTTCGATTCTTTTATTAAATTCTATTTCAGCTTCCCAGGCCACAAGAAGGAAGAACCAACTTTATTGGGGATAAGATATAAGTACAAACGAGATAAACCTGACCCCATACTCTTTGTTCAAGTTAATTTATTTCTAGAAAAGGTGACAGCTAAATTTTTTTTATCTCCGGGCAGGGCTAGCGCAGTTGGTAGAGCGTTTGGCTAGAAACCACAAAGTTCCTAGTTCGATTTCAGCCCTCGCCAACTCAGCATATGAGTAGCGCAGGGATCTGTGCAGTAAAGTAAGGAGCTGATGGTAGGTGTGGCGCTCCACCTCAGATGCAAAAACAATCTCCTTCGTCTGGCACTTGTGAAATGGGGATAGACTCCCTTGCTGATTGGCTGATACCGACTTTAGGCCACCCCAACGACTTTAAGCTGTAACAGGGATAACATTTTAAAAGACTGAAATCTATTTCCTCAAATGAAGGCAAACTTTTGAAGGAAAAATATTTTGAAGGGTAATTCTTTGTTAATTTGCAACTTTTGCCACATGGGAGACATTACTGTTTCAAAATCGATCTACCCTAATGTGGGGGTATTAAGAAATACTTGGCAATTTTATATGGAATGTCTTTTGGATAATTATCTCATTAAGTTTCAAGATGTAGCCCTGCACCCCCTCCCACCCAGCGCCTATCCCCCTGCACCCCCCCGGCGCCTATCCCCCTGCACCCCCCCAGCGCCTACCCCCCCCCCCGCACTAAAGGATTATGGGATTAGGCAGTCCCTAATGCCTGAGGAATGCTGCTGCTGAAATATTTTTGGCTCTTTCCACCAGAATCAAATTCAACCTACTGTCAGTGTGGGGTGGGATAAAAAAAACTTCACTGGTGCCATCATTTATTCCAGATGGTTTCTATGATCCTAGGAAAGTTGGTACCCCGAAAAAGAGGGGAGGGTGCCACATGGAGAACATCTTTCAGATATTGGCAAATCTCTGTTATTCTATAAGTTTCCTTTTCTACCATTCAATAAGCAATGTATCGTGCAATTCATTGAAATTTCTCTTTTGATTTGTCTGTGACATACTCATCTTTATTTTGTTTGTTTGTTTCCAACTGTTAATGAGGTTCTTCATTGAGGCAGCCATATTGAATGGAGTCACTTGAACCTTTTTGTTAAATTTTTATTTCTATATTTGCCTTTTACATTTAACATTTGAGATTAGAATATTATATATACTAGCAAATATATGCACCCTCCGGGTGCAAGTATTTAAGTTTTAATATAATAAAATATCATATTAAATTAGAAAGGCTAATGAAACTGAATAAGAATACAGATAAAAAGATTTTGAACAGAGGGGGTATGATTCAAAAATAGAACAACTTTGAAACTAACTCTTCCATCATTTTCCGTTACTCCCGTCTTTCATTGGTAAATTTTCCTAATTTAAATATTTAGTTAAAATAGGAAGTAAAGAATAATATTACAGGTATTTCTTCTTGTTCAGGGATTTCTTTTAAGACTTATCCCCGAGATTTTTGCTTATATTCATTAAGATAAAACCAAACAGTTAGAAATCAATAATACTAAGCACATATTTATTAAATTCGATTTTTCAATATAAATATACAAATTAGCCTTCCCGTTCACACTGTAAACCGCTATTTTTTTGTACATATAAATATAATTGCATGTTGGCAGTATGTAGACATAGTTAACAGTATTAATAATGTAAGACAATTTTATTAATAATTGAGGTTTAGATAAAAATAAAATCATTGAGAATGTGATGTCAATAACTAAGAGAATTGTGACTTGAGTAGGAATATAGTTTCGGTTACAGACAGAAAAACACACAATCTCCATTATAATAAGATATATATATATATATATATATATATATATATATATATATATATGTCTGACAAAGAAACTACCTAATTTATTTTTTCCTTGTTCTATAACAATTGATTTTTTTTTTCTTTTATAACATATCACAGAAAAAAATATTTTATTTAATATGAAAAGTTTTATATTATATACCCCTTTGCATATTGGATATATATATATGAGAGAGAGGATGAGGGGGATGATAATGGTTTCTCAGAGATGCTAATAGGTACGAGTTCTGCGTCACTGACACATAAAAATCTAAAAGGACGCAGAAAGATCGCATCCATGCATCTCAGTGTTTTTTGTTTTTTTTCTTCCCTCACCATTTCCAGCTAAATGTAAATACATTTCAATATTTTCTAGGAGATTAATTACACTGTATGCGGAACAAGGTAGGGGTTAGACGGCTTTAGTTGTTCATAGATAAAAACTCTACAATTTATCAAGAAACTTTAGTTGGGACCCATCACCATTGCTCCCTGGTCCACTCTGACGTGGAGTGGTAGTACCTGTTAGGGTCCCATCCATGGGTCAAATAGAAAATGTGTTTATAAAAAAAAGAAATTGAGCATCCATTAAGAATGAATTTATTTCACAACTTTGTCGGCATTAAATGACCCACCGAGGTTGATATGCCACAAAACAAACCAAACCCATACTTCTGGCTTTGTACTAATTTAAGTGTAGTAAATGACTGTTGTATAATAAGAGAGACTATTAAGCCATTGTTCGTGAATTTGATTCTCACTGGGTGCCCTATATTTCTGGCTTTGCACTAAAAAAAGTAAAAGTCATTGGGGTGGCCTAAAGTCGGCATGAGCCATACAGCAAGGGAGTCTATCCCCTTTTCATTAGTGCTAGACCAAGGAGATTATTTTAGTGTCTGAGGTGGAGTGCCACACCTCCATCAGCTCCTAACTTTACCGCACATATCCCTGTGCTACTCATATGCTGAGTCGGCAAGGGCCGGTATCGAACCAAGAATCTTGTGATTACTAGCCAAACACTCTACTGACTGAGCTAGTAAAAGAGACTATTAAACCATTGTTAGTTGGGTACCCCTATATTTTTGGCATCCTTCTCGTGACAGAGTGGTTGGTAGATGCTTAGGTAATATTCGCAGAGTTCCGTCCCGGCCTCCTTCCTCAAAAACGCTAGCCGGTGGCTGCTGAACCATGTATACAGGGTGACCAGAAAAACAGAGCCCAAATTATTCATTTATTTTTCCATTAAACTAACCCTAAGCCTTAGCCCTAGTTTTTTTTTTTTTTTCAAGTGACACTGCTTTGGCTATGGACTTCAATCGTAGCTGGTGTTTTTTTTCAGCAGCCACCGACTAGCGTTTTTTTGCCAATATACCTGATGCTTACTTTCATTCGACGTATCTGAATAGATTTCTGTGCTTGAGGATAAAGTGATTTTTTTTCTATTGACATTGTAGGGTGAGCCATTCAAACTTTGTCATTTCTAAGATTAAGATCAATACACACGTTCTTGTGTGTAGCCAGGTGTACACGTTGACTTGGCAGAAGCTAAGCTTAAAGTAGTTAAAGGCTAATCACATCTGATTGCCCAATTTGTTAATACTGCATATTCAGCTGAAAAGGTCATCTGTCTAATACTAATCTGATGAAGGCATGTAGACTGTATACGCAGTGATAGAATGAGAGCTTATCAATAAAAGCTTGAAACATTAAAAAAAAAGGAAAGGTTTATTGGTTTCTTTCATAACTTCCTGTTAGTGGATTGACTTCCTGTTATGTCATAATAGTAGAAATATCTCAACAGCCAGGATAAACGTATTTTCTTTCTATAATTTTCAACTGTGAATACTATCATTTCGAAGAAAGGTTGACTACCTGGAAAAAAAAAAAGGTAAGTAAAGACTTTAAGAGTATTGTGATAGACACATGGGAGTATATAAAAAACAAACATGAAAAAAAGATATACAGATGTTTGTAATGTATTATACAGGTTAGACCATAACGATGGGACACATTTTAAATGCTATTTTCTCAGATTACAAAAGTGACACAGAGTACTAAGTATATTTATTATATAACTGGTGCACAGGAGTTTTACATGTGATCTAAGATTTTAATATTATGTCCTTGAGATGGTCACCATCATGACGAAAACATTCGAGAGCTCGATTTCTCATATCACGTAAAGTGTGGTTTAGCATATCAACTGATGCTATCTTACGGAAATTTGTAATAGCACAAAGGATCACCTTTCTGAATAGTGCCTCTCACTTTCCAAAATGCTGTTGGAATTTTCTTTGGGCTGCAACGATTCATCTTTGGCTGGTGAAGTATTCTTTGACTACATATGCAATTTCTTCAATACCTAATAGTAATAAAAACTTAATTTAATATTCAAATCTTAGATAACATGTAAAACTACTGTGTATCAGTTATGTAATGAATATATTTAGTACTCTGTGTCCTTTTTATAATCTGAGAAAATTGCATTTAAAATGTGTCCTATTATTATGGTCCACTCTGTATATATACACTAGAAGTGGCTACCCAGCATCATCTGGGTAGAGAAGAAAAAAACAAAAAAAGTTAATGGAGTGTCATGATTAGCAAGCAAGTCTTGAAGATCCACTGAATAGTGAGTTTAATCCTAGCTAGATGCCCATAAAAATCCCCATGTAAAAAGATATTACATTTGTCCGTTCTAAAAAAAATAAATAGAAATAAAAAAATTGTTTTGCACTTCTACTGTGATTTGTCTTAATTTACAGACATTTTAAGTAGAATTTTAATGCTATTTTGATTTTTAATTATCTTCATGAGCATAAATCAAATCTTTATAATTTTTGCACAAAAAGCTAGCCTCAGTAACAGTGAATTTGTATATACATTTACTTTGTTGTTAACTGTTTCATTTTTGTAATTTCCTCCGGACATACGTACACACCAATTGCCCTTTATATATAATATGTGTGTGTGTGTATATATATATATATATATATATATATATATAATGAGAGAGAGAGAGTTAAGGTGGCAAAGATATGAAGTCAATGGTGTTTAGTAATTGACAGTTTTTCACCTATTCAATTTTCAAACCAATTGAATTATTTGTATTCTGTTATCTTGTTGTGTGGTGAATCATGGGAATGGTCAATCGCCTGAGTCATGGTTGTAAGACTAGTTTGTGAGGTAGGATAGGAAGGCTGTATCAATATTGAGCACTCTACTTATAAATATAACAAACTCTGATATATGTATATGTGTGTGTATATATATATATATATATATATATATATATATATATATATATGCTTGTGTGTAGATATCATTTTACTATCCCAAAAGATAATGGTGGTTATTCAAAAGGAACACTATACTATAGGAAAAAAAATACAGGGTTAAAATAAAGATTTAACTCAACAAGTTTTTTGTTGAGGGGTGGGGGGCCAAAAAGAAGCGAGTCCAACACCTTCTCGCGGGCTAAACTTTCTCTTTGCAAACACCAACTTCTTCGTCGTTGTCGAATCCTTTAGCAGCCACCGTAGCAACACTCGTTTCTGCACTAACTTCTTCTGGGTATTTCCTTCTATTTATACACAGGTCTGCTTCTATCATCCGGGCGTCTGTGCTTCACATACGGAACTGTCAACTCAATCCCAGTTACCGGAATGCCCGCAGCTATCATCTGGGCATCTGGTGTTCACATATGGGACAGTGGCATCTCGATTCCGGTGCCCGCACCAAAGTGTTGCCTTTTCGCATTCTGAAGGATGCGTGTTTGATCCTAGGTCAGTCCTACACGCCAGGCAAAGCCTAGCCCGCTTCCTTCGAGAATACGGCAAGTTTTCATGCCCGCCACTCAACTCGTGTTCTCTGTCACATATACATGAATGAATTTAGGAGAGTAAGACGTTTCACAGGTCAAAACTCACCCTCTCAACAACTCCTGTCCCAGACTTGATCTGATGATCACATAGCTAAGAAACTGACAGTCACCAAGCACTGTTGATTCTATCTCTGCTATTATATATACTAGCAAATATATGCACCCTCCGGGTGCAAGTATTTAAGTTTTAATGTAATATCATATTAAATTAGAAAGTCTAATAAGAATGCAGATAAAAAGATTTGAAACAGAGTGGGGGTATAATAGAAAAATAGAAATTAAACTTACTCTTTCATCACTCCCGTCTTTCATTGCTGAATTTTACTTATTTAACTATTTAGTTAAATTAAGAAATAAAGAATAAAATGACAGTTATTTTTTCTTGTTAATGGATTTCATTTAAGATTCATTGGAGAGATTTTTGCTTATATTCATTAAAATAAAACCAAACAGTTAGAAATCAATAATACTAAGCACATATTTATTTAAAATCACATTTTTAATATCAATATGCAAATTAGCTTCTCCGTTCAAACTGTAAACCGCTATTTTGTTGTATATATAAATATAATTGCATGCTGTCAGTATGTAGACATAGTTAACAGTATTAATAATGTAAGACAATTTTATTAATAATTGAGGTTTAGATAAAAATAAAATCATGAAGAATGTGATGTAAATAACTATGTTAATTGTGACTCGATTAGTAATATAGTTTCGGTTACAGACAGAAAAACACACAATCTCCATTATAATAAGATATAGTGAATAAATGAAGGAAAAACTTTAGTTTTGCTTCATGTAATAATATATTTCAACTGCAAAATGCATCATCATCAGAACAAGCAAAAACATGGTTATTGCTGAATTTTTTCCAGGATTCAAGTATCTAATTTAGGGGGGGCGAGCGTATTTGCACATCAAGCTCTCACTATGGTTAGTCTGTAATATTACATCACTATATATATATATATATATATATATGGAGTCCATACATATATACGCATGAATCTGCGAGCTAACAGATATACATATGCAATCTGCAAGCAAAGAATGGATGAACTCTCAGGGAACAAAGGGCCGACCACACCGGCAGTAGCAAGATGTGTACTTACCGCTCCAAAATCACATACGGGCTATATAGGACTCTTTAGGCTTGGCCAGCAACTCGTCTAGGAAAAGTCTTCTAAAACCACCGTTCCCTTGCGGCTCTACCTTATCCCAAGGAAAGGCTAAGGGAGTAAACCCGAACGCAAATCCGGAGCTGGAGTCCCTAAGTTGGGTGGTGCTGAATCTTCCCTGCAACTTCTGCGGCATTGCCGTTGCCAAACCGCATTGGTACATACCTTTACTTTGGACCACAACGGCTGTGTGGAGAGGGAGGATCTGCTGCTTGGGCGACAGCTCATCTCCATAACAACCTGCCTAGGCTACGTAGTTTCCACTACTAAAATGATGTCTGCAAGATGGACATGAAGACATGCCTCATCGGCACCAAACATGGGAGGCTTGTGCAGAAGAACATGCGACCTGGCGCCTCCTCGTCAAACAAGGAACATAAGGAGTAAAAAGAGAGGAAAGAAGCCACCACAGGAGAGCCAAAAGGAAGGAGACAACAGCAACTCCAGCAAGCGTCACCGTTTGTTCGCGGTCACTGCGTCAGAGATAGGCATTCAAAAATTTCTGTTCAGCCACCCACGCAGTTGCAGATAAAAGCAGGGGGGGGGGAAGTGGACTCTATGCCATCGTCTTTTATAAATGGAAGGATACCAACAACAAATATATATATATATATAATAAATAAATAAATAAAGGAAAGTATAGAATGGATAATATAGGATATTTTAATCAATTTTACTTACACGTGTTTCAGTCAGGAGTTTATCTATGTGTACATTATTCAAACTATTATTTTTAAATAACCAAATGAAATGAAATAGTAATAATAGAAAAATGGTAGAAATGTTCTGCACACAAAGAAAATTCATTTCAAATAAGGATTTACTCTGATAAAGGTCGAATTTTCTTTGTGTGTGGAACATTTCTACATTTTTTCTATTATTATTTCATTTCATTTGGTTATTTAAAAATAATAATAGTTTGAATAATGTACACATGGATAAACTCCTGACCGAAACACGTGTAAGTAAAAATGCAGTTTTGTGTCATATTCAGGACAACTATTTTTGGGATTGGTCTTACTTCTCTGAAAAAAAATGCAATTGGCACAAACTAAGTTCCACTGATTTTTTTAAATTTTTTATTGTACATAAATAGTAAAATATCATTGGCTCATTTTGAACTTGTCTTAATATCCTTAAAATCTACATCCTGTAAAACAGCACTAGAGAATGTTAAAAAGGCAAGGAGGATATGAACATCTTGCAAAGAAGGTCTCATGTACTTGTAGGTATTTTACCCAACCCATTCACCAGCCACTCTGCCACAACCAGGATGTGACACAAAGTCAATTATTTAAGAAAACTCTTAATTCAAACTAGTTGTATACCTGGAGAGGGATTGGCTTTGCCAATTTGTGCTGAAAACACGTTACAAACCAGTTTATGTCAAATATATATTGAATACTTCATCCTGATAAAAGTAAAGTAAAGTCGTCGGGGCGGCCTAATGTCAGTATCAGCCAGACAGCAAGGGAGTCTATCCCCTTTTCACTAGCGCTAGACCAAGGAGATTGTTTCAGTGTCTGAGGTGGAGCTCCACACCTACCATCAGCTCCTTACTATACCGCACAGATCCCTGCGCTACTCACACGCTGAGTTGCTGAGGGCCGGTATCGAACACGAAACGTGGTTCCTAGCCGAACGCTCTACCAACTGAGCTATACTGGCTAGCTATCTGTTGACCATAGGTAGTGACCATGATGCTTTAGGACGGAATCCTGGTGGGTGAGCATGTTCATAACATGCAACACTTCACTTTGGGTAATCTGAACATTAGCTACATAAATGAGAGTAACCTCCCCTTGGGTCTAAGTGGAGTTGCAAATCGGACTTGGGATCATACCTGTAGCCCAAGACTTTCTCTCGCCCTGTCGGCTGGGGCATTAGAATGCACCTCTGCAGAGGGGTAAGATTCCCCCAATGGGGCCATCTGTTGGCCGTGGGTGGTGACCCGTGATGCTTAAGGATAGAACCCAGGTGGTTGAGCAGTCCATGACTTGCAATACTCCACTTTGGCCCTTTCTTGGGTTTGACGGGCGGTCAGAGAGACCCCCTCCAATCAATTGGCTGGTCACATCAAGCCCTAGCACCTATATAATTGCTCCAGCCCTATTGCCCTTATGGCAAGCCCCAATCCTTCTTATCATGGGTGCTAGAAGGCGGTGACTGAGGGTCTACATGGAATGACGTTAAACTCTATCTGATGGTGAGGTTCCAGTTTTGGAAGTTTAGGGAATGTGGAGCACCCCTTCATCACCATTGCTCCCTGGTCCACTCTGACCCAGAGTAGTAGTACCTGTTTAATCCATCAAGAATGATTTTTATTTCAAATTTTGTCAGCATTAAATGACCCACCGAGATTGATATGCCATAAAACAAACCAAACCAAACCATTAGTTTTCTTAAAATAGTCCCTTTAGCATTCAATTTGCTTATTTGATTAAGTTTTCATTCAGTCTAAAATAGATATGAATAGACTGAGATAGATAGATAGATATGAAATGAATAGACTGAGATAGATAGATATGAAATGAATAGACTGAGATAGATAGATATGATATGAATAGACTGAGATAGATAGATAGATATGAATAGACTGAGATAGATAGATATGAATAGACTGAGATAGATAGATATATGAATAGACTGAGATAGATAGATATAGAGAAATGAATAGACTGAGATAGATAGATATGAATAGACTAGAGATAGATAGATATGAATAGACTGAGATAGATAGATAGATAGAATGAACAGACTGAGATAGATAGATAGATATGAAATGAATAGACAGACAGATAGATAGATATGATAGACTGAGATATGAATATGAACAGACTGAACAGACTGAGATAGACGATAGATATGAAATGAACAGACTGAGATAGAAGATAGATATGATATGAACAGACTGAGATAGACGAGATAGATAGATATGAAAACAGACTGAGATAGATAGATAGATATGAATGAAAACAGAGATAGATAGATAGATAGATAGATATGAACAGACTGAGATAGATGGATGGATGATAGATAGATATAGATAGATATTTTAAACACCTTTTTCAGGATGGTCTGATTTTTATATCTATTTCCTTTTTTTTCTCTTTTATATTTCTCTTTTTTTCTTTCTTTTTTCTTATATATATATTACCCTTTTTCTTTATTTTCTTTTTATCTTGTTTTCTTAATTTAATTCTTCTGGGGTGCATGCCCTACTTGTGCAGACCCCTGTGTACACACTAACCTAATACCTACTTTATACAATTTCCATATAACCCACATTTATTTGTTGCTTTTTTGCTTCATAAAATCTTAATACCAGGTTAATTACCTGATCTTTTGTACTGTTGAGAATGGTCATTTACTAAGATTAGGTTAGTTTGGCACAAGGCCAGAAAAATGAAGTCTAGTTTAGACTTAGAAACAAAATATTTGGATTTGTTGGATTTTGTGTAAAGTATTCAACTCTGTTACAAGATGAATGCAAGACTAAAACTAGAGTTTGGTAGGTGGCTTATATGGAGCATTGGATTGTTCCATTATGAACTCCGGCAAGTTCATTTCTTGAGTTCTGATTGGCTGTTGGATTTCAGAGTGAGTAAGTTCATGGATAAGTATCCACTCTTCAGCCATCACTTTGCATTATGTCAGCAGCATGCAAGGACTGTATTTAAGTTACAGCTTGCCTATTGTTTTTGTCTACTAACTCGGCAGTAGTTAGAACCCCACTGCGATGGTGAGTATCATATTGTTTCTATATCTGGAGGATAACTTCTACAAGGACACTAAAAGCTGAAAATATAGAGCAACAAATAGCAACATTTCTGTAACCAAAAATATAAGTTTATAAATATATATAAAAGGTGTAGAAAAAAAATTGGACCATATTACCTTAAGGCACCCCTTTTCAATTTCATGTTATTAGGTTATTTTTTTCATTTACACCATCAATATCCGGTTGTTTGTTAGGGGTTAGGGGTTGTAACCCTAACCCCTAACAAACAACCGGATATTGACGGTGTAAATGAAAAAAAAAATGACCTAATGACACGAAATTGAAAAGGGGTGCCTTAAGGTAATATGGTCCAAAAAATTAACTGTGTTGAGAAATTTTGATATATAAGGTGTGTGCCAGTTCCCTACTTATAATTATAGACTGGCCAAGGTCACGTGATTGACTCTTCTAACCAATCACTGGCAGTGCTACTGGCCTGATAAGATACTTAAACCCCCCATGTTGGTCACACATCAAATACACACTCTTGGATGACGCACATAGGATTGCCGATAGGATAGTATTTGAGGTCACTTTAGTAACCAAAGGATTCACATTGTCGATGGACCTTTTATGAAGGTTTCCACCAGATAAGCGCTTCTGATATAAGGCCAAGCAATGGCCCTTAAAAAGTTAAACTGTACTGACTATTGAATGGTATAGAGGAGGAGAATGATAAATGTTGATATTTGTTGGTAAACCTTACCTCTTCTGGTAAAGAAAATCAAAATGAAATGGTTGTTTTAAACAGGAAGTAAATCCATTCTGAAATGTTGTCTTTGGTGATATCTGGTTTGTCAACTGTATCCAAAAAGTCACCATTTATTTTTTATTTTTTATTTTTTTTTTAATATGAGAATTATGTGGTTCTTTGTAGATTGTTTCAAGATGTTTGTAGCTAAGAAGAATTTGTGTTTCCCAAAGGAAATATTGTAGTTTTATATCTAAATTAAGTTTGTGTTTGTAAGGGTGTAATTTACAAGGTGTGTGCATATTCATGTTTTTGATTAGTTTCAATTCTGTAGAGTTTGGTAATTTGATAATAGTTAATATCCATTTTGACTGTACGATCTTTTGCTAGAAATAAAATCCTGGTATGTTTAGTTTGAGCAGAAATGTTGTTCTATACTGACTAGTTTATTATAATAAACTATAGATTTGATTCTACATCTGTAACTGTTTAGAATTGAGAAGAATAGAGAGTTAGGAAGTTTTAATGCCCTCCCATATTTGCCCCGAATCAATTACTTGAGTTATATGCACTCGATTGTTTTAATTGTTAAATTTAGAATAAATTTTTGAAATGGTTGAATGACAAGACCGTTTCTTGAAAAATCAATGAGACTAGAAAAACAATGCAATTTCGGTGAAGAGATTTTAAATATTGGTTGGTTTGTTTGTTTTATGGCATATCAACCACAGTGGGTCATTTAATGCTGGCAAAGTTTTGAAAGATTTGTAGTGATAGTTTGGAAGAAAATTCTTTTAAACTTATTTTTTTTTATTTTTTTTTTAAACAAATTTTCTATTTAACCCATGGATGGGACCCTAACAGGTACTACCATTCTGTATCAGTGTAGGTCTGGGAGCAATGGTGATGAAGTGGTGCTCCCCAGACCTCCAGAACTGGAACCTAATCAGTTAGTTTGACATCATACCCAGGACACATCATCCACCGTCTTTGAGCACCCATATGATAAAAAAGCTGGGAGTTGCCATAAGGGCAATAGGATCGGAAAAATCATATAGGTGCTACAGTTTGATGTGACCAGCCGATTGATCGGAGGGAGCCTCTCCGACCAACCATCTAGCCTAAATAAGGGGATAATTCCATGTCAAATGATCCAGAAAAAGTAAAATTGTCACCCATCCCCTCGTACAGCTATGGACTATGTTAATGTTAGACAATACCCAAAATTTGAGCTTCCAATTCAAAAAATTGGCGGAGTTATGTTGAATTTTAGTTCTCCAAATTTGAGGGGGGTTACGAAAAATGGTGACTTTTTGAAAGCTATTTTTGTCTGTAAAATGAGTTCCTAAGCTTCCCTACTCCTAAAAATTGGTTTATAAAAGCATTTTTGCCCAAGTAATCCAAAAATGCTATTAAAAAATCTTAACGTCAAGCAATTTTAAGTTATTGATGATTTCCATTTTTTTCATAGCAAGATCAATATCCCGATGTGGCACTGCATCTTTAACAAAAATTTTTTCTATTATTTCACATATATTGAACATTATTTGTACCAAAAAGATAGTTTGGTTTTTGCTCAGAACCGAAGCTACAACATCAGTTAAAATTTTGCAAATCAGAAATCATTAATTAAAAGATGTTATGTTACATTCCTGCACATGTGGAGGGTTGTGTAAATACATACATTGAAAACAGTTATGATTATGATTAAACAAGTGAATTAAATTTCAGCATTAAATGATCCATAAGGAGTTGATGCACCATTAACCACACTAATCTATGAGACAAATAGATCAGTTTTAAAAGCATTAGATTGGTATACTTGAAACTAACTGTGAACATTTTTATTAAGAATAGTTACTTGAAGCTATAATTATTTGTAAATTATTTGTATTAAAATAGTTACTTGAAGCTATAATCATTTGTAAATTATTATTTAGTTACCTAAGAATAGTTACTTGAAGCTATAATTTTGAAGTAAGAATAGTTACTTGAAGCTATAATTATTTGAAGTAGAAATAGTTACTTTGAAGCTATAATTATTTGGAGTAAGAATAGTTACTTGAAGCTATAATTATTTGAAGTAAGAATAGTTACTTGAAGCTATAATTATTTGAAGTAAGAATAGTTACTTGAAGCTATAATTATTTGTAAGAATAGTTACTTGAAGCTATAATTATTTGAAGTAAGAAGTTACTTGAAGCTATAATTATTTTAAGTAAGAATAGTTACTTGAAGTTAAGAATAGTGAAGAATTATTTGGAGTAAGAATTTACTTGAAGCTATAATTATTTGTAAGAATAGTTACTTGAAGCTATAATTATTTGAAGTAAGAATAGTTACTTGAAGCTATAATTATTTGAAGTAAGAATAGTTACTTGAAGCTATAATTATTTTGAATAGTTACTTAGCTTAATTATTTGAAGTAAGAATAGTTACTTGAAGCTATAATTATAATTATTTGTATTAAGAATAGTTACTTGAAGCTATAATTATTTGAAGTAAGAATAGTTACTTGAAGCTATAATTATTTGTGAATTATTTGGAGTAAGAAATGATTACTTGAGATTATGATTGTTTGTAAATGTAAAAGCAGAATTTGACATGTGGTCGAATCCTATTTTCTAAGGCTGGATATGTCAATCATAGGAAATCTCATCAGGGACAAATCATGCAAATTCCAGGAACAAACAATATGTTTTGTGCAATCTGTAACAAAGTCTGTAAGTCAGCTTCTGGTCTTAAGAGACATATGGTGGTGCATAAGCATAAAGTTTTTTCATCTGATCCATCTGATACAACGAGAAGGACGTCCTTCCTATGTCATATTTGCATCAAACTTTGTGGATCTGCAGTGGGTTTGATGAGTCATTTGAAGGCTCATGAGAGGAAAGGTTCTGGTGGTGGGGTTATAGGATTGTGAGGGATGGCAGTGATCTGTAAAGATTATGCTATAGCTATATTATTAATTGCTTGCAAAGAAAACGACTGACTTGAGCATTAAATAAACTGACAAAGGTTAATATGCCAGCAAACCCATCAAAATTCAGAGCTGATATAAAATGTTAGTTAAAAAAGCAAAAAAGCTTTCACACTGGCACATGGTGTGGCCTTATGTATCTACTTAGTATGATCCTCTTCAATGTTATTAATGGTTGGATTGTGAGTGGAAAGCAAATGGTAGCTCAGTTGTGAAAGGTAAATTAAATGCCCTTGCTTAATACTTGTTTTTTGATTAAGGGAAAAAGAATAACTGCATTTCTGTGCAAGGTAATCAATTTTTTTTTTTTGTGTGTATGGTTAAAAAAAAGGTAATTTATGAGGAAGTGCGTTCTGGTCTCCCGCCTCAAAAACCGCTACCCGGTGACTATCAAAATAACAACCCCAGCTCGTCGTAATTCTTGTTTATTTATCGTAATTTGTTGTAATTCTTGTTTTAGATATGAAGATGGATATATAGTTTTGAATAGACTGAGATAGATAGATAAACAAACAAAATAATATAGATAGATACGAACAAATGGAGATAGATATTTTAGACAAGTAAATGTATTTGGGGGGGTGCTTCTTTTTTTTTTTCGTAATTCTTGTTTATTTAAACTAAAAACAAGACATTAAACAAACATGAATAAAAAAAAATCTTAGTATTTAAAGTAATATAGATAGATATGAACAAATTGAGATAGATAGATAGATAGATATGAAGATGGATAGTTTTTAATAGACTGATCTGGATTGTTATTTTAATAGTCACCAGGCAGCAACTCTTGAGGCAGGAGACTGGGACGCACTTCCTCATAAATTACCAAAAAAAAAGAAAAAAAAAAGAAAAAATCATTAATGTATGACCTGTTTAAGGGTCAATAAATAATTACTCAACACGGGGATATAATGTAGGAACAGGTGTATTCAGCATATATCAATGTACAAAATGAGGAGGGTTTCCTTGGTAACAGCGTACATATACCCTTTGGGTAAGTACATTATTCTGGTCATAGGTGAGTCACCTACAACATATATATATATATTTTTAAAAAGTCATTAATGTATAAAGTTTATCTGAAAAGTAGGGCCTGTCACGTTCTAATTGCTTGGTTGGTTTTATTAGCACATCAACCTTTGTTTTGATTATTTTATTCTGAAGTTGGTTTAATGATTATGGTCTTTGAAATTACAAGCAAGAATATGCACCCTCTGGGCATAAATATTTAAAAATTATAAAGACTAACAAATAACTAACAACATATAAAGATTTCACTTATTTTAATATTATTTCAATTAGTTTCTATATAAAATCATTCATAAAACTGATTTTAATACATTTGAGAAAAAAAACAATAATATTAGAGATGAATAACATGTAATTCAAATGTAAGGAACTATATTAAATTAGAAAGACCAATGAAATTAAATAAAAAGCCATATAAAAAGATTTCACTTATTTTAATATTATTTCAATTAGTTTCTATATAAAATCATTCATAAAACTGATTTTAATACATTTGAGAAAAAAACAATAATATTAGAAATGAATAACATGTAATTCAAATGTAAGGAACTATATTAAATTAAAAAGACTAATGAAATGAAATAAAAAAATATAAAGATATATTTTAATTGGTTTCTATATAAAATCATTCATAAAACTGATTTTAATACATTTGAGAAAAAAAACAATAATATTAGAGATCAATAACCCCAAGTAATTATTTATTAAACCAGGTTTTGTTAAAACCAAGATGCAAAATAATCACACCATATATTTCTTAGTGATATATAAGACACATTGCAGGATTTTAGACACACTAATAACATGGGCTGTTTAGAGGCAAATCTAACTGAGATTTTCATTGTTAATGAATATGTATTAATGATTTTAACTATAAATTAAATACTCATTGATAAACTTAGGCAATTCCTGAGAGTATTGTGATGTAAGCAGTGATGTAGTTTCGATTACAGACAAACTGACTCTGAATCTCCATTATAAGATATATATTTGGTACAAATGTTTTTATTCACAATCATCTTAAACCTTTCATACTTAGTTGAAATATCAATGTTTCAACAGCCAATGTATACCTGTAAATCAATCATTTTAAATGGGCAAACATTGCTTACTTAGTATTATTTGGATTATTCGGACTATTGTCCTCATCTTTATTTTTATCTGTACAATGTATTGGCTGATGTGCCCTCCAACCTTTTTCAGGTATTTCTTGTTGGACAATAGTCCGAATAATACTAATTATCAAGCCTCGTGTAAAAAAATTCAGAGAAATATTGCTTACTTAGTTTTAAGAGCAAATTTAGTACAAAATCATCTTTTTTCAACATATTCTAAAACAGAACTGTTTGACCCATAGACAGGACCCTAAAAGGTACACCAGGTCAGTGGTCCTGGGAGTAATGGCAATACAGGGGTGACTCAACATTCCCTAAAGATCCAGAACTTTTTTTTTCAGAGTGGACCTGAGAGTAATGGCAATGAAGGGATACTCCACACTCCCAGAACTCCAAAATTGGAACTTCACCATTAGATGAGTTTAAAATCAAAAAAAAAAAAAAAAAAAAAAAAAAAAAAAAAAAAAAAAAAAAAAAAAAAAAAAAAAAAAAAAAAAAAAAAAAAAAAAAAAAAAAAAAAAAAAAAAAAAAAAAAAAAAAAAAAAAAAAAAAAAAAAAAAAAAAAAAAAAAAAAAAAAAAAAAAAAAAAAAAAAAAAAAAAAAAAAAAAAAAAAAAAAAAAAAAAAAAAAAAAAAAAAAAAAAAAAAAAAAAAAAAAAAAAAAAAAAAAAAAAAAAAAAAAAAAAAAAAAAAAAAAAAAAAAAAAAAAAAAAAAAAAAAAAAAAAAAAAAAAAAAAAAAAAAAAAAAAAAAAAAAAAAAAAAAAAAAAAAAAAAAAAAAAAAAAAAAAAAAAAAAAAAAAAAAAAAAAAAAAAAAAAAAAAAAAAAAAAAAAAAAAAAAAAAAAAAAAAAAAAAAAAAAAAAAAAAAAAAAAAAAAAAAAAAAAAAAAAAAAAAAAAAAAAAAAAAAAAAAAAAAAAAAAAAAAAAAAAAAAAAAAAAAAAAAAAAAAAAAAAAAAAAAAAAAAAAAAAAAAAAAAAAAAAAAAAAAAAAAAAAAAAAAAAAAAAAAAAAAAAAAAAAAAAAAAAAAAAAAAAAAAAAAAAAAAAAAAAAAAAAAAAAAAAAAAAAAAAAAAAAAAAAAAAAAAAAAAAAAAAAAAAAAAAAAAAAAAAAAAAAAAAAAAAAAAAAAAAAAAAAAAAAAAAAAAAAAAAAAAAAAAAAAAAAAAAAAAAAAAAAAAAAAAAAAAAAAAAAAAAAAAAAAAAAAAAAAAAAAAAAAAAAAAAAAAAAAAAAAAAAAAAAAAAAAAAAAAAAAAAAAAAAAAAAAAAAAAAAAAAAAAAAAAAAAAAAAAAAAAAAAAAAAAAAAAAAAAAAAAAAAAAAAAAAAAAAAAAAAAAAAAAAAAAAAAAAAAAAAAAAAAAAAAAAAAAAAAAAAAAAAAAAAAAAAAAAAAAAAAAAAAAAAAAAAAAAAAAAAAAAAAAAAAAAAAAAAAAAAAAAAAAAAAAAAAAAAAAAAAAAAAAAATAAAAAAAAAAAAAAAAAAAAAAAAAAAAAAAAAAAAAAAAAAAAAAAAAAAAAAAAAAAAAAAAAAAAAAAAAAAAAAAAAAAAAAAAAAAAAAAAAAAAAAAAAAAAAAAAAAAAAAAAAAAAAAAAAAAAAAAAAAAAAAAAAAAAAAAAAAAAAAAAAAAAAAAAAAAAAAAAAAAAAAAAAAAAAAAAAAAAAAAAAAAAAAAAAAAAAAAAAAAAAAAAAAAAAAAAAAAAAAAAAAAAAAAAAAAAAAAAAAAAAAAAAAAAAAAAAAAAAAAAAAAAAAAAAAAAAAAAAAAAAAAAAAAAAAAAAAAAAAAAAAAAAAAAAAAAAAAAAAAAAAAAAAAAAAAAAAAAAAAAAAAAAAAAAAAAAAAAAAAAAAAAAAAAAAAAAAAAAAAAAAAAAAAAAAAAAAAAAAAAAAAAAAAAAAAAAAAAAAAAAAAAAAAAAAAAAAAAAAAAAAAAAAAAAAAAAAAAAAAAAAAAAAAAAAAAAAAAAAAAAAAAAAAAAAAAAAAAAAAAAAAAAAAAAAAAAAAAAAAAAAAAAAAAAAAAAAAAAAAAAAAAAAAAAAAAAAAAAAAAAAAAAAAAAAAAAAAAAAAAAAAAAAAAAAAAAAAAAAAAAAAAAAAAAAAAAAAAAAAAAAAAAAAAAAAAAAAAAAAAAAAAAAAAAAAAAAAAAAAAAAAAAAAAAAAAAAAAAAAAAAAAAAAAAAAAAAAAAAAAAAAAAAAAAAAAAAAAAAAAAAAAAAAAAACCATGTTCATACCCAGGACACTAAGGCCCTCAGCCACTGCTCCTAATACATATATGATAAAAAGGATTGGGGTTTGCCACAAGGGCCAAAGGAGCTGGATAATCATATAGGTGCTAGGGTATGATGTTGAACTGCATCTAATGGTGAAGTTCCAATTCTGGAGCTTTAGGGAGTGTGGAGTACCCCTTACTACCACTGTTTAACTCATAGATGGGACCCTAACAGGTACTAATATTCTGGGTCAGAAGGGGTGATTGTGCAGGGCGGTACCTATACAGAAAGTGGGGTGAGCTAAACTGACCTGTGTTCTGTTGCTATGACAACAACTAAAGAAAATAAATAAAAGCAAGTTCAATCAATAGATAAATATAAAATAAATAATACAGGCTGAACAAGAAGAACAGTTTAAGTAACATGCCAAACAAAATCAAACCCAAAATAATCAATCTATCGACATATAAATTATACAAAAATCAAATTGATCTACTAAAATTTTGCCCTACCCCCAAAGAGCAACCTAGGAGAATAAAAAGGGACCAAAGAATTTGAGTGCAAATTCAGACTAATAGAAAAATTCACAAACACAAAAAATACAAAAAAACACAACAACCACAATGTGGAACATGTCAAACACCTTTGACAGTTAAACACTTATTCATGGAATGCAGGTTTTTTGCTCACATCGGAAAACCATTATTTTAAAGCAAACAATATGAAAGATCTGTTTGAAAATATCAACATGGAGGATATTCCCTCTTTTTTGAGGGAAACAAAATTATACCATAGAATATAGACATGAAACAAATCAATACCATACAACATAATCCCCAATAATGCTAACACATTTTTAAAACAAATTACTAAAAAGTATAAATATAAATACACAATATGTATCACTTCCTAACTAATAGGCATGATATAACCCCAGATGGATTGATATGCCGTTAAAATCAATAAACAAACAAACAATAGTAAAAAAATAAATCCAAATTTTTCCCAGAAAAAAGCAATAACTTTGATTTAAATATATTTCTTTTTTAAAATCTGGAGCATCAACTTTATAATAATTGAGCAGAAATTCGTTGGGTCGGTCAGCCGGATCTCTCCCCTGGAAACGATGTTCGCCAAAGTCCCTTGACCAAGTCCCTGCCACCTGCAACAATTTTTTCCAGCAGTCCTCCACCAAAACTCACTTGCCTCTTCTTCGTCGCACGTCTGTGTTTTCATCAGCAAGATCAGAATGCAACTGTCTTGGTGAGGGAAAGGAGGCCTTAAAATAATGATTAACTGCCCTGACCAAGATCCTACATCTGAGTCAAGCGCTGCCATCGCAGTGTAGGAATTTGCATACACACCAATGAGGTAGTCTGACTTTGAGCCACGACTCATGATCAGGAGGATGCGAGTTCAATCTCTGTAGGTGCCTGCTACACTGCCCCCCTGATCTCATTTTGCAAGCCAGACATGTTCGTGCTCATTTTGAGCTACCACATACACGATTTCTCTCCCTACAAACTTAAAAGAAAAAACAAATACACATAACGACCTCTCGTACTAAGGAAGACAAATCATACAAGAAAACGTGATTATAAAATAATCCTTTGGGTTTGGTTTGTTTTACGGCATATCAACATCAGTGGGTCATTTAATGCCAATAAAGTTTTGAAATAAATCAATTCTTAATGGATAATACAATTTTTTTATAAATACATTTTTCTATTTAACCCATAGATGGGACCCTAACAGGTACTACCACTCCGGGTCAGTGGACCAGGGAGCAATGGTGATAAAGGGGTGCTCCACATTCCCCAAACCTCCAGAACTGGAACCTCACCATCAGATAGTTTAACATCATTCCCAGGACATGTAGACCCACAGCCACCGCCTTCTAGCAACCATATGATAAAAAGGGGTGGGACTTGCCATAAGGGCAATAGGCTTGGGAAAATCATATAGGTGCTAGGGCTTGACGTGACCAGCTGATTGATCGGAGGGGGCCTCTCAGACCGCCCGTCTAGCCTAAGATAGGGCCAAAGTGGAGTATTGCATGTCATGAACTGCTCATCCACCTGGACTCTATCCTTAAGCATCACGGGTCGCCACCCACGGCCAACAGGTAGTCCCATTGCGGGAGTCTTACCCCTCTGCAGAGGTGCAGTTGGTGCATTCTAACGCCCCAGCCGACAGGGCGGATAAAAGAATCCAATAATCGAGTTAAAAAGTGTGTTTAAAAGATGAAAAAAATTGAGGTAAAAAATTTTTTTTTAATACACATCAAGAATGCATGGAGCAAGGTGTCTTCGGCATGAAATAACCCAACAAGTGTTAGCATGCCATAAAATCCCCCTCCCCCCCCCAAAAAAAAAGATGAGCAGACACTGATAGATGGGAATAGTGAAATATAATACAATAAAAATCTATATTAGGTGTTACAAGCAAAAAAAAAACACCCTCTGGGCTGTGTAAAAATTAATTTTGAAAGATATTGTCTATGGGGGTGAAGTTAAAGATTCAATGCCAAAGAGTTTGTACAATAAGTAAGTAAAATCATCAAATTTATTAAAGGAGTAAAAAATAAAACATTTTGAAATGGAAACTTAGTTCTGATAACTTTAAAAATATATAATACCAGGCATGTATTAATTAAAACTTGTTTAAAAAAAACTGTGAGGAATGACTAAGTTTGCAAGCTCAAATTTTGAGTGTATATAATACAAGACTGTTTTTTATGAATCAATGATTTTGGGTAATGTGACATAAGCAGTGACATAGTTTTGGTTACAGACAAATAGACCAAATCTCTATTAATAATAGATTTATTGCCAAAATCCATGAGCAACAATCTGCTAAAGCTATGGCGTAAGAGTCATGGTGAAGATGATAAAATCTTGCTTCATCGCATTCCAAGCGAGCTACTACCATCACCATGTGCGTGATCTACCTGTGTTAAATTAGGGTGATATAATTGTGCCCATTCAAGAAAGGTAATCGTGGGAGAAAGGTGTTATAAATCATCACCTGGTTAATCAATCTTACAAGGTTGTGAGAACCTAATGGAGTGTAACGAAGCAACAGATGTTACCTGCAAATATTGTTTGAGCAGGCATGTCAAATTGAGTATTCAACTAGGGCTGCTTGGATTACATATGTATGTCATGAGGGCTGCATGTGACAACTATGAAGTTAAATCTTTTTTTTGCATTAACAGAATAAAGTGATTATTGCTATCCATAATTTATTTATCATCAACTAAAAACCAATGAATACATATCTAAAAAAAAATGTTTTTGTTCAAAAGAAAGGAAAGAATATTACTGACTGAGTTCAAATAATAAAATGTACAAGTGTCACTTTCAATTACAGGTATTTGTTGATTGCAAGCTGGAGAAGACAAGAGGAAAGACTCACTTATTGAGGGCTGCACGTGGGACATACCTGTGTTAGAGCACTCACATGTGGTCGTAGAACACTGTCATGTCCATTGCCAGCTACTTCAGACAATACTCTGGAAGCATCCTATCATGGTGTGATTGGTTAGCAAGATAGTCTTGCAGATCCATTACTACTAAATAGTGAGTTCTATCCTTGCTGGACGTCCCATACTTATGACTTTGTGTTGAATGGGTTGGGTAAGGGTCCTGTCCTGCATTATAACCCCTTCACCCCACCCAGTAAGAGTACTGTCCTGCAAGATAACCCCCTAGCACCGCTGCCTGCCCATAAAGGTATTGTCCTGCATAATAAATTACGGTCAAATCACACTGAAAGGACCGGTTCTTGCTAGATCACTGACGTTAAGCAGCAATTCAATAGTTAATTGGATTACCATGTGAGCAACCAAGCCCTTTGTTTATTAAAATGACTTGATTTGGCATTAAATGACCCGGAAAGGGTTCATATACCATAAAACAAAACAACCAAATCTGCACTATAGACCATCTCACCACACTTCCTGTCCTTATGGTAACTCTCATCCCTTTTTATCATATGGATGCTAGAAGGCGGTGGCTGAGGGTGTACATGTCCTGGGAATGACGTTAAACTCTATCTGATGGTGAAGTTCCAGTTTTGGATATTTGGGGAATGTGAAGCACCCCTTCATCACCATTGCTCCCTAGTCCACTCTGACCCGGAGTGGTAGTACCTGTTAGGATTCCATCTATGGGTTAATTAGAAAAATGTATTTATAAAAAAAAATAAAGTATGAATTTATTTCAAAACTTTATTGCCATTAAATGAGCCACTGAGGTTGATATGCTGTAAAACAAACCAAACTTATTCTCTCTCTCCCCTTCCCTCCCCATATCCCCCTCTCTCCCCCTCTCTCATTTGTGCTGTATTTGAGCATCATGCAGTAATATCATGGCAGCTTGAATGACTCACTGCTCTGAAGTGGAAACTGCAGAAGAAAATGGACAATAGCCTCAACAACTGATTGTATTAAGAGTTATTACTAGATACCAGTGCCACTTCAACTGTGTGCTTACCATTCTTGTGTTTATCATGAGTATTGTGATGTAACATCTTCCCTATGGACAAGACATGGGAGAGTTGCCTTGAAAAACAGCATTTAAAAAAATTACTTTACAAACCTTTGGGGATGAGAAATTCCTAAATTTCTAAAAGATATCTAGAATTTTTTCTCTCTTGTTAACCAGGAAAAAAAACAAACTAAAAAAAAAAGATCTACCTTTCATGCATGTTTTTCTAATCCAACTACTCTTCCTCCAGCTGTGGGTAAACAGTAGGGCAGATTGGGTTCTTTAACCTTGGCTATGTAACCAGTCTAGGAGAAGGAAAACTCTGTATATTTGCTAGTTAAAGTAATCTTGGTTTGATGAATTTAATAAGTGGAAAACTTATACTGATTTGTATTATTAGGATTATTCAGACTATTGTCCTCATCTTTATTGTTACCTGTAGTGGGCGATTAGGGAGATTGAACTCACATCCTCCTGATTGTGAGTCATGGGTTGATGTCAGACTACCTCATTGGCGCGCATGTAAATTACCATACTACATGATTGACCTGGATGTGGGATTTTAGTATGATTATTTAAGGCCTGCCTTAACACTCTGGGGGAGTTGCGTTCCAGTCTTGCTGACGAGGGTACTGATGTACGACAAGGGACAAGAGCTGAGTGAGCTTTGGCAAAGGACTGCTAGAAAAGATTGTTGCAGGCAAGAAGGACTTGGTCCGGGGAAGCTGGGAGAATGTCTTTTTTTGGTGGAGAGATCCGGCTGTCCAGCCCGACAGATTTTCTATTCATTTCTTATATTACCTGTACAATGTTAAGGCCGATGTGCCCTCCGGCCTTCTTCAGGTATTTCTTGTCAGACTTGGGAACCTTCTTTTTGAACTCAGGAACCTTCTTTTGTCCAATTGGACACATAGCATAGTGGATATAGGCGTTGGGTTAAGACAGTTCTAAGTGACATTTATTTCTGGGCTGCAGGTTCAATCCTGGTCAAGGGTGACACTAAAATAGAATAATAATTAACACTTGTACCAAGCTATGGTTAGCGGAATGAAAACAGGATACCCCCATGTATTGAATAAAGGGTTGGGTTCAAAGTTCTGTGATGGCTACCGATTACGACAAGAAGGTTCCCGAGTTCGAGAGGGATCCCAAGTCTGACAAGGAATACTGAAAAAAGCTGGAGAACACATCAACTGAAACATTGTACTGATGACAATAAAGATGAGGACAATAGTCCAAATAATCCTAATAATACAAATTATCAAGCCTCATCTCAAAAATTCTGAGAAATATTATACTGATTCCGAATAGAAACAGTGTTAAGTTTTAAAAATATTTGGCAATCTTCAACATTTCTGGGTTTAGGAATTTAGTCATCTCCAACAAATATCTCCAGTTATTCCCTTGTATACGTGCTCAGTTTTAGTTCTTTATTACTTTTTTATTTTTATTTATTTATTTATTTATTTTTTGATAAAATAAAAATAACTGCTAAACTGGTGCCCTCCATTGTTTAATAGTAATTTCAGGTATTTGGTTTGAAATCTTGCCAATAGTAAGAGAGATTGAAACAGTTTTTTTTTTCCATAGTTTTCACTAGCAAAAAATATGCACCCTCCAGGCACAAATATCTAACTTTTGATATAATTAAATATCATATTGAATTAGAAAGACTAATGAAATTGAATACTAACACAAAACAAGATTACAATTATTTTTACTATTCTAATTGATTTCAATATAAAATAATTATACATAGGATTGCTTTTAATACATTTGAGAATAAAACAATAATATTAGAAATCAATAACACCAAGTAATTATTTATTAAACAGGGTTTTGTTAAAAACGGTATGCAAATTATTCACATCATATACTATGTAATATATGTTTATTTCTTAATGATATATAACACACATTGCAAACACATTAATAATATGAGCTGTCTTGAGGCAAATCTATCTCAGTTTGACCTTAATGGAGACATTGTTGATAAATAAGATGCTAATTATGATTGAATAATGATTATTTGATAAATATTGAGAATATAAAGTAAATAACTAACAGAATTGTGATGTTGATGGTGACATAGTTTTGGTTATAGACACATAATCTCCATTATAATAAAATGATTTTTACTGGGTATTTTTTGGAAAGTTTGTAAGTCCAGATAATAAAGTATATTTTACAGAAGAGTAGCTCAGCTTACAAAAGATTAATTGGGAGACTGGAGACCAACTTTAAGAAAGTCTAGAAAGGAACAAGTCATTGTGTCCCGATTACGCATTTGTCACACAAGACTAACGCACTCCTATATACTCAAACAAGAACAACAACCACAGTGTGAAACATGTCAAACACCTTTGACTGTTAAACACTTATTCATGGTATGCAGGTTCTTTGCTCACATCAGAAACCGTTATTTTAAAGCAAACAATATGAAAGATCTATTTGAAAATGTCAACATGGAGGATATTCTGTCCTTTTTTAGGGAAATAAAATTATACCATAGAATATAGACATGAACTTAATCAATACAACATGATCCCCAATAATGCTAACACATTGTTAAAACCAATTACTAAAAAGTATAAATATAAATACACAACATATATTACTTCCTAACCTTTAGGCATGACATAACCCCAGATGGGTTGGTATGCCATTAAAATCAATAAACCAAACATAAGATTAATTTAACCTTTTTGAAGGTGCAAAGTTTGATGGTTACTGTGGTAGAAAATACACATGACAATACTAGTTCAAATCCTGGATGAGGCTATTTGCATTTCACATATTGCTAATATCCTTTGGAAAGGTATGAATCCAATTATTCTACCTGCAGCTATGGGTAAATAGTAGGACAGACCAGGTTCTTTGAATCCGGTCTAGGTGAAGGAAAACTCTGAATTCAAACCAAAGGGGGGGGGGCTCTCTTTTCATTTGTCAAAACTACTTTGAGAACATCTTCTCCGCCTTGATTATTTTTTCTCATATGATCACTGTCTCCTAACTTTAGAAACGGGCCATACTCTTGGATTTAAACAAAAAATCTTCCAAAGTAGATTTAGTTATTTTCTTTATTTCTTCTGATTGATTGATTGATTTTTAACAGCACATCAACCCATCTCTGGTTATTTTATGCCAAGAAGTAAATTATGAGAGATAGTCAAATTTTATCTTTTTTCCAAGATTTTTTTTTATTTTGTCAGTAAATTGTTTGCAGTTGTTTGTGGCTCAATGGATTGGGAATTCCCTTGAGGGATAAGTTTATAGGCTAAAATAATTTTTTTTCCTTGTTTTTCTTTTCTTTTTAAAAAATTTTTGTATAATTTTCTTTCTTTCAGGAGGGACAAAATGTCATTTATACTGACATTTTTTAGATATATCACTCATGTGTTTTGTGTTGTAAAAACGTTGTCTAATAACAGCAAAATCACCACATTCTATTAGAATGGGTTTAACAGTAAAGGGTGTTTTTAAAAAAAAAAAAAAAAAAATTTTAATTTAATTTCTGACATATTTCCTTTTTGTTTCAGGAATCTCCAACTTGGATAAATTAGTTGTGACTCCAATATGACCATCTTCCGAGCTTTGCAGTTATGCAAAAATACTCACTTGTTACCTACCAGTATTCGATTGTTAGAGACAAACCGATATGTGTCTGTCACCTGTGATCGACCAAGCAGACTTGAAAAGGTAAGAAATTTATGAAAAAAATCTATCTTCAAGGTATTTGCCTGTATAAGGAATCGTGTGTCTATATATATATATATAGACACACGAAGGAGGAGTGAAGGATTTTAATAAATCCAACAAAATGTGGTTGAGAATAGAGGAAAGTGTGGATATAACACACAGACAGTTAAATTCAGTTGATATTTTGCCTCATTATTGGATGAAGCATGATATCAACTGAATTTAGCTGTGTTGTCATATCCACACTTATCCACCTCTATTCTCAAACACACACGTACACACACACATATATATATATATATATATATATATATATATCCATCCATCTAAAGTGGAGAAATTTCAACATGTATTTTATGTGGAAGGGTATGTCTCTCCAGGGTTGGTTTGATAAGTTAACTGAGAAAACACAAGGATACAGTGTCAAATGCTACTGGCACTCAAGAATGTTTACTATGTAGTAGATCCTTCAGTGAACTAAAGAAAGAAAAGAACAGGAAATAGTCTTGCTCATACACGACATGACAGCGAACATATATATATATGTGTGTGTGTGTGTGTGTGTGTGTAATATATTCATCTCAGCAGAACAGGTCACAGGCCCACAAAGAACTTGGATGGGGTTTATGTAAGTCGGTAGAGCATTTGAAAAAGAATTAATGTTTCGATAAGGTCTGTAGGACATCTTATATTTGATACACATTTTAAAGTTGAAATTAAAGGCTTTTAATCATTTTAAATATCTAATTTTAAGTGTATTTGTTAGATAAAGCCCTATTTGTAAAAATAAAATTAATTTCCCTTGTTTAGAAGAATTTTATGAGCAGAACATCACCAAAAACTAGTGGTTAAAAAAGAATTTTTTCTTTGGGTTTAAAAATGACTTGTAGTTTTGAAAACAAACATTTTAAAATTCAGATTTAGGGGTCGGTTTAGCTCAGTTGGTAGATTGTCAGGCCAGGAACATCAAGGTTCCTGGTTTGATACCAGCCCTCGCCAACTCGGCGTATGAGTAGCTCGGGATCTGTGCTGTAAAGTGAGGTGCTGATGGTAGATGTGGCACTTCGCTCCAGACGCTAAAAAATAATCTCCTTGGTTTAGAGCTAGTGAAAAGGGGATAGACTTCCTTGCTGTCTGGCTGATACCGACTTTAGGCCACCCTAATGACTTTACTTACTTTAAGGTGTATTCGTTTATTTTTTCATAATTTTATTTGTAGAAAAAACAAAAATTTAACACTAGAAACTTGCATATCCGGAAATATGCATATTTTAAAAGAGAAATTAAGAACTATTTTAATTATTCTTAATATCTAATTTAAAAACATTAAAAATATGCTAATCTGAACATTAGCTACATAAATGAGAGTAACTTCCCCTTGTTTCTTTCACTTTGAGGAGGACATCTATTTTGGTCGGCCATTTTCATTTCACTGTAAATTTTCACTGAAAATATGAATTTGTTTGAATCAATACAACTGAATGTTTTAACACAAAAATATCATAAAATGTGTTCTTAATTGTGCTTGCGCATTATTTGAAACTTAATTGTTATTAAGAACACATTTTATGATATTTTTGTGTTAAAACATGCAGTTGTAATGGCCAACCAAAACATATGACTTCCTCAAAGTGAAATAAACAAGAGGAGGTTACTATCGTTTATGTAGTTAATGTTCAGATTACCATATTTTGTTTGATTTCAGACATCATGTTGTATTTCTCTTTTTTTTTTTCTAATTGAAAACATTTGAAACATTCCTAAGTGTGATATTTGTCGTTTTTCCATTTTCTTTTGCAAACAAATAGATTGAATTCATTGAATATAAAGAGGTATGATGTATTTTTTTTTTTTAAGCTTCTAAAACTGATTCTTTTCAAACATATTTCTTAACCAAACAGTTTTAATGTAAATTGTCATCATAAATTCATTTTAATATAGATATTGATAGTAAGGTTGAACTTGCACAAAGGTGTCAAAATTAGGTTGACCCAGAAAAAAACAACCCAAATTATTTTCCCATTAAACTATCTTAAACCTCGACACTAAACCCCCCTAGTTAAAATTAAGTTTTATTACAAAATTTGTGGGTTCTGTTTTTTCTGGGTCACCGGTATACAGGGTGACCCAGAAAAAAACAGAACCCAAATTATTTATTCATTTTCCCATTAAACTAGCCCTAACCCTAAACCCTTAACCCTTAACCCTCATAGTTAAAATTAAGTTTTATTACAAAATTTTGGGTTCTGTTTTTTCTGGGTCCCCCTAATTTTGACACCATTGCGCAAGTTCAACCGATAGTAAATATCATAATTTAGATTTCAAATTTAATGCAATATTTTATTAATATAGTAATCTGTTGAAATTCAATACATTTTTTTAGCATTCATAAAGTATGATTTTTAATACGTAATTCTAATAAACTTAATGTATTTTTCAATTCTAATATTTCATTTAAATTCAATTAACTATTTTAAATTATTATTAGGTTTATAAATCTATAAAATATGCTTTTACTCATCTATTGTTATTTTTACTAATGTTATTATTCTATTATTAATTCAAATCCATATGGGAAATCTGTCATTGTTGCTAATGTTTATTACTGTTCATTTTAATTTAAAAATAAAACAAATACTGTTATGTTATTAAAAATAATGTTATTAAGTAAATAATTCAATAAATTTTCTTCATATTTTATTTTTCATTTTTATCATTCCTAACTTATATATGGATATACCACAGTATGATGATTTAATTATTATAACGTTTATGTTTACTTAAGAGCTATTGCAAAATAGTTAAATATGTAAAAAGTATAATAAATTTGGTTTACCTCTCTCTCACTGTTTTTTTCTTTCTTTCTTTCCTTCTTTTCATTATAGACTGAAACAGATTGGCGTTATTGTTTTCATGTTCTCACGTCTCTCTCTCTCTCTTCTGTTGTATACATTTTACTTTCTTCTATTCTTCTTCTGGCATCTTTGGCATCTTACATCTTCTTCTAACATCTCTTCTAGGGTCTGGACTTCTCTTGGTGGTCGGTCGCACTTAACTCATTTTTTCTTCTAGATCAGTCTTGTTACCAAGACATTCACCAACCACAAAACTGTGTTATTTTCTTAAGCTTTTATTTACTTAACTATATACATTTCATGTAACTAAATATCTGACTAACATATTGCGCGTATGCAGTGAGTTCCAGTTAAGGCAGGACATCTTCTCTGTCTGACGTCTAAACTGAAAACTGAGGACCCAACCAGGTCCCACGTGACTTCACGTATTTTGCGGGCTTTCTGTACTATTCCATGGAAAGTCCTGCCCGTGATATGAAAAGGGCCATCCCTTTAGAAATACAGGGGATTGACAATAATCTTATGCAACCGCATAGATTATGTAACATCTCTTTCTTTCTTTCTTATATTTTTTCTGTGTAGCATGTCCTTTCTTTCTTTACAATCAAAACGGAATGGTCCATTATTTAGCTGAGGTAATGACACTCCTGAGAAATAAGAATTCGGCAGATAAGCGACACCAGATAATCAGTATTTACATTTTTGCATTTCAACTTGGACCATTTGGACGGTCTTATTTTTAACCAGTGGATAACGGTTAGGAACAAGTGTATCAATATATAGATTTGAAAATACTGTACTGAAGATACTGTATTTTAGGTACCATCAAAATAGGTCATGTGATCAGTTTAGGTCATATTGAAGGAAGAAACGTAAATATTTTTGAACTTTTTAAAAAAATTTTGCAAAAAAGAAATAACGAACATAAAGAGTTGTTACAAAGAAAAACAGTTAATTCAAAGATCAAATCATCCAATTAGGGAAAAATTACTCACCGTTATCTTGAAAAATAAGTAAAACAGTCTGTTTTTTTATGACATGGTCAATTTCTTTATTTATATTCTTTAGCAGAATTCTATATTCATTTTTATTTTACTAAAAAACTCTCATTAAGAGTTATAAAAATATACTGATATAATTATTCAGACTCTTATTTTTATAGAAAGAGGGTAAAAATCATTTTTTGTGGGTTCATTTTTTCATATTTCATAAAATAAAACCCCATAAAAAAAATTTCCCCTAATATATTTTAGGAAAAAAAAAACTATTTCAGACATATTTACATCCAAAGGTAAGTAATCATGGAAATTTTCATGAAAGTCGGACCATTAATTGATTTTTCATAGAATTTAAAAAAAAGCCTCTAGTCATAACTTGTTTTTGGCTACGTTTAATTTCATTTGATTTAACTGTGCAAAAATGTAAACATTGTTTTTCGTTTATAATTTTCATTTACTTCCGTAAGCTGAAAAATTAAAAAAAAATCATCATGAGTTTTTTTTAATGTTTCTTTTGAATGGACAAAATATTTTAAAGATAATATTAATCTTTATGCAAATTTCATTGTGTTAAATATGGAGGGGGGGGGGGTAAATTTCACAGGGAAAATTGGTGGTACCTACTGTACTAAAGATACTGTATCTTTTATATTTCTATTTTTGGTGGATTTATAAAATGACCTGGTGAATAAACTGAGTGATGAACTATATCTTGCTCTTAAGATATCATGTCAAGTATCTTGGCGATAAAGATTTCATATCATATAAATAGCTATGATAAGGTTGATAAATAGATGATTGTACCTGCATCTATAAGGCCGGGTTAGCTCAGTCGGTAGAGCGTTCGTCTAGAAACCACAAGGTTCCTAGTTCGATAACGGTCCTCACCAACTCAGCGTATGAGTAGCACAGGGATCTGTGCGGTAAAGTAAGGAGCTGATGGCGCTCCACCTCAGATGCAAAAAAAAATCTCCTTGGTCTAGCACTAATGAAAAGGGGATAGACTCCCTCGCTGTATGGCTCATTCCGACATTAGGCCGCCCTGACGACTTTACTTTTACTATACCTACATCTATATATCATTATCATCAGATCATGCTGGCTGCATGGTGGATATCCATGACAATCTTTTGTAAATCATCCCTATCAGTCATTGACCCTCCCCCCTCTCAGAGGTCCTCTGTGCAGTATCCTGAGCTGATCGATGTAGGTCCGTGATGGACGGCCCACACTGGCATGCTCATGCGCAGATTTTCTCAGGAGAACATCAATTATGAGTTCATCCTTGCTTCTCCAGCACTGTCCAGCATGTTTTTTGTTCCTCTTATAGTCTGGTCGATAACGCGGACCAGGAAAAAATTGTTACCCAAAAATTTGGTATTTTTTTGAAAGCTTTGCAATTTGAAACTCCTCTTTTTGACCACCTCATTTTAACACAAATATATCATAAAATGTGTTCTTAATAACAATTAAGTTCATTTCAAATAATGTACAAGCACAATTAAGAACACATTCTATGATATTTTCATGTTAAGTAGCAGTTTATTTTCAAATATTTCTATTAACTCTTAACATCCTGTTGAGCATTTTCTAAGTCCATAGCCCCATTCCTATAAGGATTTATCAAAAAATGGCAAAAAATGGCCTTTTCATGTTATTTCCCTTAAATCAAAGACTGCTAAATATATCTAATATTACATTTAAACAAAGGCAATCATTTGGGGTGGATTAGGAAAACAAATGTGACTTCCGGCCTGGTGGAATGAGGCGGTATAGGACGTTAAGCTAGGTAAACATAATTTAGAATAAAAATTATTCCATGCAACTATTTTAAACATTTTAAAATATTATCACTAGTTTCAAAATTAATTCTATCAATAGTGTGTTGTCTAAATTTTATAAACAGCGCTACAAGGATTTTTGATTTTTGGATATTATATTCCATATATACATATTTTTATTTTATTTACATTAGTGAATATCAGTTGTTATGATTATATAATGCTTTTATGGCTCAAAAATAATCCCTTCCCATCTACGGACTTTAATGGACCACCCATCCACTGACTTTAATGGACCACCCACTGACTTTAATGGACCACCCCTCCACGGACTTTAATGGACCACCCCTCCATGGACTTTAATGGACCACCCCTCCACGGTCTTTAATGGACCACCCCTCCACGGACTTTAATGGACCACCCCTCCACGGTCTTTAATGGACCACCCCTCCACGGTCTTTAATGGACCACCCTCCACTGACTTTAATGGACCACCCCTCCATCTATTAGTCTGTTGATGAGAGGTTTGTCTGTACTTAGAATGTATCCAAATATTACTTTTGGATAGGGAAATGAGACAATTCCTGGGGATCTAAGTTGTGCAGGGTTTTGTGAGTTTTGGTAAACAGTTAGCCCCCCCCCCCAAAAAAAATACTCTTGCAAGATATTTAATAATAGTGTAATATAGATATTGTTATTTCCCTACATCTCACAATACTGTTTTTTTTTTTTTTTTTTCAAGCCCAGGTCAAATAATGTTCTAGTTTTTAGCTGCATTTTAGTGCAATCCTATCTCACTGCTGAGGTCAAAATGCAATGCAGTGTCAAATTTTTAACCTGTAGTTTTGCTGTCAATACAATCAGCAAGAACGTACACAAATTTTTACTTTAATTTGTTTATTTTTTATGTAAAAATAAAAACAATTGACTGGAAAGATGTTTGCATATATATATATATATATATATATATATATATATATATATATATACACACACACACCACATATATATACACACATACACACTCAGTGTGTATATATATATATATATATATATATGTACAAATCCTACTAAAATAAAATACAAAAATGTATATTACAGTTTGTCTGACATTTGGTATATACGAGTATGTGTGTGTGTGTGTATATATATATATATATATATATATATATATATATATATATATATATAAGGTAATCCAAATGACTGTTAAGTAAGGGATGATTCTATTTGGGACCATCAGATCTAACTGTACAACCATACTCTATACTCTTGTAGGTGCAAACATATATACTCATACCAGGATTTTTATAAATCCCTAAAAAGACTTCAATGTATAATATTCAATAGATTAAATTATATACAGAGCAATATTTAACTTTCAAAGATATATATATATATATATATATACACACACACACACACAGTTATTCTGTCCTGTCGGCTAGGGCCGTAGAATATGCTGACTGCACCTCTGTAGAGGGGTAAGACTGCTCCCCCCCAATAAGGTCATCAGTTAGCCGTGATGCATGAGAACAGGATTCTGGTGGCTGAGTGGTCTGTAACATGCATACCATTACTCAGAGGTCCACTCTGACCTGGTGTGGTAGTACCTGTCAGGGTCTCATTTGTGAAAAAAAAAAAATAAAAAGACATTTAAAAAAAAGTGTTTAAAAAAAAAAAGAAGAGTTTAAAAAAGAACTGAGCACCCATCAAGAATGAATTAAAAAAAAAAAAAAAAAAAAGGGGTTTGGCATAAAATGACCAATGGTGTAAAATCCAATCAAGCAACCATTACACCATGTGGTTTGAATGTAGCATAATTATTATGGTCTATGGGGAATTTTGGGATTGAAAAGAAAACTGCATTTGGATTTCTGGAGAAAGAGAAGAAAAAAAAAAAGAACAAATTTTAAGGGGTAAACACTCAATGGGGTGCCAACAATTGACCGACGAATGACCCTAGAACTAGATTTAATGAACTGGAACCAGATTTAAAAATAAAAAACAGAAGTTCAGTGTTTTGACCGGAAACATAAGTTGGTGACCCTCCCACCCTGGGACGAGAAATGGAAGAAGAGCAAAACCGGCCTTTTTCGGTTAGGCCTTCGCTAGAGGCAGACGGGTGCTTCCCGGTTTCCCCCTTATGCATTTCGCAAGGTAGTACCGAACATGATTTACGATAGAATAATTTAACCTTACCTCTCTCTCTCTCACTCCGAAAAAGAACCCACAAGCCTAGAAAGGAATAAACAACTCCTCTGTGACTATACGACTCGCATATGTTGTTCTTACTAATGACTACTACTACAACTCGACTTTGGGTTCCCATTCAACATCGAACAACTGTCCTGTTTGTTTGCTTTAAATGCACAGTCAGTTGCTTTCACTATTAGCTTCATTCATTTTCCTTTGTATGACTTGTTTCCATAAATGTCAATTATCTCCCATCTCTTCTGTCTACGATGCTCTTTTATTTGTTCATTCTTTAGTTCTATCTGAGCAAGAGACAGAATGCAGCTAAAATGGATATGACACTATAATCGTCTCTGTTGTTTATTGCTGGACACTTTTCACGACTTCAATTTCAGGATTCTATTTGCGTTTATTTTGAAGGGCTGGTTTAGCTTAGTCGTATATCTGGGAGGGAGAAAAAAAAAAAAAAGTTTCCAAGGTATATTTGATATCATTGGAAGCGTAATTTTAGGCTCTAAAATAAAATAAAAACTCCTCTTTTATATATATTTACCAACCCCTCCACACGAGCAGGATGCGACACAAGGTCAACTTCTTAAGTGGAGTTTAAGATGTTTGAATTCAGAGTTTTCCTTTCTAGACTTTTTACCTAGCTATGGTTAAAGAGCCCAGTCTACCCTGCTATTAACCCATAGCTGGAGGGAGAATTGGATTCATACCTTTCTCAAGGGTATTAGCGCTATGTGAAATACCAACAGCCTCGTTCAGGAATTGAACTCGGGTTGACGAGTCCATTTCCTACGACTCTAACCATTAGACCACGCGCCTCCATTTTTTTTTTTTATAGCCATTAATCTGAGCATGTGTCAGAATGAGTTGGATTATAATTTTAAAAAAAAAAAAATTAGTGGAAGCCAGAGAAGAAAAGAAAAGAAACTCTTCTGCCCTGACTGCAAGTCTGGAAGATCAAAGAATCTTTTTACTTATTTAATTAGCTGGTTTTAATTGTGGGTATAGCTCAGTGGTAGAGCATCTGTCTAGGAATCACAAGGTTCCGGGTTTGATACTGGCCCTCGCCAACTCAGTGTATGAGTAGCACAGGGACCTGTGCAGTAAAGTGAGAAGCTGGTGGTAGGTGTGACGCTCCACCCCAGACGCTAAAACTATCTCCTTGGTCTAGCACTAGTGAAAAGGGGATAGACTTTCTCACTGTCTGGCTGATACCGACCTTAGGCCACCAGACGACTTTATTTATATTCTAAGTTGAACTATCATGTGTTTTTCTAATAATTTGTGGCTGTTTTGTTTGATGGCATATCAACCCTTTTTGTTGGTTGGTTGGTTGCATCAAGCCCTAATACCTATATGGTTGTCCCAACCCTATTGCCCTTATGGCAAGCTCCTAACCATATGTGCTGGAAGCTGGTGGATGAGGGTCTTAATGTCCTGGGCATGATGTTAAACTCTACCATTCATCACCATTGCTCCCAGGTTCACTCTGACCTGGAGTGGTATTACCTGTTAAAGTTTAATGGCATATCAACCTTCATGGGTTATATAGAACAAAACCTCACCCACACAATGATACCCACATACACACTTGTGGATGTTCAAATCCTCAGCAGATAATAAATAACCATTTACAAGTATTCTGAATACCAACAGAAGTAAGGTAATCCTTAACTTTTTCCTTGTAAATTCCTATCATAAAATAAACTAAACCCTTATTTTATGTCCGTGTTTTTGGAATAAATGTTTTATTTTTCTTGCACCCGTTATTTTATAATACTAAATATATTTTATTTATTCTTTATTCTTTAATAAATAAATAAAATATATTCAGTATTGTAAAATAACGGGTGCGAGAAAAATAAAACACGAACATAAAATGAGGGTTCAGTTTATTTTATGGAAGTAATACCTGGCAAGGTCCATGTATTTGTTGAATTTATTGCTTTATTATTTTCACTCTGTGGTCCTCTAGAATGGTGATATCCATGAGATGAAGTTCTTTTCTTCGTGTTAATTAACACTAGGTCTGGTCTTCTGGCTGGGATTGGGTGATCTGTTTGTATCTCAAAGTCCCAGAGAAATTTGTGTCTCATTTTCTAGGACAAATTTTGGTTTGTGAATATAATAAAAAGCTTTAAGATATGATTTTTTTTTTTCAGCCCCGTAAAGCCCATTTGGTTTTGAAAGATGGAAGTTACTTCCAAGGTTACTCATTTGGCTATGAAGATTCTTCAGCAGGAGAAGTTGTGTTTAACACCGGTCTTGTTGGGTAAGTATTATTAAAATTTGCATGAGATATCAGAAAGAAAAAAACAAAAACATATCAGTCTTTTTTGCAATTGTAATGTAATTAAATGGTTTATAGAAAATTTAAATTGAAATGAAAACGGTAATCTAATTTCTGGGTAAATAGAAAGAGAAAAAAAGAATTTTAGTGGACTAAGATTCTAAAAGCATTCAATATATATCCGCCAGTCACAGGTGAATGACCCCAGTACTAGATAAAAAAAATAAACGGAAGTCACAAATTTTCTGCAGAAGAGCGGAAACGGATATGTCTCTTCCCTTCAACACCACAAGCGGAAGTAAGGGGACTCATTTTTTACTGCCTACTGATCTCGAAGAAAGGGATAGCATGATGATTCTTTACTGATGTTATTAAGTTTATTTAATAAACACTGTGAAACTGTACAAGGAAAAACAAATAACATTTAATGACAGATAACAGTGAATACTTTTAAAAAGAAATAGGAAATCCTCAAAGAAATAGAAAGCGCTTACCATTGTCGCCTATCCGACAATTGGCGTAAACTAACTTGAAAAAAACTGGAACACATCACCCCTGAGGATGGCCCTTCGAAGTGCCGAAAGTACTTGGGATAAAAACTTTGGACTAATCCACGGATTCCATCCAAATGTAAAAAAGTTGTCGAGAAAGATAAAAATATTGTTAATAAAATTGTTAAACAGGAGACGTGCCTTTTGTTTAATTCTACATGTGTGTGTATATATATATATATATATATATATATATATGGTGATCTTTTCAAGCTTTCTGGCCAAATATATTTGGATGGAATTCGTGGATTAGTCCACTGAAGTTCATATCCCGATTACTTTCGGCACTTCAAAGTGCCATCATCAGGGTTGATGTGTTCCAGTTTTTTCAAAGTATATTAATGGATGTGGAGGCTGGAAGGAGGAGAATTGATAGGAAAAGTGTTATAGGCATTTTAAAATGTGAGTACTGCATTCAAAATTAATTTTATTTAAGGATGGTTTGTATTGTTTGATCTATAAAGCTTCTAGTATTTGGAGTTTTTGTTTATTTTTTTCTTTGTGCAGAATATGCGTATTTTCCGTTAGGATATTTCGGATGATGGCACTTTGAAGTGCCGAAAGTACTTGGGATATGAACTTCGGTGGACTAATCCACAAATTCCATCCAAATATTAAAAAAGTTGTCCGGAAAGCTTGAAAAGATCACCAATAATATCGTTAAACAGGAGACCTGCCTTTTGTTTAATTCCACATGAATAAATGAAAGAATGCTGCCCAGATACACACACACACACACACACACACACACACACACATATATATATATATATAATATATATAATATATATATATATATATATATGGGAGAAATGTGAGGAGGTTAAGATACACAGAAAGACATTAAAATAGACAAATAGATGGATAGAAAGATTTAAAAAATAAAACTCACACATATACAACTAATGACAAATCCAGCCCCCATACACATATACACATACTTTTCACTTTTTGACTTATCCCCCATCATCCAAACATTCTGACCAAACACCTGCATCTCCATATAACACTCCCCATTTAGAAGGAAGAAAATCCACTACCCATCCCCCCCAGCCACCCCTGCCCCTACTGACAACCTACTGTTTTTCACCATTCTGAAAATGTCTTTCATTGAAGCTAGAACTGGGCTTTTGGTCCTGATGATGATCTAAATGGCCGAAACATTGCATTGTCGACAATAAACATCCAGTTTCCATAACATCCCATGTTTGTCTGCTTTCTCCACACACACACACACACACACACAACACACACACACACACACACACACATATATATATATATTATATATATATATATATTATATATATGATTGGTGATCTGTCAAGGCCAAGGATGATGGTCTTCTAGTCTCAATCCTGTCCATGGGTCCTTAGATGGCTGATATTAGCTCTGAAACTTTACCTGCAATTCGGACATGTTGTTCCTCGGGACAATGCTGGTCAAAACTGCTGTCTTCACTCCTTCAATATTTGCTGCCTTTCCGCCAGCTCTGCAGTTCTTTTATGTATTATATATATATATATATATATATATATATATATATATGAAAAATAGATGTAAATTAATCCGACAGTATGAAATTTAACACTTTTGAAAAAACAAAGGATGTTATGTAAATGCTGACAGAAATCTTTCGACCAAATCGATAAATTGGTCATCTTCACGAGCAACACCAACGGGAAAAATAAAAAAATAATAAATATCCGTTAGAAGACCGTCCACAAATGAATGCTATATTCAAATGCTGAAAATTTAAAAAAAAATGCGTGTTCTGTTTTAAAAATAAAATAAATTTTATTTTTAATTTTTAAAAATCAGAAGCATTATAGTTTATAGTAAAACTCAAAAGAGTTGTAAAATTATATAAAAAGTGTAAAGTGGGTATCAAAATTGTTTAGGATATATTTCAGCTATTAAAATATAATATACAAGTCCACATGCGTATTTGAAGAAAGATGTAAAAGTCCAAAATTACTTGTGGTGTTGATAAATCCGTGGGTTGTAGATGAAAGTCTTCAAGGTGTAAAATTCCAGATATATTGTTTTTTCATTAGACAAATATGAAAAATAGATGGAAATTAATCTGACAGTATGAAATTTAACATTTTTGAAAAAACAAATGATGTTATGTAATTGCTGACAGAAATCTGTTTCGACCAAATTGATAAATTGGTCATCTTCATGAGCAACACAGACGGGGGAAAAAAAAAAAAAAAAAAAATATCCATTGGAAGACTGTCTACAAACGAACGCTATATTCAAATGCTGAAAATTTAAAAAAAAAATGCTTGTTCTGTTTTAAAAATAAAATAAATTTTGTTAAATTTCATATATATATCTATATCTATATCTATATCTATATCTATATATATATATATATATATATATATATATATATGTGTGTATGTATATGTATGTATATATCCGTGATAGTATACATGATTTCCATATATTATTTTTCAGTTACCCCGAAGCCCTTACAGATCCAAGCTACCGAGGCCAGATCCTGACCCTTACTTACCCCATTGTGGGGAATTATGGTGTGCCCAACACACAAGTAAAAGATGAATATGGACTCATGCTTAATGTCGAGTCTGAAAAAATTCAGGTTTGTTTTATTTGCTTCAGAAAATTCTAATAGGATTTTTGTAATTTTTTAAATGATTTTAATGGAAATACTGCATAATGGTGATATAAACACTTATAATAGTTTTGGGATATTCATCTGTTTTGAATAATTCTCTCTCTCAGTCGGTAGAGTGTCCGACAATGAACCACAAGGTTCCTGGTTCGATACCAGCCCTCGCCAACTCTAACAGAATATATAATTTTTGTAATTTTTCAAGTGATTTTAATGGAAATACTGTACAGTATAAACACAATAGTTTTTGTGTTAAATCCTACTTAATGGACATAAATTCCACCATCATATGTCATCCCACCAAAAGAAAAAAAACACTAAAATTCAAGGTATTAACCGAATTTAAGGAAATCTTCAGTGTTGATATATTAATGAATAAACAATATAATGCACCAGTTATTTTATTTGAAAACTCTTTTTTTTTTCTTTTTTTTTTTTTTTTTTTTTTTTACATTTTTTCAGGTCAGTTAACTTTGAACCACATATCTTTGAGGCATAACACAGATTCTCAAACATACGTGGTTTAAAGTTAATTAACCTGAAAAAATGTAAACGCCATTTTTCGCAAAATCCACCAAATTTGGAGGGACAACCCACGAACCAAAGCTCATGGGAGGTGGGTGCAAAAAATGCATTGGTCCCATCGGCATTCCCCCGCAAGGGGGGTGCATCAGGCACTAGGCAATAAACTCAGCCCTGCACCTTTAAATCGAGGAGGCAGGTAGTGCCTGGGGGATGGCCCCTTGGGATCAATGATGTTAGTTTATATGGTCCAGGGCCAAAACCACCGGACCCTCCACTATCTTAAATCTATGAATGTGTTGACTGGTCCTTCCTCTCGACTACAACCTTGTCTGATTGTATCCCTTTTTAATGACACAACAAATAATTTTTTTTTTTTTTAGGTTGCTGGTTTAATTGTACAAGATTACACCCACCAGCACAGTCATTGGAATTCCGTCAAATCTTTGTCACAATGGTTGAAGGAAGATAAAATTCCAGCTCTTTATGGCATTGATACTCGAATGATTACAAAAAAAGTCAGGGATATGGTAAGTGTTGTTTTTTGTTTTTATTTCTCTCTCTTTCTTTCCTTCTCTATTTGTCTCTGTCTCTTTCTATCTTACTGTCTCTCTCTCTTGTCTCTCTCCTCACCTCTCTGTCTTTTCTCGTCTCTCTCTCTTCGTTTTTTCTCGTCTCTCTCTCTTCGTTTTTTTCTCGTCTCTTCGTTTTTTTCTCGTCTCTCTCTCTTTGTTTTTTTCTCGTCTCTCTCTCTTCGTTTTTTTCTCGTCTCTCTCTCTTCGTTTTTTTTCGTCTCTCTCTCTTCGTTTCTCGTCTCTCTCTCTTCGTTTTTTCTCGTCTCTCTCTCTTCGTTTTTTTCTTCTCTCTCTCTTCATTTTTTCTCTCTCTCTCTTCATTTTTTTTCTCTCTCTCTCTTCATTTTTTTTCTCTCTCCCTCTTCGTTTTTTTTCTCTCTCCCTCTTCGTTTTTTTTCTCTCTCCCTCTTTCGTTTTTTTTCTCGTCTCTCTCTGTTCGTTTTTTTTTCTCGTCTCTCTCTGTTCGTTTTTTTCTCGTCTCTCTCTCTCTTCGTTTTTTCTCGTCTCTCTCTCTTCGTTTTTTTCTCGTCTCTCTCTTCTTGTCTCTATTTGTGTCTCTCTTACCTTGTTTGTCTCTTTTCTTGTACCACTTTGTCTGTGTTTCTTTCTCTGTTTCTTTTCTCTTTCCCTCTTACTGTCTCTCTCTCTCTCTCTCTTTTCTGTCACTCTCTCTTTCTCTCTCCCCACCTTTCTCTGTCTTTTCTTGTCTCCCTTTCTCTTCTTTTCTTTCTCTCTCTCTCTTGTTTGTATTTGTCTCTCACCTTGTTTGTCTCTTGCTTTGTCTATTTTCTTGTCTCTCTTTGTCCTTTCGGTTTCTTTCTCTTTCCCTCTTTCTTTATCTCTTCTGGTTTCATTGTTTCTGTATCTCCCTCATTATCTCTTTCTTTCTTTGTCTATTTCTCTCTTTTTTTTTCTTTGTCTCAGTGTTGTCAATAGGCAGTTGAATGGCAATCACTCTAATGGTGGACGATTGTCGTATAAGTAGTCTTTTGCCAATCAACTTTCTTCCTCTTTTGCAAAAGAGTTCCTTCTACTGAAATAGTCCAAGGGAGATGACTCATAATCTACATTGCAGTTCATTTTTTTAAAAGTTGGGATGTATCTCTTATTATTTCTGTATATCTTTTTTTTTCTAAATAACCCAACAAGGATTGACATGCTGTAAAACCAACCAAATTTGTCATATAATGAGTAGCACTCTCCTTCTAGACTAGTTGCCTAACCAAGGGTAAAGAGCTCAGTCTGCCCTACTATTTATCCATAGCTGGAGGGAGATTAGTTAGATTCATACCTTTCCCAAGGGTATTAGCACTATGTGAACTGTAGCTTTGTCCAAAAAAAAAGGTAGTATGAAGTCACCCCTTCATTGCCATTACTCCCAGGTCCACTCTGTTAAACAGATCTTTCATCCAACCAACTTTGTTATATAATGAGCAACACTCTCCTTCTCCTAGATTGGTTGCCTAACCAAGGTTAAAGAGCCCACTCTGCCCTACTATTTACTCATAGCTAGAGGGAGAGTAGTTAGATTCATACCATTCCCAAGGGTATTAGCACTACGTAAATTGTAGCTTCGTCCCCCCCCCCCCCCAAAAAAAAGACAAGGAATTTATTTTACAATTTAAAAAAGAAAAATTTGTTTTATTTTAGGTGAAGCATTTTTACTTCATCTTATTATTGTTGCTTTTATCCCAATATTTGTTACTTCTAGAATAACATAACTTAAAATCAAAATTGTTGGTGAGGCTTAGAATATGCTCACTGCATTCCTTGCAGAGTAATAAAACACTATACTTAAACGAGTGGTGAGGTTCCAGTTATGGAGCTCTAGTAAGTATGGAATCACCCCTTCACTGCCATTACTCCCAGGTCCACTCTGACCTGTTTTGCTAGTATCTATTAAACAGATGTTTCATCCATTAGAGCTTATGAAAATGTTTAAAATGATTGTGAACTACATGAATACATTAGATCTTAAAACATTGATATATTAGATGAGACTTGATAATTAGTATGTTTTGCATAATTTGAACTATTGTCCTCATCTTCATTGTTATTGCTACAATGTTTCAGCCGATGTGCCCCTCGGCCTTCTTCAGGTATTTCTTAAAATAGAATAATAATTAACACAGCTTAACACCTGTATCCCAGCTATGGTTAGCGGAATGAGAACAGGATACCCCCGTGGACTGAATAAAGGGTTAGGTTCAAAGTTCCATGATGGCTCCCGATTATGACAAGAAGGTTCCCGAGTCCAACAAGAAATACCTGAAGAAGAACCCACGAGCCTAGTAAGAAATAAACAGACCCATTGTGACTATATGACTTGCGTATGTTGTTCCTGAACTAACGACTACTACTACTAACTAGAGTTTGGCCCTATGCAACAAAATCTATTAAGACTAAGATTCTTTGTCTGATTAAAGATTATTCTAATTTAAGAAAACTGATGATCATTCAATAAAACAAAATAACAGAAAAATGACAAAATACCATTTCAATACAATTGTAAGTGTAGCAGATGTGATTGATTTACATGTAACACCTGCTGCCAGCTGATTAAATGAATAACTTTTAATATTCACACGAAGGAATGAGCCCCAATGTTTCATTTTTACTTGTAGTGCACAAGTCTGTCAATAACAAAAGAAATGGAAAGGTAAGATGTGTAGGAAAAAAAAGGTATCAATTTTATTATAATGGTATATACTAGTAAGTATTTCCTGACATCCCAGCATGTCAGTTGGACACAAGAATCATTATAGTAGGGAACCATGCACAAATCAAAGCTTAATAATATATAATATATACTAGTAAGTATTTCCTGACATCCCATCATGTCAGTTGGATACAAGAATCATTATAGTAGGGAACTATGCACAAACCAAAGCTTAATAATATATAATATATAATAGTATATACTAGTAAGTATTTCCTGACATCCCACCATGTCAGTTGGACACAAGAATCATTATAGTAGGGAACCATGCACAAATCAAAGCTTAATAATATATAATATATAATAATATATACTAGTAAGTATTTCCTGACATCCCATCATGTCAGTTGGATACAAGAATCATTATAGTAGGGAACCATGCACAAACCAAAGCTCATGTGTGGCTAGTGTTTAAAAATTGCGTGAATCCTCTCCGCATTCTTCTTTTGAGGTGCCACAGGCACTGGGCAATAAACTTAGCCCTGCCCCTTTCAAACAAGGGGTGATGGCTTAATTATTTGATATCTTTCTTACCGGTCTGAAGGCCAGGTAAGTATTTACTAGTATTTGTGTCTTTTGACCTGCAACACTCCACTTTGGCATTTAGGTTAGACAGATGGTTGGCTAATTTATTAATTATTATTAATAATTTATTAATTAAGTAATTTATCAATTATTATTAGTAAGGGGTTGGTTGAGCTCAGTCAGTAGTGAGCACCTGTCGAGGAATTGCTAAATTTCTAGTTTAATACCAGTCCCTGCCAATGCAGCCCATGAGGAGCAGAGTTTGGGTAATCTTATCTGTGCTGTAAAGTGGGGAGCTAATGGTAGGTGTGGTGCTCCACTTCAGCAAAACAATCTCCCTGGTCTAGTACTGACAGTAGGCCACTCCATTAGTAATAGATAGGAATACTTGAAACTATATAACTGTTTACGAATTGGTTTAAGAATAGTTATTGAAATAATTGTTTACATATTATTATCATTCATTAGTGACTTTAAACCATATAATGGCTTACAAAAGAAAAAAAATGACTGACTTCAGTATTAAATAACTCAACAAGGGTTGATATGCCATGAAACCAGTCTACCAACATAGTAAATATTGGATAATTAACAATCACTCTCACTCTCGCTCCCACTCTACCTCTTGCTCCCACTCTCCCTCTCTCTTTGGATTTCCCAGTCACTCTTTTTGTTTCTTCTACCCACTTGCTCTCGTTTCTTTTCTCTCTCTGCTCTCTCTTATCCCTCCCTCTCTATTTTGTCTTTCTCTCTCTTGCTCTCTCATTGTTTATCCCTCCCTCTCTATTTGTTGTCTTTTCTCTCTCTTGCTCTCTCATTGTTTTTCCCTCCCTCTCTGTTTGTTGTATTTTCTCTCTCTTGCTCTCTCCTTGTTTATCCCTCCCTCTCTTTGTTGTCTTTTCTCTCTCTTGCTCTCTCATTGTTTATCCCTCCCTCTCTATTTGTTGTCTTTCTCTCTCTTGCTCTCTCATTGTTTATCCCTCCCTCTCTTTGTTGTCTTTTCTCTCTCTTGCTCTCATTGTTTTTCCTCCCTCTCTGTTTGTTGTCTCTCTCCTTGTTTATCCTCCCTCTCTATTTGTTGTCTTTTCTCTCTCTTGCTCTCTCATTGTTTTCCCTCCCTTTCTGTTTGTTGCCATTTCTCTCTCTTCTCTCTCCTTGTTTATCCCTCCCTCTCTATTTGTTGTCTTTTCTCTCTCTTGCTCTCTCATTGTTTTTCCCTCCCTCTCTATTTGTTGTCCCCCTCCCTCATTGTTGATTTTCTCCTTCTTGCTCCTCTCTTTTTTTTCACCCCCACTCAATCTTATTGTTTTCACCCCTTGCTTTCTTTTTGTCCCCCCCTGCTCTTTTATTACCCCTCCTCACCTGGTTCTTTAGGCCCCCCCACTCTCTGTTATTTCTCTCCTCCCTTCTGTCTCTTGTTATTTCCTTTCTCCCTGCTCTCTTGTTGTTTTCTTTTTTTCTTTCTTTTTTTCTTTTTACCCCTCATTCTCTTGTTTTTCTTTTCTCTCTTTCTCTCTGCTCTCACAATCATTTGTGCTCTGCCTCCCAATGTAGCGTAATTATTATGGTCTAAGAGAATTTTCTATTGAAAAGAAAACAGTAATCGGATTTCTGAAGAAAGAGAAGAAATAATAATAGAAAGAAGATGAAGTTTGGAATTCAACGTGTGTCGGCCAGTGACTGGACAATGACCCCTGAACTAGATTTAAAAACAAAAACGGAAGTCCCAGGTTTTCTGTGGAGGGCGGAACCGGATGTCTCCCTTCCCCCCATCCCTGGGACAACAAACAGAAGTAAAGAAAATTTGTTCTCTTTTTCGCTGGACCCAAGAAGAATCAGACGTGTTTTTTTGGGGCTCTGTCATGACGTGTCTAGGCTAGCAGTGAACAACATGCAGGAATGTGATTTATGATAGAACAGCTTTAACCCCACCCTTTTTCTCTCTCTCTCTCTGAAAAAGAACCCACGAGCCTAGAAAGAAATAAACAACCCCTTTTTGATTAGATGACTTTTATATGTTATTTCTTCGAGCTAACGATGACTACTACCCGATGAGCCACCACGCAACACCAATCTCACAATCTTTCTCTCCCTCTTGATCTCACTCCTGCTTTCTCTCCTTAAGTTTATAGCAGGCTTGGTGATCCAGAAAGAACCCCGCCCTGTCGGTGGGGCGTTAGAATGCACCGACTGCACCTCTGCAGAGGGGTAAGACTCCCCCATTGGGGCCACCTGTTGATCGTGGGTGGCGACCCATGATGCTTAAGGATAGAGCCCAGGTGGATGAGCAGTTCATGACAAGCAATACTCCAAGTTGGCCCTATCTTGGGCTAGACGGGCGGTCGGAGAGGCCCCCTCCGATCAATCGGCTGGTCCCGTCAAGCCCTAGCACCTATATGATTTTCCCAACCCTATTGCCCTTATGGCAAGCCCCAACCCCTTTTTATCATATGGGTGCTAGAAGGCGGTGGCTGCGGGTCTACATGTCCGGGAATGACGTTAAACTCTATCTGATGGTGAGGTTCCAGTTTTGGAGGTTTGGAGAATGTGGCACCCCTTCATCACCATTGCTCCCTGGTCCACTCTGACCCGGAGTGGTAGTACCTGTTAGGGTCCCATCTATGGGTTAAATAGAAAAATGTATTTATAAAAAAATTGTATTATCTATTAAGAATTGATTTATTTCAAAACTTTATCGGCATTAAATGACCCACTGAGGTTGATATGGCGTAAAACAAAACAAACCAATCCAAAACCAGAAAGAACCATTGTTTTAAGCAGCTTTATCATCAGTCTACAAGTAAGTGGGCTGGTTTAGCTCAGTCGGTAGAGCACCCGCTTTGGAATTGCAGTGACGTGGTGGAGCTGGCGGTATGTTTGGTGCTCCATCTCATCGAAACAATCTCCCTGGTCAAGCGCTAGCGAAAAGGGGATAGACACCCTCACTGTCCAGCTGATACTGACAATTGGTCACTCCACTAACTTTACTTTTTTTTTTTATACAAGTATATATATTTACCAACCCCTCCACACGAGCAGGATGTGACACAAGGTCAATTTCTTAAGCGGAGTTTAACAGGTTTGAATTCAGAGTTTTCCTTCTCCTAGACCGGTTGCCTAACCAAGGTTAAAGAGCCCAGTCTACCCTGCTATCTACCCATAGCTGGAGGGAGAATTGGATTCATACCTTTCCCAAGGGTATTAGCGTTAAGTGAAATGCAATTACCACATCCAGGATTTGAACTCGGGTGACGAGTCCATTTTATACAAGTATAACTCAGCATATGAGTAGCACAGAGATCTGTGGGGTAAAGTGAGGAGCTGATGGTATGTGTGGCACCCCACCTCAGACACTAAAAAAACGATCTCCTTGGTCTAGCACTAGTGAAAAGGGGATATACTCCCTCGCTGATTGGCTGATACTGACTTTAGGCCACCTTGACAACTTTACTTTTTACTTTACTTATAGTGCCCTTAGTAGGGATTGAAATCACTACACAATAGTAAAAAGTAAAGTCATTGGGGTGGCCTATTGTCAGTATCAGCCAGACAGCAAGGGAGTCTATCCCCTTTTCACTAGCGCCAGACCAAGGAGATTGTTTTGGCATCTGAGGCGGAGTGTGACACCTACCATCAGCTTTTCCCTTTATAGCACAGATCTTTGTGCTACTCATACGCTGAGTTGGTGAGGGCTGGTATCGAACCAAGAACCTTGTAGCTCAGTTGGTAGAGCATTCGACTAGGAATCACAAGGTTCCTAGTTCGATACCTGCCCTCGCCAACTCAATGTATGAGTAGCCACAGGGATTCTGTGGCGTAAACCGAGGGGAGCTTGAAAGTATGTCTGGCACCCACCTCAGATGCTAAAAAACAATCTCCTTGTCTAGCACTAGTGAAAGGGGATAGCTGCAGGGCTAGTATCAAACCTGGACACTCTACCAACTGAGCTAAACTGGTCTAGGGTCTGTAATACTAGCTCATTAACCATTACACCACGATGAGGCACCTAAAAATTAAAGATATTTTAATCAATTCTTTTTTTTTTTCTTTTTTTCCTGAAAACAGGGAACTATCTGGGAAAATTGAATTTGAAGATCAACCTGTGGAATTCCATGATCCAAATCGTCGAAATCTCACCGCTGAAGTTTCTACAAAAGTAAGTTTTCATGTTTATTTATTTTTTAATTTTTTATTGGTTCATCAAATTTTGTACAGAGATCATTTGCTGGTTAGCACTGTATAATGGTTGTTTAAGATTATAGTTTCATTTAACATGTTCACTACGTATTGGTACATATCATGGAAAAGACACGTTTTATTTAAAGACATGTTTTTTTGTGTACCATTATAGTATGTGGCCTACCTTTTGAATGTAGCCTATGAAATCATGTCTCTCTTATAGTATGTGGCCAACCTTTTGAATGTTGCCTATGAAATCATGTCTCCTTCTTATAGTATGTGGCCTACCTTTTGAAGTAGGCCTATGAAATCATGTCTCTCCTTATAGTATGTGGCCCACCTTTTGAATGTAGCCTATGAAATCATGTCTCTCTTATAGTATGTGGCCCACCTTTTGAATGTGGCCTATGAAATCATGTCTCTCTTATAAGTATGTGCCCACCTTTTGAATGTAGCCTATGAAATCATGTCCTCTTATAGTATGTGGCCTACCTTTTGAATGTGGCCTATGAATGTTCTCTCTATAGTATGTGGCCCACCTTTTGAATGTCAGCCTATGAAATCATGTCTCTCTTATAGTATGTGGCCACCTTTTGAATGTGGCCTATGAAATCAGTCTTCTTATAGTATTGTGCCTACCTTTTGAATGTGGCCTATGAAATCATGGTCTCTCTAAGTATGTGGCCCACCTTTTGAATGTAGCCTATGAAATCATGTCTCTCTTAGAGTATGTGGCACCTTTTGTTGAATGAGCCTATGAAATCATGTCTCTCTTATTAGTATGTGGCCGACCTTTTGAATGTGGCCTATGAAATCAGTCTCTCTTATAGTATGTGGCCTACCTTTTGAATGTGGCCTATGAAATCAGTCTCTCTTATAGTATGTGTGGCCTACCTTTTTGAATGTAGGCCTATGAAATCATGTCTCTCTTATAGTATGTGGCCTACCTTTTTTGAATGTAGGCTATGAAATCATTGTCTCTTTATAGTATGGCTTACCATATAAAAAGCTATTATTAAGGTTATAAATAATAACTGCTACCCGTAACCCTATTTCAGAATTCTAGAATATATTTTTGAATTTAAATAGATCTCTGCCAGAGCGAATTGAGCGGATTTAGGATTTTCTTCATAAAACTGTTAACCATTCTGTCTTTCGTTTAAAGTTTTATAAATAAAATAAAGATTGATTGCTATTGAAATATAACAACAACAATATGAAATAGGTAAAAAAACGTGTCTTTAAATATAAAAACGTCTTTCATTTATAAGTTTTATCAATTTAAAAGAATTGCTACTGAATAAACAACAACACATGAAAATAACTAAAAAAAACGTTTCTAAAAAAATCGCACGTTAAAAAAACAACTGGAAGTTGACGGTGAAAAAGCAAACCTGTCCTTTTGAATCTAGCAAACCGCCGGGGTGCTTATTGGTTACTTGGTCTAGAATCATTACAAACCAATATTTGATAAAACAAACATTTGTGGTTAAATAATTAGCAACCCATTCATTACTCAGTTCAATTTATTATTTCGAGTATATATGTATCTTGAATGTAACTTTGCCGCCCTGTCGGCTGGGGCGTTAGAATGCACCGACTGCACCTCTGCAGAGGGTAAGACTCTCCCAATGGGGCCACCTGTTGGCCGTGGGTGGCGACCCGTGATGCTTAAGGATAGAGCCCAGGTGGATGAGCAGTTCATGACATGCAATACTCCACTTTGGCCCTATTCTGGGCTAGACGGGCGGTCGGAGAGGCCCCTCCGATCAATCGGCTGGTCACGTCAAGCCCTAGCACCTATATGATTTTCCCAACCCTATTGCCCTTATGGCAAGCCCCAACCCCTTTTTATCATATGGGTGCTAGAAGGCGGTTGGCTGCGGTCTACATGTCCTGGGAATGACGTTAAACTCTATTCTGATGGTGAAGTTTCCAGTTTTGGAGGCTTGGGGAATGTGGAGCACCCCTTCATCACCATTGCTCCCTGGTCCACTCTGACCCGGATGGTAGTAAGCTGTTGGGTTCCATCTATGGGTGAATAGAAAAACATGAGTTTATAAAACAATTGTATTCTCCATTTAGAATGAATTTAATTTCACAACTTTGTTGGCATTAAATACACCACTGAGGTTGATATGCCGTTAAACAAAACAAACAAACCTTATGAATGTAACTTTCCACCCTGACAACCTTTGGGTCCATTCTATAGGGATAATGGGAAAAGATGAGTTTTACAAAAATGTGTTAAAAAACTTTTGAATAACCCATCAAAGCATGAATAAAACAAAATGACTTCAGCATAAAATAACTCAACAAGAGTTGACAGCCATAAAAATCCAACAAACTAAACCTTAAATGTGGTTTGTTGGATTTTACGGCATTTTAACTCATGTTGGGTTATTTTATGCTGAAGCTGTTTTGTTTTATTCATTCTTGATGGTACTTAATTTTTTAAAAAAAAAAACTTACCCCATAGATGGGACCTTAAATATGACTTTGATTACTGTTAATCTCAAGATGTTAGGAAGTATAAAATAAAGACGAAGAAGATAAAGTCTGTTCTCACGGTTTGTTAAAGTATGAAGATAACCACGATTGTGGCAGACAGGTAAAGAGTTAAAGAATAAACCAAACAACTAGAATTCAAATAAAAGATATCTATTGGACATAAAAACAATAGGTTGCAGACTTTTTGGTTTATCTGCACAAATGTTTATAATTTGTCACTTAACTGAAATCCTGAGGTAGGTTGTTATCGAAGCCCCTAAGCTAGGCCATCTGATAGTTCGGATATGATAGACGTTCTAATTTTGACATCGACACGGTGCTGGTTGATCAGAAGAGAGGAGCGACCCTTTTTTAGTCTTGCCTCTGTTGAGGGCTGAATCAGAAGAGAGGGAAAAATTTGCCTTTTCAGCTTTGCTGCCAAAAAGTATGCTGGCTGTGATTGGTTGGTTGATACAGAGGCTTTAGACAAGGACAAAACCCCTCCTCAGAATTTTTATTAGAAGAGCAAAATTAACGAAACAGTTAAATATGTTTTTAAAATAACAAACAATATTCATTTTTATTTTCTCACCAACCAGGGAATGCGCCAAGATGGGTTTGGAATAAACAATTAACTGTTAACTAGTGATATGTTTATTAAGGCAGCCATTTGTTGACTGATTCTACCCTTTTTTTTCTTTCTTTCAGTGAAGAGTCAATAGTTCCTATAACAATTACCATGAATCATATCTTTTTTTTTTTTAATTTATTTTTTTCAGTTTTTAAAAAAGTTTCCTATTTTTAAATATTCCTCAAAAAATTGCCACATTGTTCTCAAAAATTGGATAAAATTTTTTTCTTCCTTTTCATTCTTTCAGGATGTGAGATATTTTGGTGAAGGGAATCCATTCAAGATTTTGGCTGTTGATTGTGGAATCAAACACAACATTATCAGAAGTCTTGTAAAGGTCAGTAAATGTCAATATTCTTTTATCCAATGTTTGTTCTCTCTCCAAGAAATTTGGTTTATCAGGTTATAGTGTATTGCAAAAACACCATTATGATAATAGAAAAAAAATTACCCAACCTGTTGGCCATGGGTAGGATTTGACACAGTCACAAGTATGGGGCATCCAGTGAGGATCAAACTTTTCTGGGTAATTTATGAGGAAGTGCGTCCCGGTCCCCTGCCTCTGAAATTGCTGCCCGGTGAATTTTAAAATAACAACCGCAACTATCGGCGCCACAGCGGTGTTACTTGAAAGAAAACAACCAGCTTAGGGTGTTAAATGTATTTGAGGGGCGAGGGGGGGGGCTCTTTTTTGTCTTAATTCTTGTTTATTTATTTTTTCCATTCGAAAGAAAAAAACATTAAACCTTTTTTTGTCGTAATTCTTATTTTTCTTTTTTTGTCGTAATTCTTATCGTAATTTGTCGTAATTCTTATTTATTTATAGAAATTTGTCATATTTCTTGTTTAGATAGTTTTGAACTTACCCTTTTCTGTAATAATGGATCTGCGAGACTTGCTTGCTAACCATTACACCGCGATGTAGGTATTTACCCAACCCTTTCACCATGGGTAGGATGTGACACAAAGTCGCAAGTATGGGGAATCCAGTGAGGATTGAACTCACTTTTCAGTAATGGATCTGCAAGACTAGCTTGCTAACCATTATACCACAATGAGACATTGTTGCCATTATATTAGTAATAAAAGTGTCTTTATTCAATATTTAATTTCAATCTATAAAAGGCTTTAATAGGAGCAGGGACTTACCTATAAAGTATTCTTCCACCCAACTCCCTCCGTCATACCCCTGTCGGCTGGGGTTGTAGAATACACCAACTGCACCTCCGCAGAGGGTTAAAATTTTGTTCTATATACAAGCAACTTGCTAAAACACAAATATTTAAACTAAACCTGTTTAATTTGAAATGAAAATGTGTGCACAGCTGAACAACTTAGATAATAATAATAATAATAAAGTGTCTAGACATTTAAACTGCTGTCCAGGTGAGTCATTGCCAATTTGAAAATAAAAAATAAATAAATAAAAAAGAGAATATGAAGTCAGTTTGATAATTGTTTAATAGCAGTTTTTGGTGAAACACAGGATTGAGCAAGTACATTATTAATGAGAAAATAAAATTTGAGGATGTTAGTCCAAATAAATTTTAAACTAATGTTTAATTCTTTGCCTACGGAAAATTTGGCTGTACCAAATTTTTGGTAATCTGAACATTAGCTACATAAATGAGAGTAACCTCCCCTTATTTCTTTTGCTTTGAGGAAGCTTTATGTTTTGGTCAGCCATTTTCATTTCACTGTAAATCTACACTGAAAATACAAATTTGTTTGAATCAATACAACTGTATGTTTTAACACGAAAATATCATAAAATGTGTTCTTAATAACAATTAAGTTCATTTCAAATAATGCGCAAGAACAATGAACTAACCATCATTTTTTGTACTTTACTTACGGTAGGATCGCAGTGATGGGAGAGCTGCTATGAGTAGTGTAACGTTGTGGTATTTTCACGGTACCCAAACGTATATAAGTAACGTAGCGGTATATGTTGTATAGCGGGTCTCGTCCACGGGCCTCCAAATTCACGACTCTAAAAAGGCGTTCTGCATGTGGCGGTCATCTTGTTGATAAAAAAAGTACAACGCGAGAAATATATCTTCACAAGCTGCTTAAACTTTTATTTCCAGGTTAGGCTCGTCTCATGGGTTGTGTCGGAGAGGAGGAAAGGCAGAGAGACAGGGAGAGAGAACTATTAAACTACCGTAATCCCACATGGGACCAAGGGCAGGTCTTAACCCTACGCTGTCCCAAATCGAAAAGAGACTCATATTTTTCTTCGTCGTTCCACATCACCACGTAACTTCCGGTTCCGGTCAACACCCGAAACTTCCGGTTGACACTCAATTCTCCATTCGGGCGTCACGCCCCGGTCAAATCATTGTTCATCCTGTTTTGTGCTCATCACTGTTTTTTAAAACCTTTACTATCTCTTATTTCTTCTTCCTCCTTTTCTAATATAGTAGTTCTCGCTCAGGATAATATCCCCATCTTGTTACAGTAGCTTAAAGTAGGCAAAGAGTCAAGATAGATTAAAAAAAAAGAATGATCCAATTCCTCAATTCTAAATTCTTTATTTATTTATAAATTTGTTTTTCTTTTGATGTTTCAGCGTGGTGCCGAAGTAAAATTGGTACCATGGGACTACGATTTCACTGAAGAGGCATATGATGGCCTCTTCCTCTCCAACGGCCCTGGTGATCCAGCATTAAGTACAATTACCATCCAACATTTACGAAAGGTAAGAATTCTGCGGAAATTAGTTAGAAGATTAATTTGTATTCAATGAAAAGGGTGTGCCCTGGGTATGACTCTAAGCTGCATCCGATGGTGAGGCTCCAAATCTGAGGAGTCTGGAGTTCCCTTTCATTACCATTAATTTCTTACAGGCCTTGACTATCTTTTTTAAGTCATAGTCCTTAGAGATACCCTGAACTGTCATTAGGGTTTTCCGTCCATTTCTTTGCTGTATCCGGATATGAATTATACCCTCTTGTACGCCAGAACCACCAACTTCATCGCTGGCAGTTTTCAGATCAAAAGAAATGGAGAGGCTCGGGATACTGGTGATACAGCAGGTAGTGTTTATTCCACCAGGTAATTAACCCTGACAACGAGGGATGAATTCAGAAGTTTCCTCACGGGAGGGAGCTGCTCGAGTTAAATACAGAGAGAGTATGCTACACACTAACTGTATCAAGAAAAATGAACGAAGTATCGACACCGATTCTTGTGAAGGAAAGGAAGCAAGACTGATACACGCCGTTGCTGCTTATGGTACAAGTCCATTCAGACCTGGAATGGTAGTACTTGTCAGGTCCTATTATTTGTATTGGATAGAAATACTTGAAACCTGTCTGCAAGCAAATGGTTACTGCCATTATTACTGAGAAATTTTTACTGAGATTTTAAAAAGAAAATTTTAAATTAAGAAAATTACTGAGAAATTTTACTGAGATTTTAAAAATTTTAAATTAAGAAATTACTGAGAAATTTACTGAGATTTTAAAAAAGAAATTTTAAATTAAGAAATTACTGAGAAATTTTACTGAAATTTTTAAATTAAGAAATTACTGAGAAATTTTACTGAGATTTTAAAAAGAAATTTTAAATTAAGAAATTACTGATTTTAAAAAATAAATTTTAAATTAAAAAATTACTGAGAATTTTACTGAGATTTTAAAAGAAATTTTAAATTAAGAAATTACTGAGAAATTTTACTGAGATTTTAAAAAGAAAAAAAGAATTATTGCAATAAAATGTTGAATATATAGTAAAAAAAAAAATTACTAGTTAATACTTTTATCATGATTAATAGTCTTTATTATAAATGATGTATTAAAAAAACAAACTTTACTAGTTAATCTAAATGTAAGGTACTTTCATGTAGGAAGAAATAATTCAAAACCTGTATAATTTATGAGAAAAAATTTCTCTAATGAAAGAAAAATACTAAAAGATACAGAGTTAGAAAAAGACCTTGGTGTGAATGTGGACCCCGAATTAAAATTTTCCAAACACGTAGAAATACAAGTAAATAAAGCAAACAAGATATTAGGATTAATACGAAGGTCATATGGATACATGAATAAAGAAATGCTGAAAAATGTATTTGTTGCATTGGTAAGGTCACATTTGGAATTTGCTTATGTGGTTTGGAGTCCAAGACTAATCAAGGACATAAAACTCATTAAGGGAGTTCAGAGAAGAGCTACTAAAGTAATGAATGATTAAAAAAACCTTTCGTATGAAGAAAAACTTAGGAATATTGACTTACCAAGTTTGGTTTATCGACATACAAGAGGGGATATGATTGAAGTCTACAAATATACACATGGATTTTATTCAATGAACTTTGATCTACTAAACATTGCTCAAAATATCAATACCAGGGGTCATAAATTAAAACTCTTAAAAAATTTTGTAAAGCAAATGCAAAACAAAATTATTTTCGTAACAGAGTGGTGAATACATGGAATAAACAACCATCATCAATAGTGAATGCCCCATCTCTAAAGTCCTTTAAGGCAATGTTAGATAATCTGTGGAAAGAGTATAAATATTCTGTGGAATTAAGATGAATGTTTATAACGAACAGCTGACAGGTCTCAGACTAATATACTAGCTGAAAAGATATTGATATTATTATTATTATTATAATATTTTTATTATAATTAGTAATTCATATCATCAATGACCTTGTACTAAGATTTTTATTTTGTAAAAAAATGTTTGCTGTTTATAATTTGTAGGTACTTGAAAGCGCTCGACCGGAACCAATTTTTGGTATTTGTATGGGGAACCAATTGACTGCCTTGGCTGCGGGCGCTAAGACTTACAAACTCCCACTTGGAAATCGGTAATTATTAATCAACGTCATTATTATTATTATTACTAAGCTGAAGTCTGTTTCTAAGAATACATTAAAAAATCATTTATTTTACACAACAAATGTGTTTTTCAACAATCACCTTTCATGCTAAGCACTTAATTCAAACGTATTGATCTACTATGAGTAAATACAAAACACTTCATTGTTACTATTTCTTTCACCTTGTGTATAACATAGATATATATATATATATAATGGAGATTTGCTTCCGGTTTTTGTTTGTAACAAAAACTACGTCACATTACCCTAAATCGTCATAACATAGAATAAATACACTCAAAATTTGAACATGCAACATTAGACAGTCCTCATTGTTTTTTGAAACAAGTTTTAATAAATACATGACTGGTATTATATATCTATATATAGTTTGTTTTATTTTAATAGATATTTAAAGTTTACATTTCAAATTGTTTTATTTTTTTAATCCTTTAATGAATTTGATTATTTTACTTACGTACAAACTCGCTGACATTGAATTTTTAACTCCCACTCCTCAGGCAATATGTTTAAAAAATCTATTTTTACATCGCCCAGGGGGTGCTTTTTTATTTTTCTAGTATATATAATGCAAAAATCTGGAGAAGAAATCTTCCTTACCACATAGAATTATTCTAAACAGTGTCGCAGATCTCAATGTGTGCTCTTATTTTCAGTCACAGAGCAAAATTATATAAGTAAAAAATATAACAGAAGATTTAGATTCTAAGTCTTCTGTTATATTTTTTACTTATATATATATATGTGTGTGTGTGTGTGTGTGTAGAATTAAACAAAAGACACGTCTTTTTTACAATTGGATGGAATCCGTAGATTAGTCCACCAAAGTTTTTATCCCAAGTACTTTTGGCACTTTGAAGTGCTATCATCAGGGGTGATGTGTTTGTGTTCCATTTTTTTTTTTCAAGTTAGTAGTAGTGAGAGTAACTAGGAGAAGAACTCGTAAAAATTATATTAAGGGGTGTGGGGACTGGATGGAGGAAAATTCTTAACCTTAAGTAAGATTAATTTTGAATGTAGTAATCAGATTTTAAAATGCATATAACACTTTTCCTACCAATTTTCCTCCTTCCAGCCTCCACACCATTAATATAATTTTTACGAGTTCTTCTCCTAGTTACTCTCACTACTACTAACTTGAAAAAAAAAAATGGAACACAAACAGGATACATGTCTTTTATTTAATTCTACTTGTATAAATAAAAGCATACTGCCCAAATACACAGACACACACACACACACACACATTTTTAGAAATTATAGAAGGGGGGGAAAATAGATATTTGCTTCAACAAGTTCCTGCTGAGGGGGGGACCAAAAAGAAGTGAGTTCACTGTCTTCTCGCAGGCCAAACTTTCTTTTGGTCAACACAGTCTTCGACCAGCAGCTGAAAATCCGTCTCCGTCATGAAAATAATATTTTCTCACTGCCGTCTTACGTAAGCCAAAAGCTTCTCTGCTTGTCACACTTACTCGCTTTGGTTAATTATGGGCATATTACCCAAACATCCGGGCACATCAGTCGAACCTCACGTCCGTCCAGTTCCTAAATCGCATTTGTTTTTGCTCTTTTTCCTTTCTCGTTCACCGTCATAGAAATAAAATATAACATCTTTTGTTTTTTTCTAAAAATTTTCTATTCATATATATATATATATATATATATATATATATGAGGAAAAATGAGTAGAGAAAAGAAATGTAAATGGATAAAATGAATTTAATCGATATCACATTAATCGATATCACTTACACATGTGTTTCAGTCAGTTTATGTGTGTGAAAATATTTCGCACACATAGAAGAATCGACCTTCATCAGAGTGAAATAAATGTTCACTCTGATGAAGGTCGATTCTTGTATGTGTGTGAAATATTTTCACACACATATATTGACCGAAACACATGTGTAAGTGATATCGATTAATGTGATATCGATTAAATTCATTTTATCCATTTACATTTCTTTTCTTTACTCATTTTTCCTCATATTGTCGGATCAATTCCTTTTCCATTTTTACATATATATATATATATATATATATATATATATATAATTTTAGCATATAAAGGTGTTCACTGCTAAAATAGCAGAGCAGATTTAAAATCATAAATGAAATATTATATATTTTTTAATTTAATTTTATTTATTTACTTTTTGTACACTTGGACACGGTCTGCTTTAAGACCTAAGCATGTTTGTTTTTAAATATAAGTCTTACGTAGTATCATATTCATGCTATATAAACACTGAACAAGGTATTTTTTCAATATTTAACCATCTTAAGATTGCATAATACACATGAAACAATACTTACATAAAATTAACACCATAAAATATATATATATATATATATATTATGTAAATAAATGGAAGTTAATCCGACAGAATGAATTTAACATTTTGAAAAAACAATTAGTAATTATAATCTGCTGACAGAAATCTGTTTCGACCGCTTAGTAGAAGGGTCTTCATCACGAGCAAAACATATGAAGGAAAGAAGGGATAAAAAACCGTTGGAAGAAATAGGGGGTACAAACACACGCTGGAATGCTTGAATTTTTAAAATGCGCATTCTGTATCAAAAATAAAATAAATTTTATTTTTTTAAATCAGAAGCATTTTTAATCCAAAAATAAAACTCAAAAAGAGTTTGGTGTAAATATATAAAAAAGTGTAAGAGATTATCAAAAATGTTCAAAATATAATCCAGCTATTAAAAGTTATTTACAAATCCACAGCACAATTGAAGAAAGATGTTAAGTTTCAAAAAGTTTGTGGTGTTGGTAAATTTTTTGTAGTGTTCTTTCCTTCATATGTTTTGCTTGTGATGAAGACCCTTCTACTAAGTGGTCGAAACAGATTTCTGTCAGCAGATTATAATTACTAATTGTTTTTTCAAAATGTTAAATTTATATATATATATATATATATATATAATTAAAATCAAATGGTTTAAAATGTACCTACTTAAGTTTCTCGCAGTAGCAGTCTACTTATTTGCTTGGTGGATTTATACGTAACTGCAGTATATATATATATATATATATATACACACATATATTAGTAAAATGGTATAGTCTGAAAGCCTACCTGGGTTTCACCATGTCAATCTGCAATGAATTAATTATATTGATTAATTTAATTAATTATAAATGATTATGAATTAATTAATCACAGATGATGAACCAAACGATGAAACCTGGGTAGGCTCTCTGACTATACCATTTTACTAAACCTGCTCTACAAATGTATTGAGCACTTTTATATTCATTAATAACTCCGACTTATTCAGTTAATTATTTTATCAACAGTCAAAGTTGCGACTCACCCGATATATTTTGCTTTCTCCATTAAAGCAAAATATATCTGGATATTACTCTCCCAATTGGCAAAAAAATTGTAGTTGAGTGGCAAAGAGAAACTGTCTTTGCTTTTAACTCTCTTCCTTGGTCAAACCATTCCAACCAACAGGGGTGACAGAATTCTTATAAACATGCATAGGGAGGCACGCGGTCTAATCGTTGGTGTTGTAGGAAATGGACTAGTCGACCCGAGTTAAATTGTAACAAAAATAACCCAACAAGGGTTGACATGCCGTAAATCCAACAAACAGACCTTAATTCAAATATTCCTAGCTACAGGTCTGTTCACAATTTATGACCTCTCATGAATTGTAACAAAATAACCCAACAAGGGTTGACATGCCGTAAATCCAACAAACAGACCTTAATTCAAATATTCCTAGCTACAGGTCTGTTCACAATTTATGACTTCTCATGAATTGTAACAAAATAACCCAACAAGGGTTGACATGCCGTAAATCCAACAAACAGACCTTAATTCAAATATTCCTAGCTACAGGTCTGTTCACAATTTATGACTTCTTATGAATTGTAACACAATAACCCAACAAGGGTTGACATGCCATAAATCCAACAAACAGACCTTAATTCAAATATTCCTAGCTACAGGTCTGTTCACAATTTATGACTTCTCATGAATTGTAACAAAATAAACCAACAAGGGTTGACATGCCATAAATCCAACAAACAGACCTTAATTCAACCTAGCTACAGGTCTGTTCACAATTATGAATTGTAAAAAATAACCCAACGAGGTTGACATGCCATAAATCCAACAAACAGACCTTAATTCAAATATTCCTAGCGTCAGGTCTGTTCACAATTTATGACTTCTCATGAATTGTAACAAAATAACCCAACAAGGGTTGACATGCCATAAATTCAACAAACCAAACCAAATAACCTGAAAAGGGTTGATATGCCGTAAAACCAACCAACCAACCAACCAACCATGATAACATCCTAATTTTATATTTTTGTTTTTCAGTGGTCATAATCAGCCTGTTGTAAATGTTCTCAATGACCAGGCATTCATCACATCACAAAACCACGGCTATGCCATCGACAATACGTCTCTTCCGCCAGATTGGAGGGTTCTATTTGTCAATGCCAATGATCAAACAAATGAGGTGAGTGGATTTGAGTAAAAGTATTCAATGGGGGAGGGGTTGGGTATTGGACATCCATTTGTAGCTAAGATTAGTTTGACACAAGGCCAGAACTATGGAGTAATACGGTTCTCAAAATATTTTATTGTATATTTTGTGTATAAAAATTAATGTTTGTATTGGTACTTGTGTGTTGAAAGTTTACTATATTGTGTCGACACAACACAAGTGAAACTTTAAGTCATGGGTGTTATGATTCTTGTTGCAACTTTAGGCATTTAGGTCTACAGTTGGTAAATCCAAAGATAGAAAAGAGTGTAGTTTCATTAGTAGAAAGTCTGTTGTATTCCTTGAAATACTAAGGTAGAACATGTATGTACTTGTAGCAGTCATTATCACTCCGGTATTAAGTCCACTTAGCAACTGATTTCAGGACAATTACCAATGACCTTAAATACATTCTATGTCATGTTTCATTGGTCAATGTCTGCTGCTGATTTTGTGAATGTCTATAAATAAAAGTGGCGATTTTGCCTACATCTTTTACCTTTGATAGTCCAACAATAGGCAGTATATAAAGTTATGGACCCTATCTTAAGCTTTTAACTGTTAAATTGATTCTGCTCATCGTGTGTGTGTGTGTGTGTGTTAAAATGGGACAAATAAGGGATTTAATTAATTAATATCAGTCACTGATTTTTTTATTGTTTATTTTTTTTTCCAAATAATTATGAATTGTTTGTTAAAAAAAACCCTGTTTTTTTTATTAAAGGGAATCATGCATAAAAGCCGTCCAATATTCACTGCACAATTTCATCCAGAAGCCTGGGGTGGACCCACAGACACGCAGGTCAGGACACAATTTTATTTTTTATCTTTTTTATTTCTTTTTTTTACTTTTTAAAGGTACCTTTTATTTATTTTTTTAAAGGTACCTTTTTATTTCCTTTTTTTAAAAGGTACCTTTTATTTTTCCTTTTTTAAAGGTACCTTTATTTATCTTTTAAAAGGCACTTTTTAAAAATTTTAAAAACTTTTTTGGACCATATTACCTTTAGGCACCCCTTTTTGATCTCGATTAAGAAAGGACATGTTTTTCATTTACACCGTCAATATCTGAACCTGAGTGGTAGTATCTGTTAGGGTACCATCTCTGGGTTAAATAGAGAAATGTATTTATAAAAAAATTGTATTATCCATTAAGAATTGATTTATTTCAAAACTTTATTGGCATTAAATGACCCACTGAGGTTGAGATGCCGTAAAAAAAACTAAACCAAGCCACTATAAATTTCCATCCATCATAACAAAAAGTTTATTTCTAAATTTCCTCCACATTATACACTTGTATATAAAGTATAATTGTTTCAGCTTACATTCAAAATGTGTTTAATTCTGATCTGAAATTTTTCTTTTTCTTCAGTTTTTGTTCGATTATTTTATGGATATGGTGCGAAACAAAGAACAGACAGTCTATCACGTCATGAAGCCACTTCCTAAAGTCCCCCAACCTGAAAAGGTAATGTTACTGCAGTTAACATAATTAAGTAATATATTTGTTTATTAATTTCAACTGCTATTATTAGGGTGAGTTAAAAGTTTTGCAATATTTTGGTAACATAAAGCACAATTTGGCAGCTCCAGATGCTGATGATTCAAAGGTGATGAACCAAACTGTAAGATGTCGAGCTCGCCTGATACTCTCGGAGTGCACCTCTATGGCTTGGAGCATGGCCTCATAACCCATGGTTTAAGGCCTACCTGATCTTGTCTAATTGTCAAGATTTTTGCAACTGTGGCAATCTTCTGGTTACTGTACTGTGATCAACTACCTTCATCTTTTGCACAACAAATGTTTTTGGTTGCTCCGACAGCATTATGGCCTATTTTGAACATGAATTCTTGAATTAGACTGCTGCAAGTTAATCTGTGTGGCTTTCACATGGGGTGAAGCAATACACAATAGGGTAGGTCAATTTTTCACTTTTTAAAAATATCAAATTGTCCATCTATGCGAAAGTTGTGTGTCAGTATACTGAATACTGATACCAAAAATTAGATCTTTTGCTTGCACCATTGTTTGAGGAAATAGCTTCAAAGATCGTCTACTAAAATGCACTAAAAATCCTCTTTTTATAAAGGCTAAACTTTGTTAAAATGAAGATTTATAGTGCATTTTAGTAGACGATAGTTACAATCAAATGTTCACAAATGAATCAAATTTTGGCATTAAATAACTCCTAAGTAGTTGATATGCCGTTAGACAAATTAACCAAACTAAATGTGTTTTTGTGAATTACAAATCTAATGTTTCATTTCTTTGATTTTTGTAATTGCAGGTTGGTAAAGTCCTTGTCTTAGGCAGTGGAGGACTTTCCATTGGACAGGCTGGCGAGTTTGACTATAGTGGTTCCCAAGCTGTAAAAGCACTGAAGGTCAGAAAAAAATATTTTTTCTCTTGTCCCCTCATTTTTTTTGTATATATGTGTGTGTGTGTGTGTGTGTGTGTGTGTATATATATAAAAATGTATATAAATGGATGATATTAATTATTTCTCTGATAGAATTCAACCAAAATTGAGAACTTAAATGTATATATAAATTCTTACACACACACACACACACACACACATATATTTATATATATATATATATTATATATTTTTACATATACATAAAATAAATGAATTGCTGAAATAAATTTATATCTGAACCTAGGTAGCCATTTATTCATTATATAATATATATATATATATATATATATATATTATGCGCTAATGTATGAGTAGTAGCTTACTGGTGGGTACGAGTATGATCGTTGGAAGCGCACAGTATCCAGGGGTTAAGACTGAGAAAAAACAAATACAAAGTGCTCAATACAATGTAGAGCAAAATTTATTTATATAATGGATAAAAGTAACCTACTCGAATTTCATTGTTTCATGAAACTCGAGTAGGTTACTTTTATTCATTTTATAAAATATATATATATATATATATATATACACACATGTATATAAATGGATGATATCAATTATTTCTCTGATAGAATTCAACCAAAATTGAGAACTCAAATGTATGTATAAATTCTTACACACACACACTGACACACATAAATATATATATAATATATATATATTTTTTTTTTACATATACATAAAATAAATGAATTGCCGAAATAAATTTATATCTGAACCTAGGTAGCCATTTATTGATTATATAATACTAGCAAATATATGCACCCTCCGGGTGCAAGTATTTAAGTTTTAAATTAATAAAATATTATATTAAATTAGAAAGGCTAATGAAACTAAATAAGAATGCAGATAAAAAGATTTGAACAGAGGAGTATAATCGAAAAATAGAACAACTGAAACTTACTCTTCCATCACTCCCATCTTTCATTGTTATTTTTTCTAATTTAAGTATTTAGTTAAAAGAGGAAGTAAAGAATAAAATGACAGTTATTTTTTCTTGTTAATGGAGTTCATTTAAGATAAATTGAAGAGATTTTTGCTTATATTCATTAAAATAAAACCAAACAGTTAGAAATCAATAATACTAAGCACATATTTATTAAATTCACATTTTTAATATCAATATGCAAATTAGCCTTCCCATTCACACTGTAAACCGCTATTTTGTTGAATATATAAATACAATTGTATGTTATTAGTATGTCGATATGGTCAACAGTCTTAATGATATAAAACAATTTTATTAATAATTGAGGTTTAAATAAAAATAAAATCATGGAGAATGTGATGTAAATAACAAAGGGAATTGTGACTTGAGTAGTAAAATTGTTTCGGTTACAGACAGAAAAACCCACAATCTCCATTATAATAAGATATATAATTGGTAAAGAAAAAGGTTTAAAATCAGTCATTTTTAAGCTTTTTCTTTACCAATGAAATTTCTCTGTTCAATAATATCTCAGCTTGGACCTGAGCAACTCTAACATTCTGCTGTTAGAAGAAAGGTCCAACTTAGAATCATCCTAATACCAACTGACTTGGTAACCCAGCTACAGTGTAAGTGTGTGTGTGTGTGTGTGTGTATATATATATATATATATATATATATAATTAAAAACATCAGTTTTAAAGGATAACATTTAATCATTTGATGGTGTCATTTTATCTAAAACTTTTGTAAATCTGGTATTTGTCTCAAATTTTCTCTTAGCAATAAAAAACTTTTAGTTTGAAAGGATAAGTATTTAAAGGTCATATGAGTACATGGATGAGGAAATGCTGAAAAATTTGTACACTGCATTGGTGAGACCTCATTTGGAGTTTGCTAATGTGGTTTGGAGCCCAAGACTCATCAAGGACACAAAACTCATTGAGGGAGTCCAGAGGAGAGCTACTAAATTAGTGAATAATTTAAAATCCCTTTCATATGAAGAAAGACTTAGGAACATTGATTACCAAGTTTGGTTTTCCGACGTATGAGAGGGGATATGATTGAAGCCTACAAATACACGCATGGTTTTTATTCAACGAACTCTGACCTACTAAACATTGCTCAAAATACCTATACAAGGGGACATAAATTTAAACTCCTTAAAAAATCTTGTAAAGCAAACGCAAGACAAAATTATTTTAGCTACAGAGTGGTGAATACATGGAATAAACTACCTTCATCAGTAGTGAATGCCCCATCTCTAAACTCCTTCAAGACAAGGTTGGATAATCTGTGGAATGACATTAAATATTCTGTGGATTTAAAATGAATATTTGTAAGGAACAGCTGACAGGTCTCAGACCTAATATACTAGCTGAAAAGATATTATTATTACTAGCAAATATATGCACCCTCCGGGTGCAAGTATTTAAGTTTTAATGTAATAAAATATTATATTGAATTAGAAATACTAATGAAACTAAATAACAATGCAGATTTAAAAAGTTGAAACAGAGGGGGTATAATCGAAAAATAGAACAGCTGAAAATTTCTCTTCAATCACCCCCCTCTTTCATTGCTAAATTTTCCTAATTTAACAATTTTGCGAAAATAGAAAGTCAAGAACAAAATTACAATTATTTCTTCTTGTTAATATATTTCGTTTAAGATTTATACCCGAGATTTTTGCTCATATTCAGTAAGATAAAACCAAATAATTAGAAATCAATAATACTAAGCACATATTTAATAAAATAACATTTTTGATATCAATATGCAAATTAGCCTTCCCGTTAACACTGTAAACCGTTATTTTGTTGTATATATAAATACAATTGCATGGTATTACTATGTAGATAAGGCTAACAGTATTAACGTAAAACAAATTTATTAGTAATTGAGTTTTAGATAAAAAATAAAGTCACTTCGAATGTAACGTAAATAACTAAGGGAATTGTGACTTGAGTACTAATATAGTTTCGGTTACAAACAGAAAAACAAACAATCTCCATTATAATAAGATTATTATTATTATTATAAATCTGCTGATTTTTTTCTTTTTGTTTTTCTTTCTAAAATTTCTCAAAATCAGGAGGAGGGCATCCAGACTGTTTTGATGAACCCAAATATTGCATCGGTGCAGACGAATGCGGAGGGTGAGAAACAAGCAGACATTGTTTACTTTTTACCAATCACAACTGAATTTGTGACAGAAATCATCAAGAGAGAACGACCAGATGGATTATTGCTTTCTATGGGAGGACAGACTGCACTCAATTGTGGTATGTATCCTACGACACGTCTAGTATCAATCAAAAAGATAATGTCTGATTGAAAATAAAGTGAGTGAGTGAGAGGTGTGTTGAGAACCCAGAAAGTTTACTTTGTTTAAAATGGAAGAATTATATACATATATATATATACATAGTATATTAAGAAAATGAGAAAAACTGTTTATCAGTCTGTTCAAAATAAGGACTATCGCAGTTTTTCTCGTTATTCTGTGATAAAAATGTTTTTATACCTTTCATTTCCTTACTTTTAACTCATATATATATATATATATATCAGGAAAATACCCATTAACTTAATTCTAATGTTGTTTTCTTCCAAGGTGTGGAGCTGTATCGAAATGGTATCCTGAAGGAGTATGGGTAAATGTATTGGGTACTCCTGTTGAAACTATTGAGGCCACTGAAGATCGTCAAATCTTCGCTGACAAACTGAAAGAAATCAATGAGAAATTGGCTCCAAGTTTTGCTGTAGAAAATGTAAGAAAATCTTTACTCAGTTCTTTTCTCACAAACATCCAAATGTTGTATAGTGTTACATAATTTATGAGCAGTTATAAATTATGAATGTACCTGTAGTTAGAATTTTGTATTAGGGTCTGTTAAACTTAAAAATGACTGGGTCCATGGTAAATTACTGGGTCCAATGAATGACAACAGTGACATTCCAACTGACCTTCCGGTATACAGGTGTGAGAATAGATTATAGTTTAGTTAGGGTGCCGGCTTGCATCTAATTATCAGAGAGGATGTCTCTTAAGGTTTGCAATTCACCTGTGGCGGAATCAAATGGGCAGCATTGAAAATAAAAGCTTGATCAAGAAACAAACAAGTCTTGTTGTGTTAATTGAATGTTAAAACAAGCAATGTCCAGCCCAGAACAAAAAAGAATGAACCCCAAGCAGAAGCCTTGAAGAGAAGTAAGATCGACAAAAAGAACATGGCCACATGTTAGACAAAGAACCAATAGGCAGAATATAAAGTAAGACAATCAATTATCATCTCCTCTCTAATCTCTCTGTCTCTCTCCTCCATGTTATTATTTGTTGTTAAATAAACTGTTAGAATTTAACTATGTTTTAATTCATTTATTTTTTGTTGTTAGTTTTTGAATAAATGCTATACTAACACAATACCTCCAGCATGGTTAGCGACAAGTACATTTAAAATTGCAAGTACCTCTTGATTAGGAGAAAAAAGTAATGCTTTGAAATAATAGATAACCGTCTGTGTTACAAATGAAATAACTTTTCATCTTGTTTTTATGATGTATAAAACTGTATAAAAATATTAGAGCCGTGCTAAACAAAGACCAATAGTTAAGATAATAAAGTTTGTTTACTAGTTATAACACCAGTGCATATAATATGTACAAATATTATAAATTGTAAACAAAGTTACGTAAAAAAATTTCTACACATATATAATGAGCATTTGTTGTGTATGTATGTATGTATGTATCAATCTATCTATCTATATCCGAAAATAAAACAATTAACGAGAAAGTAAATATAAATACACATTAAATAAGACATGTTAGAAGGGTATATAACAATAGCATACTTTACATAGATGCATATTATTAAGAAATTTAAAAAAAACAAGTGTTCCGAAAATAGGATGAATTTATTTAACGATGTTTAAACATTTCGGTTTCTTTAAACCTTCATCAGGATATATCTTGGGGTGAAGAAATTGATGGATGTTTTATAGATGACAGGAGATGAAAATCTTTATAAAATCTTTTTTGTTGTGTAACTGTATTTGTTCAGCGTTATATTTTTGAAAGAAGTCGCGATCCACGCACGTGAAGATGTCAAGACGCGTGACGCAACTCGAAGAAATGCATTCAACAAAAGACAAGAAAAAGTATTGTCTTTCAAAAATATGCCTCAAAACAGCCCCAGTTATTAGTGTGCTTAAAATCCACATATCCTGTATCTATAACACTAAGAAATTAATGTTTACATAATGTATGGTGTGGTTAATTTGCATGCTGGTTTTAACAAAACTGGGTTTAATAAATAATTACTTATTGTGTTATTGATCTCTAATATTATTGTTTTATTCTCCAACGTATTAAAATCAATCCTATGAATGATTTTATATAGAAATCAATTAAAATAAGTGTAATCTTTTGTTGTGTCCTTAAAAGGGATACAGACAAGGTTGTAGTCAGGTGGAAGAACCAGTCAACACATTTGTAGATTTAATATAGAGGGTTTTATTGCAGAGAGAGATACAATAAGACAGACAAGGAATAGTAAGGTACACTACTAATCCTCAAAGCCAGCCCAGCATAATGTCATGCTCACTATATATATAGTCAGACCACATGGATGAGAGACAGTGTAGAATATTCCATTGCAACATCCTTTTATATAGGTTCTTAGGTAATCTGAACATTAGCTACATAAATGAGAGTAACCTCCCCTTGTTTATTTTACTTTGAGGAAGCCATATGTTTTGGTCGGCCATTTTCATTTCACTGTAATCAATACAACTGCATGTTTTAACACGAAAATATCATAAAATATGTTCTTAATAACAATTAAGTTTATTTCAAATAATGCACAAGCACAATTAAGAACACATTTTATGATATTTTTCGTGTTAAAACATGCAGTTGTATTGATTCGAACAAATTCGTATTTTCAGTGTAGATTTACGGTGAAAATGAAATGGCTGACCAAAACATATGGCTTCCTCAAAGTGAAATAAACAAAGGGTGGTTACTCTCATTTATGTAGCTAATGTTCAGATTACTGTTTCCTATCTAATTTTGCTAGTCTTTCTAATTTAATGTTTCATTACATGAAAACTTAAATATTTGTGCCCGGAGGGTGGATATTCTTTCTAATCTATCTATCTATCTATATCTATACATATATAAAGGGCTGTTGTGTGTACATGCATGTCCAGAGGAAACTTAGAAAATAAAACAATTAATGACAAAGTAAATATATATACACATTAAATATCATCAGGGCTTGGTTTTTCAGAAAAAATAATAGAGGTTTGATTTATATTCGTGAAGATAATTAAAAAATAAAATTTAAATGATAACAGCATGGATATTTTTTTTTCATTTAATATTTTAGATAGTAGACATTAACATTTCTTTTTAGAGTAGCTGGATCAATGCAAGGTCTATTTTTTTACATAGGGATTTAAATCACGATTCAGTAATAATGGATCTGCAAGACTAACTTTAAAAAATCCCCCTCTACCCAGGTGATGCCGGGTAGCTGCTGCTAGTTTTTTTTATAATTCTCTTATAATAATTTTTGTATTTCTAGATGAAAGATGCCTTGAAAGCTGCTGAAACTATTGGTTACCCTGTAATGGTAAGGGCTGCTTATGCTCTTGGTGGTCTCGGCTCTGGTGTCTGCTATGATCCTGAATCTCTGAAGAAGGTTGTCAATCATGTAAGTCAAAATATTTAGAATACAATTTCTTTGTAATTTTCTGTTGTCAAACTTTGAAAATAAAAAATGAATTAAAAAAATTAGTCTGAATTTTTCTGATGTAGTTTGGTAATTTTTATTACAGGGTGACCCGTCAAAAAACATCCCGTATTTAGATTTATTTTTTTTTTGTCTGTTGTCCTCATCTTTATTGTTACTAGCAAATATATGCACCCTCCGGGTGCAAGTATTTAATGTTAAAATATTAGATTAAATCAGAAAGGCTAGTGAAACTAATAAGAATTCAATAAAAAGATTTGAAACGGAGGGGGTATAATCGGAAAATAGAACAACTGAAACTTACTCTTTCATCACTTCCGTTTTTCAATGCTAAATTTTCCTAATTTAACTATTTAGTTAAAATAGGAAGTAAAGAATAAAATTACAGTTATTTCTTCTTGTTAATGAATTTCTTTTAGATTTATTGAAGAGATTTTTTACTCATATTCATTAAGATAAAAAAAATTAGAAATCAATAATACCAAGCACATTTTATTAAAATCAGTTTTTTTAATATCAATATGCAAATTAGCTTTACGTTTACACTGAAACCGGTATTTTGTTGTATATATAAATACAATTGCATGTTATTAGTATTTAGGTAAGGCAACAGTATTAATAATGTCAAACAGTTTTATTATTAATTGAGGTTAAATAAAAATAAATCATGGAGAATGTGACGTAAATAACTAAGGGAATTGTGATTTAAGTAGTAATATAGTTTCGGTTACAGACAGACAAACACACAATCTCCATTATAATAAGATATATTTTTTATTGCTTTTTCAGGCTTTAGCAGTGACCTCTCAGGTTCTTATTGAAAAATCTCTGCTCGGGTGGAAAGAAGTTGAATATGAAGTGGTGCGTGATGCACGAGACAATTGTGTGACCGTGTGTAATATGGAGAACTTTGATCCACTTGGAGTGCATACAGGTAAATATTGAATAGACATTTCAATGTGTATTATTCACCTTCCTTCACTTTCATTGTCTCTATCCTTTTTGATGGTAGGAAGTCTCAATGGCATAGTGACTAATATGTTTTTCTGGATGGGACTAATCTAATTGTTGTAGACGACGAGGACATGGTCAGGGGACTTTGGTAGCTGGGAGAACATCTTGTTTCGGTGGAGAGATCTGGCTTTCCAATCTGACAGATTTTTTATTCATTTATTATAATAATTATCGTTGATCAGCTGATTATTTTTCTTACGTCATTCATCTGCTTATTTCTGTATATTTTAATTCCATTGTATATTGTTATATTGTATTATATATATATATTTACCAACCCCTCCACGGGCAGGATGTGACACAAGGTCAATTTTTTAAGCGGAGTTCAACAGGTTTGAATTCAAAGTTTTCCTTCTCCTAGACCTGTTGCCTAACCAAGGTTAAAGAGCCCAGTCTGCCCTACTATTTATCCATAGCTGGAGGGAGAGTGGGATTCATACCTTTCCCAAGGGTATTAGCGCTAAGTGAAATGCAATTACCACCCAGGATTTGAACTCGGGGTGACAAGTCCATTTCCCATGCCTTTAACCATTACACCACGCGCTTCCATAATATATATTGTATTATATAAGTACATTGGAATTTTAACCAAACAATTGAACATGCATTCTAGACAGATTTTTCTTTTTAAAATGTTTTTAATTCCCCTGAAAATATTTAACATCAGCATTTTCTTTTGTTGGAATTCAAACTGCAATTCAAAAATGCATTCCAGCCAGATTCTTCCTTTCAGAATATTTTATTTATTTTATAGACCAGTATTTCTCAACCGTTTTCCCCTTGCATAACCCTTAAAATAAATTACATGTCTCAAGGAACGCCTGCGCAAAAAAAAAAAAAAATTATATACCATATCTTTCTCATTTTATTTCCATTGTAGTTCATCTGGTAAATATCATTGTATGTATTTTTGAATAACTGATTTAAGGGAAAATTAATACTCCTTTGTATAGAAGGGGGGAAATAGATATTCGAATCAAGAAGTTCCTGCTGAGGGGGGACCAAAAACAAGCGAGTTCACCGTCTTCTCACAAGCCAGACTTTCTTTTGGTCAACACATTCTTCGTCTTCGTCTAGCAGCTGGAAAATCCGGCGTCGTAGTCGAAATAATTTTTAACAGTTCAAAATCGCATTTCTTATTTAGTTTTGTTTCTGTTGGACTAAAATCTATTTTTTTACTGGGTCGTTCGAAAAGCGCTTCGTCGTCGACTGCTTCTGCTGACTGCCACACACGTAAGCCGAATGCTTCTATGCTTGTCGCCCCATGCTCCACTCGCTTTGGTTATTTATTGGCATATTAGCCAAACTTCCGGGCACATCAGTTGAACCTCGTGTCCGTCTAGATCCTACATCGCATCTGTTTTCGCATGCGGGAGGACGCGGGTTCGATCCTGGCAGGCAAGACAATGTCTTGCTCTTTTTCCTTTCTCGTTCACCGTCACACTTTGTCAATTTTTTTGGTAATGCTAAATAATATTCATGCATTTTGTTTTATAATACTTCATCAAGGAGTTTTCATTCCTGCAAAAATCTTATCGGTTATTTCCTATAAGTCTAACATGATCAAAGGGGAACCACTCTTGACTGATTATTTATTTATCTACTAGGAAAAAAGTAGACAGGGTTTGGGTTAGTTTAATAGGAAAATAAATAAATAATTTATCAGTCCAAAGTGGTTCCCCTTTGATCATGTTAGACTTATTGGAAATAACCATCTTATCTCACTTATTCTCGTAGAACCCTTAGGGACCTTTCTGAGGAACCCTTGTTGAAAAACACTGGTATAGATACTAGAACAGTGGTTCCCAACCTTTTTCTATTCCCGCACCCTTAAAAAAGTTTTGCTCTGAACTCGCACCCCTACAATTTATACTTTTGTTAAAAAATATAGAATGTGAATCTATACTACAATTTTATGTGTAGGAAGCGCGTGGTCTAATGGTTAAAGTCATGGGAAATGGACTCGTCGCCTCGAGTTCAAATCCTGGCCGTGGTAATTACATTTCACTTAGCTCTAATACCCTTGGGAAAGGTATGAATTCTACTCTCCCTCCAGCTATGGGTAAATAGTAGGGCAGATTGGGCTCTTTAACCTTGGTTAGGTAATTGGTCTAGGAAAAGGAAAACTTTGAATTCAAACCTGTTGAACTCCGCTTAAAAAATTGACCTTGTGTCATATCCTGCTCGTGCGGAGAGGTTGGTAAATATATATATATAGTTTTTTTTCCGTAGTTAGGATCTTTCCATGTGTGGTTTAACCAAGCTGATGCAGGTAGACCATAAGGAGAGCTCAATGTGCCTAATACCAGTGAGTAAAAGGACAGAGCAAGATATTTAGTAAATGAAGAAAAAACTCTAAACTTGCTTCATTACAATAATTTATTACAATACGGTTGAGATAAATTATTGTAATGAAGCAAGTTTAGAGTTTTTTTCTTCATTTACTAATATATATATATATATATATATATATACTACAATTTTATTCAAAAGATCATATATATTTTGGACATTTCTTGGACCCCTGGTATGATGCTTGCACCCCCAGGGGGCTTCCTGCACTAGAAGCTTCTAAATAAAATTTATAAATGAAGCATATTAAAGGGAGATAATTCAGCTGGAAATACTAATTTCATTTCTATTTCTTTCTTTAGGCGATTCTATTGTGGTGGCTCCAAGCCAGACATTATCCAACCAAGAGTACCATATGCTGAGGGAAACGGCAATCAAGGTAGGTAACTCTTTTTTAAAAATTTAGGTTTTAGTATTAAGGGGCTGGTTTAGCTCAGTTTGTAGAGTGTTCGGCTAGGAATCACAAGGTTCCTAGTTCGATACCAGCCCCCGCCAACTCAGCGTATGAGTAGCACGGGGATATGTGCGATAAAGTGAGGAGCTGATGGTAGGTGTGGCGCTCCACCTCATGCTAAAATAATCTCCTTGGTCTAGCACTAGTGAAAAGGGGATAGACTCCCTCGCTGTATGGCTGATACCGACATTAGGCTGCCCTGATGACTGACTTATTGTTTCATCTGTAGGGATACTATTAATAGGAGGCCCTGTAGGTGGTGGGGGGGTCACATGATAGTTGTAACATAATATTGTGGGTAGCCTACAAATTATGTATGTAAGTGTTGCTAAATATTGAATTGAAGTTCGTTAAAGATTCAAAATTGAAGGGGGTAAATGGAAAGTTACCGTTATTCGTTAATGTCATTGACAGCAGTTAACTTTTCGCTGACTGGTTTCTTAAAATTTACACATGAAAAAATATATTATATTGGCATTTCAGTCTTGGAAGACTATAATATAGTTTTTGTACCTCTGAAGATACAGTGCCTCCAGTGAGTGTAAAGTCCAATGTTTGACAAACATTCTCGACCACAGATGTCTCATTTGAGGGCGGTCCCGAAGATGTTGATGTGCTGGTGCTTTGTTGCCGCTACTTTCTTAAGGACCTGTTAGCTTCATGGTATTGCATCAGGGTGACTTCTAACATGAACAGTCTCTATGGAGAGCCTGCTGCCACCGAGGGTGGTCCTGAGCCAAATTTTCCTAGCTGGAAGGAGCAATGAAAAAAATAACTCTGTTAAAAAAAGCATGTCCTTATTTAGTATAAGAAATTATATAATGAAGAATACTTTATAAAAGAATATAAGAAGAATACTTTATAAAAAAGTATAAGAAATTATAAAAGAATAATGAAGAATACTTTATAAAAAAGTATAAGAATTATAAAAATAATGAAGAATACTTTATAAAAAGTATAAGAATTATAAAAGAATAATAAAGAATACTTTATAAAATGTATAAGAAATTATAAAAGAATACTTTATAAAATGTATAAGAAATTATAAAAAGAATAAAAAATTATAAGAAATTATAAAAAGAATACTTTATAAAATTATAAGAAATTATAAAAGAATACTTTATAAAATTATAAGAAATTATAAAAAGAATACTTTATAAAATATAAGAAATTATAAAAGAATACTTTATAAAAAGAATTATAAAAAGAATACTTTATAAAATGTATAAGAATTATAAAAGAATACTTTATAAAAAATTATAAGAAATTATAAAAATAATAATAAAGAATACTTTATAAAAAGTATAAGAAATTATAAAACGAATAATAAAGAATACTTTATAAAAGTATAAGAAATTATAGAAATAATAATAAAGAATACTTTATAAAAAGTATAAGAACTTTATAAAAAGTATAAGAAATTATAAAAAGAGACTTTAATTTTTTTTTGTTGTTGCTTTTTTTCCTTGCTAGGTTGTTCGACACTTTGGAATTATTGGAGAATGTAACATTCAGTACGCTTTACATCCAAAATCATTGGAATATTGCATTATTGAGATTAATGCACGACTCTCCCGAAGTTCAGCCCTTGCCTCCAAAGCCACTGGGTAAGTTTTGGTCTACTATTTCTCTGTATTCTTAACATTTATATCCATGAATAAGTGTTTAACACTCAAAGGTGTTTGACATGATTCACATTGTGGTTGTTGTTCTTGTTTGAGTATGTAGGAGTGCGTTAGTCTTGTGTGTGGGGTTGAGTGTTCTAATTCATGACCGGATACAAGCATTAACCTATGTTAAGTTTTCTATGTTATTTTCACCTGTAGTCAGGATTGAACCTACAACCTCCATATAACAGTTCCTTAGAACTGTATTCTTAACCTTTATATCCATTGCAGTGTGTTGACGACATACTAAGAAAGCCAGAGGACATTGACTGAAACGTTGTGTATATTACAATAAAGATGAGGATAACAGTTTGAAAAATCTAAATAATACTTTATGAATTTGTATCATCTGGATTATTCGGACTATTGTCCTCATCTTTTTTGTTATCTGTACAATGTTTCATTTGATGTGCCCTCCGGCCTTCTTCAGGTATTTTTTGTCGAAATCGGAAAACTTCTTCGAGAAGGCTCCCGAGTCAAACAAGAAATATCTGAAAAAGGCCGAAGGGGGCATCAGCTGAAACATTGTACAGATAACAATAAAGATGAGGACAATTGTCCGAATAATCCAAATAATACTAAGTTTTGGTGTATTTTACTTTTCAAATTAAATGGAGATTTTGACTAAAACAATAAGTTATCCAGTGATGCTGATAGCTTTTTGATTTAGTGCATCCTGGGATGCACATATTTGCTTTGAATGCATTCCTATAGTAAAACCCTTTCCAATGCATTTCTTATTCCTTTGTCTCATTCCTTTCTCTTTTATTTCAGATATCCATTGGCATTTATTGCCGCCAAATTAGCTCTTGGCGTTTCCCTACCGAGCCTGAAAAACAACACTACACAAATGACCACAGCTTGTTTTGAACCCAGCCTTGATTATATTGTGGCTAAAATTCCCCGATGGGATCTTGACCGTTTCCAGCACACATCAAAAGAGATCGGCAGCGCTATGAAGAGTGTTGGCGAAGTAAGTAACTTATAATATTGTTATGGTAATTTACCATGAATGCATAAACTCTTTCAACTATAAATAGCAGCAGGTTCTGCACTTAAGTGAGAATTAATATTTCAGTGGATTACTGATACGACAGCCTCGCATGTTACCGACTCATTGGTATATATTGTATTACTGTTCTTTGTTTTAACTCATTTCCTCTCTTGTGTCTTTATTCTAGCCCCTAACAGACCACAACAAATATTAATCATTTAAATTTAAGAAACCTGCCGCTCAGTCAGTGGGGCCTAGAATATGCTGACTAGAATATATTGGCATTGCAGTCTCGGAAGACTATATAATTCTTGTGCCCCTGAAGTTACAGCACCTCCTGTGACTGAAGTCGAATGTTCGAAAAACAGACTTGATCACAGATGTCACATGTGAAGGCTGCTCTTTTCTTCTAGATCTCTTAGCTTCATGGTGTTGCACCAGGGTGAACCACCGCCCTTGTTGGCTGGGGCATTAGAATGCAGAGGGGTAAGACTCCCCCAATGAGGCTACCTGTTGGCCATGGGTGGTGACCCGTGATGCTTAAGGATAGAACCCAGGTGGCTGAGCAGTCCATGACTTGCAATATTCCACTTTAGGCTCTTCTTGGGCTTCAGTCGGCTGGCCACGTTAAGCCCTAGCACCTATATGATTGCCCCAACCCTATTGCCCTTATGGCAAGCCCCAATCCTTCTTATCATATGGGTGCTAGAAGGCGGTGGCTGAGGGTCTATATGTCCTGGGAATGACGTTAAACTCTATCTGATGGTGAGGTTCCAGTTCTGGAGGTCTGGGGAATGTGGAGCACCCCTTTATCACCATTGCTCCCTAGTCCACTCTGACCCAGAGTGGTAGTACCTGTTAGGGTCCCATCTATGGGTTGAATAGAAAAACATGAGTTTATAAACAAAATTGTATTATGCATTAAGAATGAATTTATTTCACAATTTTGTCGGCATTAAATGACCCACCGAGGTTGAGATGCCGTAAAACAAAACAAACCAAACCAAACCAGGGTGAACCATGAAGGCAAGAGGCCCTGAAGAAGTCACTCTGGTGTTGACTAGAATATGCTGACTGTAATCCTGTAGAGGTGTAAGACAACCCCAGCCCTCCAAGAGGGGTGTCTTGAGTATGGTACTAAACTGCATCTGGTGGTGAGGCTCCCTTCAGTGGCATTACTCCCAGATCCACTCTGACCTGGAGTGGTAGTACCTGTTAGTGTTCTATCTATGGGTCAAATAGATGTTTTAAAATTATTTGTCTTCAATAGGACTATGTACAAAAAACTTAAAGAAAAAAAAACTTTTTAGAAACAACCACACAAAAAATGTAAATATGAACAAGATTCCCTAACCTCTAGGCATAAATTAACCCTAGACTGGTTGACATGCACATAAGATAAATCAATAAATTCTAGAATGGTTGCATTACCAAGCCTAAACAACCTAGTCTGCCCTACTATTTACCCATAGGTTGAGGAAGAAGAGATTAATTCATCCCTTTCCCAAAGGAGTGGGAAGTATCCCTTCATTGCCATTGCTCCCAGATCCATTCTGAACCAAAGTGGTAGGGTAATCTGAACATTAGCTACATAAGGGAGAGTAACCTCCCCTTGTTTATTTCACTTTGAGGAAGCCATATGTTTTGGTCGGCCATTTTCATTTCACCATAAATCTAGACTGAAAATACGAATTTGTTTGAATCAATACAACTGCATGTTTTAACACGAAAATATCATAAAATGTGTTCTTAATTGTGCTTGCGTATTGTTTGTTATTAAGAACACATTTTATGATATATTTTCGTGTTAAAACATGCAGTTGTATTGATTACGGTGAAATGAAAATGGTCGACCAAAACATATGGCTTCCTCAAAGTGAAATAAACAAGGGGAGGTTACTCTCATTTATGTAGCTAATGTTCAGATTACCAGTGGTAGTACATATTAGGGTCACATCTATGGGTTAAATAGATCTGTTTTCAAATTATTTGTGTTAGGAATACTTGTAAAAAAAAAAATCTCTTAAACTACATGAAAAATATAGATGCACAATATATGCAATTCACTACCTTCTAGGCATAAAATAACCCCTGATGGGTTCACATGCCATTAAAATCAATCAAGAAAACTGTTAAAATACAGATGGTGTAGATTTTCGTATACTTTACAATGTAAGAAATGTTATACTTTTTTAAATGTTTGTTTTTAATATTGCATGTCTTTTATTTTTCATTTTCTTTTCTTTCCTTTATTCCTAGGTAATGTCCATTGGTCGAACATTTGAAGAAAGTCTTCAAAAAGCTCTGAGGATGACTCACCCTTCCATTGAAGGATTCACTCCTACTCTTCCTGCAGGAAAGAAATACCCACCAGAATTTGACCTCGAAGACAGTTTGCGAGTGCCTAACAACACTAGAATTCATTCCATTTCAAAGGTATAAATCAGCATTGGGTTAACTGTTGCCCATGGTCTTTAACCGACTCTTTAGTCTTTGCTGATTTTTAACCAGCTCTTTAGTCTTTGCTGATTTTTAACCGACTCTTTAGTCTTTGCTGATTTTTAAACTGACTCTTTAGTCATTGCTGATTTTTAACCGACTCTCTAGTCTTTGCTGATTTTTAAACTGACTCTCTAGTCTTTACTGATTTTTAAACTGACTCTCTTGTCTTTACTGATTTTTAAACTGACTCTCTTGTCTTTGCTGATTTTTAAACTGACTCTCTTGTCTTTGCTGATTTTTAAACTGACTCTCTTGTCTTTGCTGATTTTTAAACTGACTCTCTTGTCTTTACTGGTTTTTAAACTGACTCTCTTGTCTTTACTGCTTTTTTAAACTGACTCTCTTGTCTTTACTGCTCTGTCTTTACTGATTTTTAAACTGACTCTCTTGTCTTTGCTGATTTAGATGAATAAATTCTTGTTTGATTATTAAATTTCCTTCCATTAAAGGCTTTCCATGCTGGGTACAGTGTTGATGAAATCCACAAACTCACTCAGATTGATCGATGGTTTCTACACAAGTTACTCCGAATTGTCAACCTTGAAAAAGACATGTCTTCCACAACTGCGTAAGTACTATGACTTTTGGTATGTGTAGTGTTACGAACCCGCACTCGTTAGGGTCGACCAGCATGACACTTTTTATAAACACACAAAGAATTTATTTTACATATAACATACAAGAAAAGAAAATATATAAATCTATGTGGAGACGGAGAACAATATTAACAGATAATTATCAAAGAACAGGCGAGCAACCCAACAAAAATACAGATCTCTGAATATATTAACAACACATGGGTACACAATAAACAATCAGAAATACAACGAAAAAAATGTTTTTTTTTTTTTTTTCGACTCACGGTACCCTTGGAAATTCTGCTGAAAAAGTTCTCTTAAAAAAAGAAGAGACGACAATCACACTGCCGTTAGAGTCTGTCAAAGTTCCTTCAATAAAACGATTATTCAAAATCTTTTTTTCTCATCGGTGGAATCCTTATATCCAAATCATGTCCTGTTTCGTTGGCTGGATTTCAAAACTGTGTCACTTTCTTGGTACCGATCTCTTGGCGCCAAAATCACAGTGAACTTCTGGGGTCGCGGAGAGGTCAGCACTCTGCTTGTTGTCATACCAATAAGTTCACCTCTGAGGAGGGGGGAGGGGTAACCTTCTCAACGATCGTGCAGGGTGTTCAAAAATTCAGAGAAATAAGATTTTACCATTCAGTTATTGAACACTTTATCTTCATTTCTTCGGTTTAATACTTTTAAAAAAAGTTTGATGGTTTTTATCAATGTTTAATTCTTTTTATTCTTAGGGAAACCATTGACGATGAAATGTTGAAATTAGCCAAACAAGCTGGATTCTCTGATAAACAAGTTGGTAGAATTCTGGATATGGATGAAGATGCAGTACGTGCTCTTCGATTGAGCAAAGGAATCCGACCGTGGGTGAAACAGGTGACATATCTTTTTGGCTTTAACATTAATTTTTCTTTTTTTTTTTTTTTTTTTTTTTTTTTTTTTTTTTTTTTTTTTTAAATGTGGTAGACACGTTATGGTTTTTGAGGAGTGAAGGTTGTCTTAGTATGTTTTGGAAACCGCAACTTGGCACTAACATTTTTATTTGATATGGAAGAAACCCAGGGTCGTTGTAGCGATCTTGGATAGGTGATGATTCCTCAACTTAGAAATGTGTCCTGCCAGCGTAATTTGGATTTTAGTGGCATGGACATGATGCTGGTGGTCTTTTCAAGAGAGAAAACAAAGCTTAAAAATGTACCATTTTGACATAAAAATTTTAATTTATAAAATTCTTTTGTTTTAAAGACTGTAAAGCAAATAATATTTTCATGTGATTTTTTTTTTTTTTAGTAATTTATCTTCATAATAGAGCAAAATTTGTTTCATTCATTTTTTTAATTTATGGGGGGGGGGTTGGTGGTGGTAGTAAAAATGAAATTTTGTCCACACTTAAAAAAGACTTATTGTAAGTAAAATAAGATTTTATTTTATTTTAATTTCTTTCAGATTGACACAATGGCTGCTGAATATCCTGCAAAAACAAATTATTTGTATTGCTCATACAATGGAATGGTGAGTACTATAGACCCTCAATTTCTTTATAAATATTAGTCAATTATCATATATATATATTATATATATATATATATATATATATATATATATATAATATGGAGGCTAGTGGTTAGTCGTGGAAAATGAACTCGTCGATTCGAGTTCAATTCCTAGACGAAATTGTTGGCATTTCACATAGCACTAATACCCTTGGGAAAGGTATGAATCCATATATTCTCCCTCCAGCTATGGGTTAAATAGTAGGTCAGACTGGGCCCTTTAGCCTTGGGTAGGTAACCAGTCTAGGAGAGGGATAACTCTGAATTCAAAATTTTTGAGGTCGGTCGTTGATTGGGTTTGTAGCAACCCTTGATGCACCAATTCTTTCCTATCGACTGTGCCAAAAAGTGTGGATGGTTTAACACAAGCCTTCACCACTATAAGAAAATCACTGTGTGGATGTTCATTGTATGAACACTCATACGTCGATCGAGATATATATATATATATTATATATATATATATATTTTAAGAAATGGATATAAAGTAACCTACTCGAGTTTCATCATCTGAATCGCCAGGGTTACATCCGCTGAATTAATCGAGTTTTCGATTAATATCAGTTGATACCACATATGTGTGTTGAAATGGGTCTTATTGTTATAGATGGACGCTTGTTTATCTATTGCTTGTTTAACGATCGTACCCGTACCCACCAGTAAGCCACTACTCATACATAAAAATATATATATATATATATAATACATGAAAATATCATAAAATTTGTTCTTAATAACAATCAAGTTCATTTCAAATAATGTGCAAGCACAATTAAGAACACATTTTATGATATTTTCATGTTAAAACATGCAGTTATATTGATTCGAACAAATTTCGTATTTTCAGTGTAAATTTATGGTAAAATGAAAATGGCCGACCAAAACATAAGGCTCCTCAAAGTGAAAGAAACAAGGGGAGGTTACTCTCATTTATGTAACTAATGTTCAGATTACCCAAACATCCACCTTACCAGATAAGGATATTTGTGTTTCTGATGACAGTACTAGTTTGCATAGTACTAGTTGTAGGTAAGAAAGAAGACCTGTTTTGCCCTGACCTGTTGCATACGTAACCAACAAACAGGACACACAAATATATACACTTATTGACTCTTCATAGACAAGCACAAAATATATATATATATATATCATCATCATCATCATGTCGCGCAATTTGCACGGATATCTATAACTATCTCTCGCCAACCTTCCCTATCATTCATCGACTGGTAGCTCCTCTGCGCTGCGGCCAGCATCCATACATAGTTGGTCAATGTAGGTCCTTGCTGGGCGGCCCACATTAGCATGCCCATGTGCTGGCTTCCACAGTAGTACGTCGCTTACGAGCTCATCCTTGCTTCTCCAGCAGTGTCCTGCATGCCTAGTCCGTCTTACTCGTATGGTTTGTGAGATGGTGGGCAGGTGGCCATACAGTTGCTTTTTTGTGAGGTGCTGCTTCCACGACTTATTCAGGACCGCTCGCAGCTTTCTCGTGCAGCTCCCATCTAGCTTATTTTCAAGGTGCTTCGTTAGGGTCCAGGTGGTACAGCCATATAGCAGTACCGACACAACCACAGCCTGGAAGAAACGTCTCTTTAGCTTGTCGGGGAGATCGGATTTCCATATGACTGATAATTTGTTGGTGGCCAACCATGCCTTTCCTATTCGAGTGTTAACATCGCTTTCTGTGGATGAGATATTACTACCTAGGTATGTGAATTGTTCTACTGACTTAAGAGGCTTGCCGTCAAGTGTGGAGATGTCTCCTTGCTTTTTGAAGCTCATGAACTCAGTTTTATCAGAGTTCACATAAAGGCCAATGTTCTTTGCTGCCTCCTCCAGGCCGTGCAGAAGTGCTTCAGCCTGTGCCGGTGTATCTGCAATATATATATATATATATATATATATATATATATATATTATGGGAGAATTGTCGGCTGAAAATAGCCATATTTATATATATATATATATATATATATATAGGTAGGTATGTGCAAAACGCTGACATTTTGGAAGACATTTTCAAAGTCCGCTTAATTGTTAAAATATTTTAAAACGTCAATAAAAAATGGAAAATTAACTTTTCAATGTTTTCTTTTACGTTTAATATAAAGAACAATTCCAAGTTTATGTGTTATAAAAAAGAAAAAACTAATTTCTCTTACATAAATTAATTTTTGTTGGGGGGATCAATACGCGAAACAAAAACTAACGAAAAAAATTATTAGCCTTTTCAATTTAGTAAAAATTTATTTACAATAAAGTTCGTCTTTTATTACTTCATAAACCGAAAGTTTTATTAGAATCGGATCGTTAGTTTATTTTATATGATTTTTAGAAGAATTTCCTGTGATCACCCTTTTATATAATAGGCCTTAATTTGCACATAGCTATATATATATATACATTGAAAACGATTCTAAATATCCGAAACATGTATCTTGCTCAATAAAACAAATTTAAAAAAAAAAACAAATTCAAACCATTTTGTGGACTTTTTTTTTTCTCGCTGGATCTACAACTACACTATTTATAATTATTTTTTTTTCCTTTTAACAATTTATTTATTGTATATGACTCAACCCCACCACATCATTATAATAATACACATGGAAAACCCGAAATCAAGTATTGAGACTAAAGCTTTCTTTCGTGCCTATTTCGTACGATCCAGTTGCAGTGTTTATATTTGGACTGTTCCATTTTGTCTGTGCAGCAATTGGTTGCAAGGGGCGCAACTTTACTTAGGAGTTATCTCCCTTGAATATGAAGCATTGAAATATAAGAATAGTTTATGAGTAAAGAGAAAGGTAATGAATCCGACGGGGTATATATATATATATATATATATATATATATATATATATATATATATAAAGAGTATGAAAACACACAATATTCTGTTATTAACCGACCATGAACGGGTTAAAAACTCTTCTCCTTTTTGAAAAAGAGAATTTTTCTATTTTTAAATTTGAATTATGTCTTTTTCTTTCAAAAACTGTTACAATGAAGATATACACTTCAGCAACATATTCCTGGCATCAGCGGATGTACATATGTTGAAGCGAGCGCGTGGCATACATGCTTTTTGGAACAACAACCCTTCCGATTTGAATTTAAATTATTTTTCTGCTTTTCTCTCGATGAGTCCGGATTAAAAACAAGCTCTGATGATGATTTTTTTATAATCGAAATATTGTTCAATATTAGCTATGAATATGATATAAAATATATTCATTTTAACAACATTGTGTGTTTTCATACTCTTTTATCTATAAGAATAGTTTATTATTTGTTATAAAGATTTTGTATTTTGAGAGATAAGTGAACTTTTAATTTTTCTTTTTTTTTTTTTTCTTATTAGGAACATGATCTTGAATTCGAGGAACCAGGCACCATGGTTCTTGGCTGTGGACCTTACCATATTGGAAGCAGCGTTGAGTTTGATTGGTGTGCTGTCTCCGCAATTAGAACTCTTCGAGAATTAAATAAAAAAACGGTAAGTACCTTTTTTTTTTTTTTTTTTTTCTTTTTTTTATAATTCTATTTAATTTTTTAAATTTTTAAATCAGTTATTTTCTTTTGAATCACACGTTTTCTTTTAATTGATTTTATGTTTAATTTTTTTTTTTATTCTTAAGAATTCTTTTCAAACTTTATTTTTCTTTGTTTTTAATTTATTTATTTTTCTAACTGAATTAAAATTAGTATTTTTCTCTTCTGCAGATTGTGGTGAATCATAATCCTGAAACAGTAAGCACAGATTTTGATGAGTGTGACAAATTGTATTTTGAAGAACTTTCTCTTGAACGTATCCTTGATATTTATCAACAAGAGGTACAGTATAATTTTTTATTTCTTTTATTTGTTTATCAACACATCTTCATTACAATTACTTGAACTTCCACTTGACTCGGATGGTAGCACCTGTTAGAGTCCCATTTATTGGTCAAATAGATCTGTTTAAAAATTATTTCTATTAGGAATATTTTAACCATGTAGCTGTGTACAGATTATTTGTATTAAGAATAGTTACTTGAAGCTATAATTGTTTACTGAGGATTATTTTTATTAGTGACTTGAAACAACAGCAACCTTGAGCACCTTTTTGATCTCCATCTCTCCAACACTTGCGGGCATGCCTACAAAGTCAGAAAACAGCACTGTTCACATGACTTTTGGAAACATTTTTTCACGCTCAGAATTGCGGAGACATGGAATAAACTGCCTGCATCTGTTGTAGGCTGCCTGAGCACTGAATCTTTCAAAGCCTCCATGCTTCCTGTAGTCCGCCAACACTATACCTGATGCCACTCTCCACATACACATGCACATTACTACTTCATGTTCCTGACACAACATTATTCTGTGTACTTGACATGAGACTTTGATGAGTTGTGGTGCACCTGAGCACTGTACACAATAAATTACATTATATTACAATCATATAACTGTGTACAAATTATTTGTATTAAGAATAGTTACTTGAAGCTATAATTGTTTACTGAGGATTACTTTTATTAGTGACTTGAAACCATATAACTGTGTACAAATTATTTGTATTAAGAATAGTTACTTGAAGCTATAATTGTTAAAGTGATTTTTTGTGTACAACAGTCATTCAATAAATAATTTGAATTCTGCCTAAAGAGTTGGCAATATAAAGAACTGTTACAGTCAAGGAAATCTATAGTTATGGATTCCTTTCATGTCACAGAAATTTGTCAGCATAATCTTCTTTACTGAGCACTGCACCTGGAAAATTTTCTTTGTTAGATAGTGTTTTCATACATGCAACCATGAGCACCTTTTTGATCTCCATGTTTCTAACACACGTGGGCATGCCTACCAAGTCAGAAAACAGCATTGCTCACATGACTTTCGGAAACATTTTTTCACGTTCAAAATTGATGAGGCATGGAATAAGCTGCCTGCGTCTGTTGTAGGCTGCCGAAACACTGCATCTTTCGAAGCCTCCATGCTTCCTGTAGTCCGCCAACACTATACCTGATACCCCCCTCCACACACATATGCACGCACGCACATGCACACATACATGTATATCATTACTGTATGCTATACATGTTCCTGACACTAATACATTATTCTATGTACTAGACATAAGACTTTGATGAGTTGTGGTGCACCTGAGTACTGTACACAATAAATTTCATTATTTATTTCATATTTCATTACATTAAAACTGGTAATTTATGAGGAAGTGCCTCCTGGTCTCCTGCCTCAAAAATTGCTGCCCGGTGACTATTAAAATAACGACCCCCAGCTATGGTGTTACTTAAAAGAAAACAACCAACTTAGGGCATTAAATGTATTTGGGGGGGGGGTTCTCTTTTTTTGACGTAATTCTTATTCATTTATCAAACAAAGTAAAAAAAAAAAAAAAAAAAAAAAAGGAACAAATTGAGATAGATAGATAGATAGATATCCATCTTCATATCTAAACAAGAATTACGACAAATTATGATAATAAACAAGAATTACGACAAATTTTGATAAATAAATAAGAATTATGACAAATTATGATAAATAAATAAGAATTACGACAAAAAAGAGAAGCCCCCCCCCCAAATACATTTAACGCTCTAAGTTGGTTGTTTTCTTTCAAGTAACACCATAGCTGGGGTCGTTATTTTAATAGTCACCGGGCAGCAATTTTTGAGGCAGGAGACCAGGACGCACTTCCTCATAAATTACCTTAAAACTTAAATACTTACGTCCGGTTGGTGTATATTCTTGTCAACAAACTTTGGTATAAAAATTTGAATTCTGATTAATCTTTGTTATCTGTACAACGTTTTGGCCGATGTGCCCTCCGGCCTTCTTCAGGTATTTCTTGTTGGACTCGGGAACCAATTGGACACATAACCTAGTGGATAAAGGAGTTAGTTTAAGACAGTTCTAAGTGACAGATATCTTTAGGCTGCAGGTTCAATCCTGGTCAGGGGCAGCAGTAACATAGAATAATAATTAACACAGCTTAACACCTGTATCCCAGCTATGGTTAGTGGAATGAGAACAGGATAGCCCTGTGGATTGAATAAAGGGTTAGGTTCAAAGTTCCGTGATGGCTCCTGATTACGACAAGAAGGTTGCAGAATTCAAGAAGAAATATCTGAAGGCTATAGGGCACAATGAAGATGGGGAATAATATAATAATATAATAATTTAGTCCGAATAATCCAAATAATACTAATTATCAAGCCTCATCTAAAAAATTCTGAGAAAAAGAACTTATTGTTGTAAACATGTTGGCCGTGGATGGCGACCCGTGATGCTTAAGGATAGAGCCCAGGTGGATGAGCAATTCATGACATGCAATACTCCACTTTGGCCCTATCCTGGGCTAGACGGGCAGTCGGAGAGGCCCCCTCCGATCAATCGGCTGGTCATGTCAAGCCCTAGCACCTATATGATTTTCCCAACCCTATTGTCCTTATGGCAAGCCCCAACCCCTTTTTATCATATGAGTGCTAGAAAGCAGTGGCTGCGGGTCTACGTCCTGGGAATGACGTTAAACTCTATCTGATGGTGAGGTTCCAGTTTTGGAGGTTTGGGGAATGTGGAGCACCCCATTCATCACCATTGCTCCCTGGTCCACTCTGACCCGGAGTGGTAGTACCTGTTAGGGTCCCATCTATGGGTTAAATAGAAAAATGTATTTATAAAAAAATTGTATTATCCATTAAGAATTGATTTATTTCAAAACTTTATCGGCATTAAATGACCCACTGAGGTTGATATGCCGTAAAACAAACCAAACCAAACAAACCTATTGTTGTAAACAGATTATTGTGCAGTTTTTACATTAGTAATTGTTATTTTTTTCTTTTTTTTTTCTTTTTAGATATGCAATGGAGTAATTATCTCTGTGGGTGGCCAGATCCCCAATAATATGGCCCTTCCTCTGTACAATCATGGGGCACGTATTTTGGGAACTAATCCTGAAATGATTGACAATGCTGAGAACAGGTCAGTTTTCTCAGCCATATTGGATGATCTTCATATTGACCAACCAGAATGGAGATCACTTAGTTCTTTGGTGAGTAAAAAATCTTATTCTTTTCTATATCAATTGTGCCTCATACATAGTTATATATATATATATAAATAAAATATATCAGTGATCTGAAGAAGCTCTTGAGCATGCTCTCGAGTGGAAATGGTCATAATCACGATACCCATGGTATTTAAGGCCTTTTTATTCCCAAATATATATATATATATATATTATATATATATATTTATTTATTTGTAATATAAAGATTTTGAAGGCAATTTACAATGCAATATGTGTTGAATTTATTTAACTTTTTTTTTTTTTTTTCAAAACTAAATATTTTCGGAAGTAAAATTCCATCTTCAGAGTTATTGAAAGTTGAAAGTATTGAAAGTACTAGGTGATTTTTTTTATAGTACTTATCCCACGGCGATATTGTAATCTTCTGTTGTTTAAGAAGTAATATAATATTACTATATTACAATATTACGCCGTGGGATAAGTACTATAAAAAATCACCTAGTACTTTCAATACTTTCAACTTTCAATAACTCTGAAGATGGAATTTTACTTCTGAAAATATTAGTTTTGAAAAAAAAAAAAAAGAAGTTAAATAAATTCAACACATATTGCATTGTAAATTGCCTTCAAAATCTTTATATTACACATACACACAATGCTTCAATGATACTATAAAGAAACAAACTTTATTTCAATATGCCGAGCAAGGCTTATATTTATAGTAAAAATTAAAAGAATTTCGAACATTTACCACGCGCAGGAGCAGCCGAGCCGAGTTAACATCACGGAATTAGCCGATTTAACATCACGGAAAAAAATTTCAAATATACGGCGTTCATCAACTTCTTAAACAACAGAAGATTACAATATCGCCGTGGGATAAGTACTATAAAAAAAATCACCTAGTACTTTCAATACTTTCAACTTTCACTAACTCTGAAGATGGAATTTTACTTCTGAAAATATTTAGTTTTGAAAAAAAACTAAAAGTTAAATAAATTCAACACATATTGCATTGTAAATTGCCTTCAAAATCTTTATATTACACATGCACACAATGCTTCAATGATACTATAAAGAAACAAACTTTATTTATTTAACTCACCAATACAATACACCAATACATTTTGTATTGGTGACTTAAATAAATAAATAAATGCAGCTCTTAAGGAAATAATTGAGCACTTTATAATCATTTCTCCCATATTAATAACAAAAAATTAATTATAAATATATATATATATATATATATATATATAATATAATAAGATAAATATATAGAGGTTTTGCATATCTATTTATTAGATGACAAAGGAACATTCACAACCATATTGGTTTCATGCGATGCATTCATCAGGTGAAGATGTTTCAAATGTAAAAAACATCTTCACCTGATGAATGCATCGCATGAAACCAATATGGTTGTGAATGTTCCTTTGTCACCTAATAAATAGATATGTAAAACCTCTATATATTTATCTTATTATATAACAGCTCTATTTTATATTGAGCACTCTACCAATTAATGCTGCCTTTGGTACAGCATTCCAGCAAAAGCTGAAATAGTGACCATCTCACACTACAGTTATATATATATACACATATATATATATATATATATATATATATATATAAAGGTGTGTCAAACAAGTATTGATTTTTTAAAAACTTTTTTTCTTTTTTAGGATGAAGCACTGGACTTTGCTGCCAGTGTGGGATACCCCTGCCTTCTTCGTCCCTCATACATTCTTAGTGGTTCAGCCATGAATGTGGCTTATGACCCAGAACAATTACAGAATTACTTGTTACAGGCTACACAAGTTTCTGAAAAGTATCCTGTTGTTATCACCAAATTCATTGAAGGTGCCAAGGAACTTGAAATGGACGCTGTGGCTGATAGAGGCTATGTAAGTAACTTTCTCTTTTAAAAATAACTTAGTTTTTTTCCCCCTAAAAATATGCACTCCTATTATAAGTAAAAAGTAATAAATTACCATAAAGTAATAAAAAAAAAAGTAATAAATTATTGTTAAATTTTCCTCCTTTTTTTCATTCAACAAAATTATGTGCTCTGATGAAGACCAGTGTTTATAAAGTGTCTTTTACAATTGTCTTTATTTTAATTGAATTACACTTTATAAAACCGGGTTAGCTCAGTCGGTAGAGCATTCGGCTAGAAACCACAAGGTTCCTAGTTCGATACCGGCCCTCACCAACTCACCGTTTGAGTAGCACAGGGATCTGTGCGGTAAAGTAAGGAGCTGACGGTAGGTGTGGCGCTCCACCTCAGATGCAAAAACTATCTCCTTGGTCTAGCGCTAGTGAAAAGGGGATAGACTCCCTCGGTGTCTGGCTGATACCGACATTAGGCCGCCACGACGACTTAGAAAACCTACAGATTGAAACAGATATCTGTTAGCATAATATTTAATATTGTTTTTCTATTTCTGTACATCATACTATTGGATTTATTTCATTTATTGTATACTTTTCATATATACTTGTGTAATTAATGACTTTTTAGGACCAATTCTTGACTCACTTAGGCTAGACGGGTGGTTGGAGAGGCCCCTTCTGATCAATCAGTTGGTCACGTTAAGCCTTAGCTCCTATATGATTGTCCCAACCCTATTACCCTTATGGCAACCCCCAACTATGCAAGAAAGTTGTGGCGGAGGGTCTTCATGTCCTGGGAATGATTTTAAAATCTATCTGATGGTGAGGTTCCAGTTCTGGAGGTCTGGGGAATGTGAAGAACCCCTTCATCACTATTACTGTCAGCTCCACTCTGACCCGGAGTGGTAGTACCTGTTGGAAATAGAAAATTTGTTTATTAAATAAAAGAGTTTAGTTTAAATTTTTTTTTCTTCCAGACTATTGTTATGAATCTTTCAGCACTTTGCTGGCATTAATTGACCCACTGAGCTTGATATGCCGATAAAACAAACACACAATTTTCAGAACTTGAAATTTAGAAACTTTTATCAAAATTACTTGATTCGGCGGTAAATGACCCGGTTTGGGTTGATATGCCATAAAACGAAACAATCAACTTATTTTCTTCCTCTAGTATAACTTACCATATATACTAGTGTAATGAAAGACTAATTTTTCATATGAAAAAAAACAAAGGGTTGTTCATTGCACAAAATGTTACTGAAACATTGAAGTTTATTGTGTTTCTAGGTCTAACCTTGCGGTAACTTTGATCTGAAGTATCCCTGCATAGCCATTACGAAAATATTGTGAAACCTTTGACGTGCCGTAGTAAATGTCTAGTTGGAATATGGTGTCTGGATATCTGTGTTTGAGGACTAAGTTTTGTACAAAGAAGAGGTCACCTACAAATTATTTTTAATATGTCTCTGTGCATCAATCAATTTGTGTGTAATATGGTCTGTTATAATATGTGGTGTAGTAATCTTATTATAATGGAGATTGTGTGTTTTTCTGTCTGTAACCGAAACTATATTCCTACTCAAGTCACAATTCTCTTAGTTATTGACATCACATTCTCCATGATTCTATTTTCATTTAAACCTCAATTATTAATAAAATTGTCTTACATTATTAATATTAATATCTACATATTAAAAAAGTGCTATTATATTTATATATACAACAAAATAGTGGTTTACAGTGTAAACGGGAAGGCTAATTTGCATATTAATATTAAAAAATCGAATTTAATAAATATGTGCTTAGTATTATTGATTTCGAACTGTTTGGTTTTATTTTAATAAATATAAGCAAAAATCTCTTCAAGGAATCTTAAATGAAATCCATTAACAAGATAAAATAACTGTCATTTTATTCTTTACTTCCTCTTTTAACTAAATACTTAAATTAGAAAAAATAACAATGAAAGACGAGAGTGATGGAAGAGTAAGCTTCAGTTGTTCCATTTTTTATTATACTCCTGTTTCAAATCTTTTATTATACTCCTCTGTTTCAAATCTTTTTATCTGTATTCTTATTTAGTTTCATTAGCCTTTCTAATTTAATGCAAAATTTTATTACATTAAAACTTAAATACTTGCACCCGGAGGGTGCATATATTTGCTAGTATATGTAATATATACAGTGATGCTGATAGCTTTTTTATTTAGTGCATCCTGGGATGCACATATTTGCTTTGAATGAGTCTCCGGGAAGATTTATGGGTCCCAACTAAAGCCGTCTAACTCTTACCTTGTAACCTATCTTGTGTAATTCGTTACTAAGAATCTATTGAAATATATTTGCAGTTAGCTTGAAATGGTGAGGGAAGAAAAAAGAAAAACACTGGTATGCATGGATATGATTTTAGGATGTCAGGGATGCAAGACGCTTACCTATCAGCATCTCTGTATATATATGTTATCATTAAGAATAATATATAAATCATTAATATGAGGGTGAGTCAAAAAGTAATTCCATTTTGTTTAGGACAGGTATAATTACTAACACAGAAACATGTATCATATATCAAAATGAAGCTGATCCTTTGTGGATCACATCTCTACTTCTCCACATAGTAACTGTTTCTCTCAATAGCAATGTTCCACCATCGAATGAGAGCATGTATCCCCGTCCCATAAAATCTGTTGACTGTTATTTGAGCCACGTCTTCACTACAAATTTCACTTCCTTGTCACTGGAATAATGTTTGCCTCTGTAACTCTCTTTTATGGAGCTGAAGAGATGGTAGTCTGAAGTTGCTAAATCTGGTGAGTATGGAGGATGCGTAAAGTGGTCTACCCGGATGAGGTGATTTTCTCCCTTGTCCTGATGCTTGTGTATGGTCGAGCATTGTCATGCAGAAAGAGGACAGTCGATTTGCAAGTTGGGTGTTACTTGTTGGATTCTTGTTAGGGTCTCAATGTAGGCCTTAGTTTTATAAGAAATTTCACATGAAATAAAGAAAATGGCATTACTTTTTGACTACCCTCATATATTGAATACATTTTATTCATTAATGATGTCACTATGAAAATCTTAGATTTGCCTCAAAACAACCCATGATATTAGGGTATTTGCCTCTTACCCCACTTATGAGGGTGTGACACAAGGACATTTTTATGTGGGCCCACCTACAAGTCGAAGCTCATGGATGATAGACACAAAAAATGCGTCGATCCCGTCAGCATTCCCCCTCGAGGGGGGCGCCTCAGGCGCTGGGCAATAAACCCAGGCCTGCCCCTTTAAATCAGGGGGCAGGTGTTGCCTGGGGGGGATAGCCCCCTGGGATCTGCGCTGTTAATTTTATTAATAGACACAGGCCCCGAAAGCCCATGATATTAGTGTATTTCAAATCTTGCAATGTGTTTTATATATCAATAAGAAATAAAGGTTTACATAATATATGGTGTGGTTAATTTGCACACTGGTTTTAACAAAACCGGGTTTAATAAATAATCACTTGATGTTATTGATCTCTAATATTCTTCTTTTTTTTTTTAATTCTCTAACATATTAAAATCAATCCTATGATTGATCTAATATAGAAAGCAATTAAAATAAGTGTAATCTGTTTATGTTATGCCCAGAGGGCACATATTCTTGCTAGCATATTATGATAATATATTTGATAAATATATGTATATAATATACAGAGATGCTGATAGGTATGCGTCCTGTGTCACTGATGCAGAAAAATCTAAAAGGGCACAGAAAAATCATATGCATACATCCCAGTGTTTTTTTTCTTTCTTCCCCCACCCTTTCCAGCTAACTGTAAATACATTTCAATATTTTCTTGGAAACGAATTACACTGTATGGGGTACAAGGTAGGTGTTCTATGGCTTTAGTTGTTTATTGATAAAACCCCTATAATTTATTAAGAAACTTTAATTGGGACCCATTCAAATCAAATACATGTGTCTCAGGATGCACTAAATTAAAAACCTATTAGTTGCTCATAAATAAAAACTCTATAATTCATTAAGAAACTTTTTATCAAATTTCCCAGGGACTCATTCAAATCAAATTCGTGCATCCCAGGATGCACTTAATTACAAAGCTATCAGCATCACTGAATATATGGAAATACGATGAGGAAATTAATCCGACAATATGTGAAGAAAATGTTTTCAAAAAATACGATCATGTCATCAGCTTTCGTAAACAAACACAGATATAAAAATTAACGGTAAATAACATTATATTCACACATTCACTATACACTTAACATTTTTCATTTTTCTCCCTTACAAAAATTTCTTTTGTATTGTCCTAATGATGGATTAAAACTGAAATACTTAAGTATAGACACATAAAATTTTTTCCTCTGATCGTAACATCCTGTGTTTGTTATATTTTTTGAAAATATTTTCTTCACATATATATATATATATATATGAAATAAATATTTTTAGAAAAAACAAACAAATAATGTTATGATTCGCTGACAGAAATCTGTTTCGACCTTTTATTAAAGCGGTCTTCATCAAGAGCGAAATGTTTGTGATGGAAAGACGGTGTGTGTAAACTGTTACAAACAAAAGTGGTACAAACGAACGTTCGTTTGTACCACTTTTGTTTGTAACGGTTTACTCACACCATCTTTCTATCACAAACATTTTGTTCTTGATGAAGACCGCTTTAATAAAAGGTCGAAACAGATTTCTGTCAGCGAATCATAACATTATTTGTTTGTTTTTTCTAAAAATATTTATTTCATACTGTCGGATTCACTTCCATTCACTTTTCATATATATATATGTTATTATTACATATTGAGTAATAATATATAGTGTAATAATATGGTGTGTTATAATACATCTGTTTTTATTTTATTTTTTGTTATTCAGGTTGTCTGCCATGCAATTTGTGAACATGTGGAGAATGCCGGTGTCCACAGCGGTGATGCCACTCTCATTTTGCCTACCCAGACCATTTCCCAAGAAGCACTTAATAAGGTTAGTACATTGAAGTCTTTTCTCTAACAATGTCATTATGTCTTCATAAGTTGCACAGTTTTGGGTTAGAAAGTTTTTTTGGTTAAATCCTACTTAACGGACATAAATTCCACCATTGTATGTCACCCCACTGAAAGAAAAAAAAAAACCTAAAAAATCATGGAATGAACCAAATTTAATGAAATATTCAGTGTTGATATATTAATGAATAAACAATATAATGCACCAATTATTTTATTTGAAAACTCTTACATTTTTCCGGTCAGTTAACTTTGAACCACGTATCTTTGAGGCGTAACACAGATTGACATACACATTTTACTGCAAACAATATGAAAGATCTGTTTGAAAATGTCAACATGGAGGATATTCTGTCCTTTTTGAGAGAAATAAAATTATACCATAGAATATAGACCCGAACTTTATCAATACCATACAACATAATCCCCAATGGTGCTAACACATTGTTAAAATCAATTACTAAAAAGTATAAATGTGAATACACAACATATATTACATCTTAACTGTTAGGCATGACATAACCCCAGACGGGTTGATATGCTGTTAGAATCAATAAACCAACCAAACTGATTAAATAAAGGGTTTAGTTTGAAGTTCCATGAAGGCTCTCAATTATGACCTTGAAGGTTCCTGAGTTTGACCAGAAAAGCCTAAAGATAACTGGACAGTACAACGCCCAAAATGTTTATATGATAATAAAGATGGGAACAAGAGTCCGAAAAATCTAATTAATACAAATTGTGAAAAAAGAGTCTGAAAAATCTAATTAATACAAATTGTGAAAAAAGAGTCTGAAAAATCTAATTAATACAAATTGTGAAAAAAGAGTCTGAAAAATCTAATTAATACAAATTGTGAAAAAGAGTCTGAAAAATCTAATTAATACAAATTGTGAAAAAAAGATCTGAAAAATCTAATTAATACAAATTGTGAAAAAAGAGTCTGAAAAATCTAATTAATACAAATTGTGAAAAAAGAGTCTGAAAAATCTAATTAATACAATTGTGAAAAAAAGAGTCTGAAAAATCTAATTAATACAAATTGTGAAAAAAAGTCTGAAAAATCTAATTAATACAAATTGTGAAAAAAGAGTCTGAAAATCTAATTAATACAAATTGTGAAAAAAGAGTCTGAAAAATCTAATTAATACAAATTATGAAAAAAGTCTGAAAAATTTATTAATACAAATCATCAAGCCTCATCTCAAAAATTAATGAAGGATAAAAACATAATAAAAAGTAAATAAAGACAAATAAAAAAAAAAGAAGTACAAATGAGAATGATAAAAATAAACATAAAAATAAGAATATATAAAGAATAAAAGATGATAAAACTAATATATAAAAAATGAATTTTCATCAATCTATAGATAATTATAGACAGATTTATTTTTAACTTTTTAAATCCTGAGAAATGCTGGGTATCTCTGCAAATCTTTTAAAGTTTATTCAAAATGCAGATTGAACTTTTGGTTCCTAATTGCCCATTTTATTTTTGTTTTTAGATACGCCTTTCCACAGCAAAAATTGCACACAAATTCCAGATTACTGGTCCATTTAATATTCAATACATTGTAGCAGACAATTCTGTAAAGGTAAGAAAAACAGTTTCCTTTTTTTATTTTCTCCTTTTTTTCCATATTTATTTCATTTACTTTTTTTCTTTTTTTTTCATTTACTTTTTTTTCTTTTTTTCATAGTCTTTTTTTATTTCATAGTCTTTTTTTATTTCATAGTCTTTTTTTATTTCATAGTCTTTTTTTATTCAGCCTTTTTTCATTTCAAGTCTTTTTTTTTTCATTTCATAGTCTTTTTTATTTCATAGTCTTTTTATTTCATAGTCTTTTTTATTTCATAGTCTTTTTTTTATTTTATAGTCTTCTTTTTTTCATAGTCTTTTTTTATTTCATAGTCTTTTATTTATTTCATAGTCTTTTTTTTATTTCATTTTCATTTTTTTCTTTTTTCTTTGTTTTTCATTTCTTTTTTTTCCACTTTTTTCTTCTTTTTTCCATTTTTTTTTTTTTCATTAAAAAAAAATTATTTTGCTTTTTTTTTTTCCCTTTTTTTTTCCTTTTTTACCATTCCCTTTTCTTTTTTCTTTTCTTTCATAAAACACATTTTTAACAATTTTCTACCGCCCTGTTGGCTGGGGCTGTAGAATATGCTGATTGTACCTTGATAACAAAGAAATAATTGAAACCCTTCAACATTTTAACAAATTATTTGTATCCGAAAGCATCATTTGATATCATATAATTGTGTACAAAAAACTTTAAAGAAACAACTATATAAACAAATGTTAATATAAATTTACAGTGAATGTGATTCACTAACTTCTACACTTAAAATAACCCTAAATGGTTTGAAATGTCATTAAAATTAATCATTTTGTGTATTCAATTCATAGGCAAATGTACAATTATGGGACAGATTAAGTCGTCTTTGGAAATAAAAGTAAACTTATTTATTATAATCACAAGATGAATTTAAAATGCCAGTTTAGCTCAGTTGGTAGAGCACCCGCATAGGAATTGCAAAATTCCTAGTTTGATACTGGTCCCGCCAATCTGATTTGTGTGGTAAAGTTGGGAGCTGATGATATGTGTGGCTCTCTACCAGGTCTAGTGTTAACAAAAAGGGGATTAACTCACTTGCTGTCCGGCTGATACCGACAATAGACCACTAGATTCCTAGTTTGATACCAGTCACTGCCAGCTCGGCATATTATTAGCACAGATTGGGTGATCTGATCTGTGTGGTAAAGTGGGGAGCTGATGGTAGGTGAGGCGGTCCACCTCAGCAAAAAACAATCTCCCTGGTCTAGCACTAGCAAAAAGGGTATAGACTCCCTTTCTATCCGGTTGATACTGACAATAACCCACTCTGTGAACTTCTTTACAAGATGAATTTTGTTTAACATTCTTATATATATATATATATATATATATATCATCATCATCATCATCATGTCGCACTGTTGTCACGGATATCCATGACAGTCTCTCTCCATCCGTCCCTATCGTTCATCACTCTCGGGAGGTCCTCTATGCAGCATCCTGTATCCGCGCAGTGCTGATCAATGTACGTCTTTGCTGGTTGGCCCACACTGGCGTGCCCATGTGCTGGCTTCCACTGGAGGACGTCGCTTATGAGTTTGTCCTTGCTTCTCCAGCAGTGTCTCGCGTGTCTTGTTCGTCTTACTCGGATGGTTTGGGTGATATGTGGCAAGTGGCCGTACAGCTGCTTTCTCGTAGAGTGATCATGAACAAGACGTGGAAACAGCACCCCACGAGAAAAAAAAATATATATATATAGATATATATATATCTGAGGTAAAATTTGAGGAATGAAAGAACAAAACTCGGACAAAAATGTGTTGTATATTTCGCTGGAGTTGTGAACTCGGCGTCTTCATCTATTATTTTAAAAGCTGAAGACGCCGAGTTCAATACTCCAGCGAAATATGCTACACATTTTTGTCTGGGTTTTATTCTTTCATTCCTCAAATTTTACCTCATTCTCTCGGATTCATTCCAACCCCCTTTTCCTTATATATATAGGCATGATGATTGCATCCATGAGAAACTGACAGTTACCAAGCAGTATTGATTGTGTCTATGCTATTCAAATTTAGATCTATATATCCTCTGTTACCAATATTGAACATGCTTTATTTATAGATATAGCAAGCCATATAACAATATTATTAACATATATGTAATATAACATGCATTTCTCTCTCTCATGGTATTCTAATAAGTTTTTATTACTCTTTCCTTCTTTTTTTTCTTTTTCTTTTCAAGGTGATTGAATTGAATTTGCGTGCTTCCCGCTCCTGTCCTTTTGTCTCCAAGACAATTGGTACTGATTTTATTGCTACAGCCACCAAAGTGATGTCTGGGTTGCCCGTTGATATCGACCAGTTGCCTACGTTAGAGAATCCACAAAACCCAAAAACATACGTTGGTATTAAGGTAAGTTGTTGTATAATGGATTATAGGATTTGTAGGCACCACAATGCCCTGAAGGTTTTAGAAAACATAGACTATTTCTAAACACTAAGTTGACCTAAAAAAAAGTGGGGGTCACTGTTGATAATATATATATATATATATATATATATTATATATATAATATACACACACACACACACACACACACCAACCCCTCCACACGAGCAGGATGTGACATAAGGTGAATTTCTTAACCGGAGTTTTGCATTCAGTTTTCCTTCTCCTAGACCAGTTGCCTAACCAAGGTTAAAGAGCCCAGTCTGCCCTACTATTTATCCATAGCTGGAGGGAGAGTAGGATTCATACCTTTCCTAAGGGTATTAACGCTAAGTGAAATGCAATTACCACATCCAGGATTTAAACTCGGGGTGATGAGTCCATTTCCCATGACTTTAACCATTACACCACGCGCTTCCATTATATTTTGATATATAAGGCGTGCAGAATTCCACCACTTAAACTTATCGACTCAACTCGATATTAATTTAAAACACTAGGACTTAATTTGGGTGGATGTCTAATATTTGTGTCACATAATGTGATTGTGCAGAATGCTTATTTCTTTTGCCTGTCTGCCGCTCTCAACTAGGGCTTATTTTAAGGGGAAGGATTATACTAAAACCACCCTAAAAAATCATACTAGGTCTTATTATGCAGGTAGGTATTATTTTTGGGGAAACACCGTTGGCAAATGTCCCTTTTTCTTGTGTTGGGAGACAAAATAGAATTGTCTCCTTTTTTCTTAAAATGGTCCACATTAGCCAAGCTTTTTTAAAAATAGTAATTAGAGAGGTTCATTTTACCCAGAATGCAATGTAGGCTACAGTCCCAGATGTCAAAAGAGGCTTAGTTTTCGAATTACGTAGCTAAACAATCTCTGGAAATAATTTTAACGTAATTATTAATTAAAAATCAAAAAAGGCTAATAAAAACTTTTCGCAATCAGTACCGTACCTTGATATTAGTCGAAAAGTACCATTTAAACGGGCTACTTTGTAGTAAAATACATATAAAAAACGGAGTAGCTCCGAAATCAGAATTAGCCAATGAGAATCGTGTATTTGAAATATAATCTAATAGCATAGCGAAATAAACATTACCTTACAATAATCCCATTACAAATTTTCTTCAGGAAAAAATTCAAAATATAATTTTCAATTAAAAAATAAACTGACTTTTTAGAAAAAATAAAAATAATAGTATTTCGCATACATGTGACAACAAGTCACTCTAAGAAACGTAAATAAAATAACGAGTAATAAGTGAATTTACTTTTTAGAAAAAAAAAAAAAAATAATAGTATTTCGCATACATGTGACAACAAGTAAATATTTATTGTTTAAACATTAAACAATCTAGTGCTTCGATCGCGTAATTTTTTTTTTTGTTTCTATTCATAACTTCGGTCTTTTATCTCTTTATTTATACTGTAATTAGTATCGAAAATGACCAACTCGCAAAACATTTTACACCCCCAACATAAGGGGGGTCAAAATTAAGTGACCTGAAAAAAATGAGAAAGTTTTGAAATAAAATAAATAATGCATTATAAAGATTGTTCATTCCCTGATTTTTGGTAAATTGTTTTCTGTAGGGGGCTAAAGGCATTTTGTCAAAAACGCATTTTAGGCTCATTTTGCCAGTACCTAGTATAAACAATAAGCATTTTTAATATCTGTATACAAAATACTATTCATTTTTTTCCCCCCCGATTTTCTAAATAGCCAGTTCTTTAATTTAAAATGATATTTTGAAATTTTTCCTGAAGAAAAAAAATTGTTTGCTTTAGTTACTAAAGCATTATTATTGTTTGCTTTAGTTACTAAAGCATATTATTAGGGTTTTTTTTGGGGGGGGGGGGTTGAGGGTCATTCTAAATTAATATTTTTTTTATTTCATAAACACAGAACATCAGCTGATGTTTACATTCCAGATAAAATCTGTAATCTCATTGGCTAATTTGAATTTGGAGCTATTTTCGTTCTATACGTATTTTAATCACTTAAAACTTATTTTATTAATTCTTGATGCAAGAAACCTATGCGCGAAAAAGAAATTGGAATTTTGGGGTGATATCATTTTAATAATAAAGGACAATTTATCTGGTGACTTTTTACATCCGACAGAACTGAACGATAATCGGGTTGGGACTGTGGCCTAATGTCAATGTTATCCCTAAAAGTCTTTCATCTGTTTTTTTTTCTTTTCATTATTTTTAGGCACCCATGTTCTCCTGGCCCCGCCTTAGGGATGCCGATCCCTTATTGAGGTGTGAAATGGCTTCAACTGGTGAGGTGAGTATTATTTTTGTTATAGTAAACAGAAAAGCATGAAAAAGTGGGGAGCTGACGGTAGGTTTGGCGCTCCAAAAAAATCTCCTTGTACTAGCAAAAAGGGGATAGACTCCCTCACTGGCTGGCTAATATTGAAAATATGCCACTCTGCCAACTTTACTACTTATTCCCTTGAATGTTATGGGATATTTCTGGAAGAAATTAAATGATGTTGAAAAGGAACGAGAAGCATAAGGCTAATAATCAATCAAGGTTAACCCATTAATGCTCGTAAGAAAATATCACTGTTTTCCATCAATTTTTAAGTAAAGCTCAAGGTTAACGATTAATTATAGCAGTGGTTCTCAAAGAGTGCACCCGGGCGCACTGGTGCGCTCCAGAGCTTTTTCAGGTGCGCTCCATAGTATTTCTGAAAAATCTATCCAGATATGAAAAGCAAATGTATACTAAGTTACTATATTATACCATTTCTTTACGAACACTCTGCTTGTTTCGTTGCGACATTATTATGATAGTTATAAGTTACTTTTCTTGCAACTAAATAAAAACACAGGTTTTAAACAATTTTATTGAGAAAAAATTATTTTATTGCAATTTTCCACCTCATATTTATGTGAACTGGGATTTTCAACCCTCGAAACAATTAAGTCTAAAAAGAGAGGAACTCTTCAATGCATTGATGAGGAAATAAGAGTTTGTCTCTCAAACATAAGACCAAACATTGAAGAAATCGCAAGGTCTCATCAATCTCATGTTTCTCATTAACACAGGAATGAATAAACTTCATAGAGGTATGTTAAGTTTGCTTTTGTTAAATGTGTTATTTTTTATATATTTAACAGTTAACTTAATAACATATTAGTCCTATTTTGTATACAGTGCGCTATCAAGTATCTGAAGTACTGTAAGTGCGACCAGACTGTATAAAGTTTGAGAACCACTGAATTATAACAATAAATTTAAAAGTTATCCATTAATGCTTGTGTTGTTTTTACATTGAAGGAAGGGCCATCCTATGTTACATGTCCATTTTGGTCACATGACAAGGCGAACCCTAAAATCTCCCTCTTTTACCAACAAGAGGTTGAATGTGAAAGATGTCTTTTTGTGTCCTTAGCAGCTACGCACATGGTGCCTTTCTTTATTCCCAGACCTCCTGAAAAATAGTTAGTGGCTTCCACCACTTTGTTGCTTAAACCTTTCTTCATGTTCCTTGAACACCATGTGACTCTTGTGTTTTGGGATGGGAACTTGGTTCCCTCTTTGTATGTTGTATAATTAAATGTTACATTGTATAAATTGACTTGTCTTTTTCCCTACCAAATATTCTGTATTAGCTTACTCTCTTTTGGATAACCTAATACATTATAAGATTACAGGTTTTAGCTATGAGTTAAAACATTGCTAATTTTTATACTTGTAAGAAAATATTACTGTTTTTCCATTAATTTTTAAAATGATTCCATAAAATAAAAGAATACTGTAATAGAATGTTTGATAGCAGCTTGAGATCTTCTTTTTTTTAGCCTGTGATGTACTGATCTCATGGAAGAACTTTTACTTTATTTTTGAAAGAACTTATTTTTATTCAAAAATCTTTTTATATTATGTATCATATTATATTATATTGGTTTGGCTGTTGGTTTTGAAGGCTATCACAATGCAAGGGTAAAAGAAAAATGAATGGGCAGATTCTAGAAACAGTCAACATCTCCCTTCTCAGGGTTCTGTGCATTCAGAAATTTTTCTGACGAATGGATTTTTTCATCCCCAAAATGTTAAGAAAATAAATCAAATGTAAATGAATAAATTCCTAGTTACCTCATTTTTCTTTACACTTGCATTGTGATAGCCTTCAAAACCAACCACCAAACCAATATAAACATGATGCTTCAAGCAGATTATAAAGCTCTTATTCTTTACTATTTAATTCATTTAGATCAATGATTCTCAACCTTTTTTTTTACCTATGACCCCCTTTTAATCCTATTTTACTCTGGTGGACCCCCCCATAGCCATTCGTTGTTTAAAAATCCCATTGTATTTTTATAGTTAGATATATTTTACTGGCCTGGGTCCCAAAAACTGTTATATGGTCCCTGGGGGTCCATATGGATCCCGGCTGAGAATCACTGATTTTTGCTAATTAAATCAAACATTTATTTTTTACTGTTTAATTCATTTAAATAATTAAATCAAGCAATGAAACTTTTTGTGTGTTTATTTCAGGTTGCCTGTTTTGGATCTACAAAATACACAGCTTTTTTGAAAGCTATGATGTCGTCCGGTTTCAAAATGCCGCAAAAAGGTGGCAAAGTGATGATTGGTGTTCAACATTCCTTCCATTCTAACTTCCTTCCCATTGCCAAAAAATTATCTGATCTCGGCTACAAGGTGAGTATATTACCTCATGTATTCCAATATGGTTGCCACCAGTGCTACCACCTGGTAGTTTTCACTCTAGCTGATGATATAAAAATCATACTAAGGTCTATATCATTAATTGGTTTCAAAATTGGTTTCATAATCTGGACATAATGCCTTGAAAAAGCTTTAAAATGAGAATAGATTTGCTGGGGTTCATGAAAAATGGCAACTTTTTGTAAGTCGGCCAATTTTTTGAATTGGAAGCTCAAATTTTGGGGATTGTCTAACTGTGACATAAACCTGACATAATGCCTTGAAAAATCTTTAAAATGAGAATAAACACTAAGGATTAGTATGAATAATATCTTATTATAATGGAGATTGTGTGTTTTTCTGTCTGTAACCGAAACTAAATCACTACTCAAGTCACAATTCCCTTAGTAATTGATTTCACATTCACCATGAATTTATCCTTATTTTAACCTTAATTATTAATAAAATTGTTTTAAATTATTTATACTGTTAACCATATCTACATACTAATAACATGCAATTCCATTTATATATACAACAAAATAGCGGTTTACAGTGTGAAGGGGAAGGCTAATTTGCATATTGATATAAAGAAATCGAATTTAATAAATATGTGCTCAGTGTTATTGATTTCTAACTATTTGGTTTTATTTTAATGAATATAAGCAAAAATCTCTTCAATAAATCTTAAACGAAATCCATTAACAAGAAAAAAATAACTGTCATTTTATTCTTTACTTCCTCTTTTAACAAAATATTTAAATTAAAAAAAAAAAAACAATGAAATACGAGAGTGATGGAAGAGTAAATTTCAGTTGTTCTATTTTTCGATTATACCCTCCTCTGTTTCAAATCTTTTTATCTGCATTCTTATTTAGTTTCATTAGCGTTTCTAATTTAATACGATATTTCATTACATTAAAACTTAAATACTTGCACCCGGAGGGTGCATATATTTGCTAGTACTGAATAATATATATGAATAATATATAATTGCTGAACCTTGAGGAATTTGGAGAAAATTATTTTAGGGGACTTCAGTAGGGTTAATTTTGGCAGTAAGTTCTGCAGTTTAATTTCTACATACGCTTGAATTGATTTCCTCATTTTACTCGTATAATGAATTTTATATAAAGAAAAGAAATGAGAGAGAAAGAGAGTTTGCAATTTGGTGTAAGTTTTGTCCAGTCAACAAGTTCAAATTTGTTATGTTCAATGCTTTTGATTTATCGAGCTAAGTTCATACTCTTTTTTTTTTTTCAGTACAGGTTTTTGGTTTAGCTTTTTAGTTCAAGTATAAAGCCAAATGAAAAAAATGTTTTTATCAACAATCTGTTTGCTTACAAATCATATAAACAGAAACACCGGATTTAGCATTGTGTGGCCCACAAGGGTTTGATACACCATTAAACAAAATGAGCAACCAACCAAGTACTAGTTGCCACTAGTACTGCACCTAGTAATTTTCACTGCAACCGCTGAAGCTGATTTTATATATATATATATATATATATATATATATTATTTTTTAAATTTTTTAACTTCTAAACTCTACTGGTGTGGAAAAACCCCAAATAACTCAGTTTTTCAAAATAAAATTTTTTTTCAAACTGGCATCTGGGAAAAAAAACATTTTAAAAAAAGAAAAGACCAGCACATATGTACTTTCTGTATGTATATATATATATATATATATATATATATATATTATATATATAAAGGGCTTAAATACCAGTCAAATTCACAGTTTATAAATTTATTTACACTGTTATATACTGCAGATTTTATTGAAAGGGTGAGACTTCTTTCATATATTTGGAAATTTTTGAAAAAAAAAACAAACTCTGGGCTCTCCTTTCTATATTCCACCGGGGGGGGGGTTTATATTTTATGACCAAATCAAGCAGGTGGTCAAGTGTGATGAGCCATTAAACCCATTAAGGTCTAAATCAAAGGTACTGGCTACTCTAACATGTTTTGGTTATATCATATCAACAAACTATATTTTATTATTTAATGAGGACAGGGACCAGTTTAGGTCCGTCGGTAGAGCACTGGCCTAGGAATCTCAAGGTTCTTGGTTCGATACTGGTCCTCACCAACTCAGTGTATGAGTAGCACAGGGATCCGTGCGGTAAAGTGAGGAACTGATGGTAGGTGTGGCACTTCACCTCGGATGCAAAAACTATCTCCTTGGTCTAGTGCTAGTGAAAAGGGGATAGACTCCCTTGCTGTCTGGCTGACACTGTCGACTTATATAATGAGGACTGTAGTGATATTGATTGTATGTAATTTACATAAGAAGGTACAACGGTCCTTAATCCAAGTTTTGTTATCAAATCTAAAAATATAATTACTCTGTCCTGGAAAAAAAAACAAAAACACATCATCATTTTGAAAAATAACCGAAATGCATTGGTCTCTGCATGAACACAGAAAATAGTGTTTGTGTGTTTTAATTAAGATGGTGGTATCTTCTAATTAAATGACAGCTCTCTGAAATTATTAAACTAGTTCATATACCTTAGTAGCAATATCTCATCTACTATAAGTGATGTTAGGATACACATAGGTAAGGCATAGAATGCTATTGACAGGTTACCGATGATATGAAAATCTGAGCTCTCTAATCTATAAAGGGCAATTGTGTGTGTGTGTGTATGTCTGGATGAAACTATGAAAATAAAACAATTAACGGTAAAGTAAATATATATACACATTCACTATCACCAGATCTTGCTTTTTGAGTGTCTGTGCACATATTTTTTTTTTATGTCTCACCAGGCCAGATCAAAACAAGGTCTTTTTATTTAGGGATTTTAGTGGGGCATGCTGTGAGGATCCAACTCGTTATTCAGTAATAATGGATCTGTGAAACTAACTCCCCCACCCCCTTATACCCAGGCGATGCCGGGTAGCTGCTTCTAGGAAGATGTGATGGGCATTATTTCAAGCTGTAGCCATGTCAGTCATGAATTAAATACTGGGGCCCAAGAGTTTAACATTCCGTTGTTAAAAAAGGCTGAGCTTAGAAGAATTCCTGGACCATATAACCCCTGGGCACCCCTTTTTAATTTCAATTAAGAAAGGACATGTTTTTCATTTACACCATCAATATCCGGTTGTTTTAACAATTAAAAAATTTTTTTAAAAAAATTATAAAACTAACCCCTAACCCTAACCCCTAACAAACAACTGGATATTGACGGTGTTAATGAAAAACATGTCCTTTCTTAATTGAGATCAAAAAGGGATGCCTAAATGTAATATGGTCCGAATTCCCAACACCAAAAAAAACGGTTATTTACTATACACGTGTACATTCTTTCATTATGTTTGTGTCAGACAAATGTAAAATTCATATGAGAGTCTCTTCCAAAGGGTTTTAAAAAGACTGAATTTTTTCTTTTTTCTAGCTGTTTGCCACTGAAAGCAACTGCCCAATACTTGAACACACACAAATATCCCCACACAAAATGTTGGCTGGGCTTTTTGCAAGACAACAAAGGCGACAATGATTTCCAGTGGCTACAAAGTAAGTAGTTTTTTTTTGTGTTTGTCTTTTTTTTCAAATTTTTTTTTGTTTTTAGGAAAAAAGTTTAAAAAAAAAAAAAAAAAAAAAAAAATCAAAATCGGAGTTATCTTTTAACAAAAAGGATGATATGCTCGGACATTGTAAAACCTACAGAAAGATTTATATATATATTATATATATATATATATATATATATATGAATAATTTTTGGTACAGGAAAACTTATATAGTACTAAAAGCGGAGGAATCATATGTAGGGAGATCATTCAGTTATAAGATGGTAATATTTTATTATAAAATAAAATATAAAATGTGGGGAATACGAAAGCCTTTTCGAACCGGTTCTTTTTCAAGTATAAACACCGGCGACAAATAAAAAGTCAGATTGTATTAAGAAATATTCTTTAAGAACGAATGGAGGTGAGCCAGAGGGGGACAAAAAAAGGGGAGGGGATATATATATATATAATATATATATATATATATATATATATATATATATATATAAACCCTCAAGTCGAACCTGCGTTGGGAGATGTCTCCCAACAAGTAAAGGGAGTGTTTTGGGTTTTTGTCTGCACAGAATGGTCGAAAAGAATGAAATATAAAGTAGCTTCAAGAATGGTTAGGTGCTGCTTAGACCTAGCTCTGTGCAAGACGGAGAAACACTCATCAGTATAGTTGGCCCTACAAGCATTTATAGATGACAAATGTTCGGCTATGGCTGAATCATATGCTGAATCATATATATATATAATATATATATATGATGGACTCTCCTGTCGATTTTGACGTATGAGTGTTCATACAATGAACGTCCACACAGTGATTTTGTTTATAGTGGGTAAAGGCTTGTGTTGGACCATCCACCACTTTTTGGCACAGTCATTTTCTATGACCCTCCTCACATATGCCATTAATCGTTTTTTCTAATTTTTACTTTGTTTAATGTCCGCAATTTCGATCCAATAATTTAAGAAATTCATGTAGATTTAAAATTATTCAAGTATTAAAACCTCCATGTACTCAGCTACTCTGATACCTCTACTTGAAATAATAATTGATCCTAGATTATAAGTCCTCTCCAAAATGATAAGAGTTCAAGACTTAATACACCAGGGTCCACTTCCATTCTACGCTAGTGCGCCCTTTGCGTAAATCCACTCGGCTGAGGTTACTATTAAATCCTACCAAAATATCCAACATAAAATAGACTGATAATCTCCTCTGTAATTCACTTATTACGATTTATTTACATAACCATTGCTCCATACTATAGATTGATTGCCAAGCATCAGAAGAAATTAGATCCACTGTTAAAATACCAACATTAACACAAACCACCACCACCAATATATCAAAAGCAACATCAAAGATGAGATTACCCTGTTATACACGGACAACCTAAGCACTTGCTATAGTACTAATAGGAAATATATCACATGGTGAATCACCAATCTGTTGGCAATGAGATGGAAGTCATCCTTCCATAGTCTATTCTTCTTGCATACTTGATTATGTCAAAACATTTGAAAATATTGTTCCCAAACAACCAGCCCTGCAATAATTC
>CM042150.1:31405269-31423237 GCA_023376005.1 Doryteuthis pealeii | reverse complement strand
CAGCTTTCCGTTTGTGTTATGAGAAGTTTTTGTCCTGCATACATAACCAACAAACAGGACACACAAATATATACACTTATATTGACTCTTCATAGACAAACACAAAATATATATATATATATATAAATAAATAATAAGTCATCCACAGACACGTGTTTCGGCATATCATGCCTCTTCAGTGTGGCTAGACACAATTATCCTTGGGTAGGGTCGAGCTCAGACTGACCGCATGATAGTCCGATATCTTATCCCCTCGCCCACTGACAGCTGATGCGGGGACTGGTGTTTTTAAACCATTAACTACATAGGAATGTATGTATCTTTCGGTCACTGAGAGATCAAATTTCCGGAGAAATGATCATTGCTTATTTGCTTAGTAGTGAGAGTTAATTTAAATTACCAATTAGAGAGCTCATTACCAAATTTATGGGAGCATATATTAATAAGTCATCCACAGACACGTGTTTCGGCATATCATGCCTCTTCACTGTGGCTAGACACAACTATCCTTGGGTAGGGTTCGAACTCAGACTGACCGCATGGTAGTCCGATATCTTATCCCTTCGCCCACTGACAGCTGATGCGGAGACTGGTGTTTTTAAACTATTAAGTACATAGAAATGTATCTATCTTTCGGTCACTGAGAGATCAAATTTCCGGAGAAATGATCAGGTATGTGCAAAACGCTGACATTTTGAAAGACATTTTCAAAGTCCTCTTAATTGTTAAAATATTTTAAAACATCAATAAAAAATGGAAAATTAACTTTTTAATGTTTTCTTTTACGTTTAATATAAAGAACAATTCCAAGTTTATGTGTTATAAAAAAGAAAAAACTAATTTCTCTTACATAAATTAATTTTTGTTGGGGGGATCAATATGCGAAACAAAAACTAACGAAAAAAATTATTAGCCTTTTCAATTTAGTAAAAATTTATTTACAATAAAGTTCGTCTTTTATTACTTCATAAACCGAAAGTTTTATTAGAATCGGATGGTTAGTTTATTTTATATGATTTTTAGAAGAATTTCCTGTGATCACCCTTTTATATAATAGGCCTTAATTTGCACATAGCTATATATATATACATTGAAAACGATTCTAAATATCCGAAACATGTATCTTGCTCAATAAAACAAATTAAAAAAAAAACAAAAAAAACAAATTCAAACCATTTTGTGGACGTTTTTTTTTTCTCGCTGGATCTACAACTACACTATTTATAATCATTTTTTTTTCCTTTTAACAATTTATTTATTGTATATGACTCAACCCCACCACATCATTATAATAATACACATGGAAAACCGGAATCAAGTATTGAGACTAAAGCTTTCTTTCGTGCCTATTTCGTACGATCCAGTTGCAGTGTTTATATTTGGACTGTTCCATTTTGTCTGTGCAGCAATTGGTTGCAAGGGGCGCAACTTTACTTAGGAGTTATCTCCCTTGAATATGAAGCATTGAAATATAAGAATAGTTTATGAGTAAAGAGAAAGGTAATGAATCCGACGGTATATATATATATATATATATATATATATATATATATATATAAATAAAGAGTATGAAAAACACACAATATTCCGTTATTAACCGACCATGAACGGGTTAAAAACTCTTCTCCTTTTTGAAAAAGAGAATTTTTCTATTTTTAAATTTGAATTATGTCTTTTTCTTTCAAAAACTGTTACAATGAAGATATACACTTCAGCAACATATTCCTGACATCAGCGGATGTACATATGTTGAAGCGAGCGCGTGGCATACATGCTTTTTGGAACAACAACCCTTCCGATTTGAATTTAAATTATTTTCTGCTTTTCTCTCGATGAGTCCGGATTAAAAACAAGCTCCGATGAGGATTTTTTTATAATCGAAATATTGTTCAATATTAGCTATGAATATGATATAAAATATATTCATTTTAACAACATTGTGTGTTTTCATACTCTTTTATCTTTAAGAATAGTTTATTATTTGTTATAAAAGATTTTGTATTTTGAGAGATAAGTGAACTTTTAATTTTTCTTTTTTTTTTTTTTTTCTTATTAGGAACATGATCTTGAATTCGAGGAACCAGGCACCATGGTTCTTGGCTGTGGACCTTACCATATTGGAAGCAGCGTTGAGTTTGATTGGTGTGCTGTCTCCGCCATTAGAACTCTTCGAGAATTAAATAAAAAAAACGGTAAGTACCTTTTTTTTTTTTTTTTTTTTTTTTTTTATAATTCTATTTAATTTTTTAAATTTTTAAATCAGTTATTTTCTTTTGAATCACACGTTTTCTTTTAATTGATTTTATGTTTAATTTTTTTTTTTTTTTATTCTTAAGAATTCTTTTCAAACTTTATTTTTTCCTTGTTTTTAATTTATTTATTTTTCTAACTGAATTAAAATTAGAATTTTTCTCTTCTGCAGATTGTGGTGAATCATAATCCTGAAACAGTAAGCACAGATTTTGATGAGTGTGACAAATTGTATTTTGAAGAACTTTCTCTTGAACGTATCCTTGATATTTATCAACAAGAGGTACAGTATAATTTTTTATTTCTTTTATTTGTTTATCAACACGTCTTCATTACAATTACTTGAACTTCCACTTGACTCGCATGGTAGCACCTGTTAGAGTCCCATTTATTGGTCAAATAGATCTGTTTAAAAATTATTTCTATTAGGAATATTTTAACCATGTAGCTGTGTACAGATTATTTGTATTAAGAATAGTTATTTGAAGCTATAATTGTTTATTGAGGATTATTTTTATTAGTGACTTGAAACCATATAACTGTGTACAAATTATTTGTATTAAGAATAGTTATTTGAAGCTATAATTGTTTATTGAGGATTATTTTTATTAGTGACTTGAAACAATATAACTGTGTACACATTATTTGTATTAAGAATAGTTATTTGAAGCTATAATTGTTTATTGAGGATTATTTTTATTAGTGACTTGAAACAATATAACTGTGTACAAATTATTTGTATTAAGAATAGTTATTTAAAGCTATAATTGTTTACTGAGGATTATTTTTATTAGTGACTTGAAACAATATAACTGTGTACAAATTATTTGTATTAAGAATAGTTACTTGAAGCTATAATTGTTTACTGAGGATTATTTTTATTAGTGACTTGAAACAACAGCAACCTTGAGCACCTTTTTGATCTCCATCTCTCCAATACACGCGGGCATGCCTACAAAGTCAGAAAACAGCACTGTTCACGTGACTTTCGGAAACATTTTTTCACGCTCAGAATTGCGGAGACATGGAATAAACTGCCTGCATCTGTTGTAGGCTGCCTGAGCACTGAATCTTTCAAAGCCTCCATGCTTCCTGTAGTCCGCCAACACTATACCTGATGCCACTCTCCACATACACATGCACATTACTACTGTGAACTGTTCATGTTCCTGACACAACATTATTCTGTGTACTTGACATGAGACTTTGATGAGTTGTGGTGCACCTGAGCACTGTACACAATAAATTACATTATATTAGAATCATATAACTGTGTACAAATTATTTGTATTAAGAATAGTTACTTGAAGCTATAATTGTTTACTGAGGATTATTTTTATTAGTGACTTGAAACCATATAACTGTGTACAAATTATTTGTATTAAGAATAGTTACTTGAAGCTATAATTGTTAAAGTGATTTTTTTGTGTTAAACAGTCATTCAATAAATAATTTGAATTCTGCCTAAAGAGTTGGCAATATAAAGAACTGTTACAGTCAAGGAAATCTATAGTTATGGATTCCTTTTATGTCACAGAAATTTGTCAGCATAATCTTCTTTACTGAGCACTGCACCTGGAAAATTTTCTTTGCTAGATAGTGTGTTTTCATACATGCAACCATGAGCACCTTTTTGATCTCCATGTTTCTAACACACGTGGGCATGCCTACCAAGTCAGAAAACAGCATTGCTCACATGACTTTCGGAAACATTTTTTCACCTTCAAAATTGCTGAGGCATGGAATAAACTGCCTGCGTCTGTTGTAGGCTGCCGAAACACTGCATCTTTCGAAGCCTCCATGCTTCCTGTAGTCCGCCAACACTATACCTGATACCCCCCTCCACACACATATGCACGCACGCACATGCACACATACATGTATATCATTACTGTATGCTATACATGTTCCTGACACTAATACATTATTCTATGTACTAGACATAAGACTTTGATGAGTTGTGGTGCACCTGAGCACCGTACACATACATGTATATTATTACTGTATGCTATGCATTTTCCTGACTCTAATACATTATTCTATGTACTAGACATAAGATTTTGATGAGTTGTGGTGCACCTGAGTACTGTACACAATAAATTTCATTATTTATTTCATATTTCATTACATTAAAACTGGTAATTTATGAGGAAGTGCGTCCTGGTCTCCTGCCTCAAAAATTGCTGCCCGGTGACTATTAAAATAACGACCCCCAGCTATGGTGTTACTTAAAAGAAAACAACCAACTTAGGGCGTTAAATGTATTTGGGGGGGGGGCTTCTCTTTTTTGACGTAATTCTTATTCACTTATCAAACAAAGTAAAAAAAAAAAAAAAAAAAAAAATGAACAAATTGAGATAAATAGATAGATAGATATCCATCTTCATATCTAAACAAGAATTACGACAATTATGATAAATAAACAAGAATTACGACAAATTATGATAAATAAACAAAAAGAGAAGCCCCCCCCCCCCCAAATACATTTAACGCTCTAAGTTGGTTGTTTTCTTAGGTTCAAAGTTCCGTGATGGCTCCTGATTACGACAAGAAGGTTCCGGAGTTCAAGAAGAAATATCTGACGGCTGGAGGGCACAATGAAGATGGGGAATAATAATATATAATAATATAGTCCGAATAATCTTATTATAATGGAGATTGTGTGTTTTTCTGTTTGTAACCAAAACTATATTACTACTCAAGTCACAATTCCCTAAGTTATTGACATCACATTCTCAATGATTTTATTTTTATTTAAATCTCAATTACTAATAAAATTGTTTTACATTATTAATACTGTTAGTCATATCTACATACTAACAACATGCAATTATATTTATATATACAACAAAATAGCGGTTTACAGTGTGAACGGGAAGGCTAATTTGCATATTTATATTAAAAAATTGAATTTGATAAATATGTGCTCAGTGTTATTGATTTCTAACTGTTTGGTTTTATTTTAATGAATATAAGCAAAAATCTCTTCAATGAATCTTAAATGAAATCCATTAACAAGATAAAATAACTGTCATTTTATTATTTACTTCCTCTTTTAACTAAATACTTAAATTAGAAAAAATAACAATGAAAGATGAGAGTGATGGAAGAGTAAGCTTCAGTTGTTCTATTTTTCGATTATACCACCCTCTGTTTCAAATCTTTTTATCTGCATTCTTATTTAGTTTCATTGGCCTTTCTAATTTAATATAATATATTATTAGATTAAAACTTAAATACTTGCACCCGGAGGGTGCATATATTTGCTAGTCCAAATAATACTAATTATCAAGCCTCATCTAAAAAATTCTGAGAAAAAGAACTTATTGTTGTAAACATGTTGGCCGTGGATGGCAACCCGTGATGCTTAAGGATAGAGCCCAGGTGGATGAGCAATTCATGACATGCAATACTCCACTTTGGCCCTATCCTGGGCTAGACGGGCGGTCGGAGAGGCCCCCTCCGATCAATCAGCTGGTCACGTCAAGCCCTAGCACCTATATGATTTTCCCAACCCTATTGTCCTTATGGCAAGCCCCAACCCCTTTTTATCATATGGGTGCTAGAAAGCAGTGGCTGCGGGCCTACATGTCCTGGGAATGACGTTAAACTCTATCTGATGGTGAGGTTCCAGTTTTGGAGGTTTGGGGAATGTGGAGCACCCCATTCATCACCATTGCTCCCAGGTCCACTTTGATCCGTAGTGGTAGTACCTGTTAGGGTCCCATCTATGGGTTAAATAGAAAAATGTATTTATAAAAAAATTGTATTATCCATTAAGAATTGATTTATTTCAAAACTTTATCGGCATTAAATGACCCACTGAGTTTGATATGCTGTAAAACAAAACAAACCAAACAAACCTATTGTTGTAAACAGATTATTGTGCAGTTTTTACATTAGTAATTGTTATTTTTGTCTTTTTTTTTTCTTTAGATATGCAATGGAGTAATTATCTCTGTGGGTGGCCAGATCCCCAATAATATGGCCCTTCCTCTGTACAATCATGGGGCACGTATTTTGGGAACTAATCCTGAAATGATTGACAATGCTGAGAACAGGTCAGTTTTCTCGGCCATATTGGATGATCTTCATATTGACCAACCAGAATGGAGATCACTTAGTTCTTTGGTGAGTAAAAAATCTTATTCTTTTCTATATCAATTGTGCCTCATACACAGTTTTATATATATATATATATATATATATATTTATTTATTTGTAATATAAAGATTTTGAAGGCAATTTTACAATGCAATATGTGTTGACTTTATTTAACTTTTTTTTTTTTTTTTTTTCAAAACTAAATATTTTCGGAAGTAAAATTCCATCTTCAGAGTTATTGAAAGTTGAAAGTATTGAAAGTACTAGGTGATTTTTTTATAGTACTTATCCCACGGCGATATTGTAATCTTCTGTTGTTTAAGAAGTAATATAATATTACTATATTACGCTGTGGGATAAGTACTATAAAAAAATCACCTGGTACTTTCAATACTTTCAACTTTCAATAACTCTGAAGATGGAATTTTACTTCCGAAAATATTTAGTTTTGAAAAAAAAACAAAAGTTAAATAAATTCAACGCATATTGCATTGTAAATTGCCTTCAAAATCTTTATATTACACACACACACACACACAATGCTTCAATGATACTATAAAGAAACAAACTATTTCACTATGCCGAGCAAGGCTATATTTATAGTAAAAATTAAAAGAATTTCGAACATTTACCACGCGCAGGAGCAGCCGAGCCGAGTTAACATCACGGAATTAGCCGATTTAACATCACGGAAAAAATTTTCAAATATACGGCGTTCATCAACTTCTTAAACAACAGAAGATTACAATATCGCCGTGGGATAAGTGCTATAAAAAAATCACCTAGTACTTTCAATACTTTCAACTTTCAATACTTTCAACTTTCAATAACTCTGAAGATGGAATTTTACTTCCGAAAATATGTAGTTTTGAAAAAAAAAAAAAGTTAAATAAATTCAACACATATTGCATTGTAAATTGCCTTCAAAATCTTTATATTACACATACACACAATGCTTCAATGATACTATAAAGAAACAAACTTTATTTATTTAACTCACCAATACAATACACCAATACATTTTGTATTGGTGACTTAAATAAATAAATGCAGCTCTTAAGGAAATAATTGAGCACTTTATAATCATTTCTCCCATATTAATAACAAAAAATTAATTATGAATATATATATATATATATATATATATATATATAATATAATATAATATAATAAGATAAATATATAGAGGTTTTGCATATCTATTTATTAGGTGACAAAGGAACATTCACAACCATATTGGTTTCATGCGATGCATTCATCAGGTGAAGATGTTTCAAATGTAAAAAACATCTTCACCTGATGAATGCATCGCATGAAACCAATATGGTTGTGAATGTTCCTTTGTCACCTAATAAATAGATATGTAAAACCTCTATATATTTATCTTATTATATTATATAACAGCTCTATTTTATATTGAGCACTCTACCAATTAATGCTGCCTTTGGTACACCATTCCAGCAAAAGCTGAAATAGTGACCATCTCACACTACAGTATATATATATATATATATATATATATATATATAAGGTGTGTCAAACAAGTATTGATTTTTTTAAAACTTTTTTTTTTTTTAGGATGAAGCACTGGACTTTGCTGCCAGTGTGGGATACCCCTGCCTTCTTCGTCCCTCATACATTCTTAGTGGTTCAGCCATGAATGTGGCTTATGACCCAGAACAATTACAGAATTACTTGTTACAGGCTACACAAGTTTCTGAAAAGTATCCCGTTGTTATCACCAAATTCATTGAAGGTGCCAAGGAACTTGAAATGGATGCTGTGGCTGATAGAGGCTATGTAAGTAACTTTCTCTTTTAAAAATAACTTAGTTTTTTCCCCCTAAAAATATGCACTCCTATTATAAGTAAAAAGTAATAAATTACCATAAAGTAATAAAAAAAAAAGTAATAAATTATTGTTAAATTTTCCTCCTTTTTTTTCATTCAACAAAATGATGTGCTCTGATGAAGACCAGTGCTTATAAAGTGTCTTTTACAATTGTCTTCATTTTAATTGAATTACACTTTATAAAACCGGGTTAGCTCAGTCGGTAGAGCGTTCGGCTAGAAACCACAAGGTTCCCAGTTCGATACCGGCCCTCGCCAACTCAGCGTATGAGTAGCACAGGATCTGTGCGGTAAAGTAAGGCGCTAGTGAAAAGGGGATAGACTCCATTGTTTTTCTATTTCTATACATCATACTATTGGATTTATTCCATTTATTGTATACTTTTCATATATACTTGTGTAATTAATGACTTTTTAGGATCAATTCTTCACTTACTTAGGCTTGACGGGTGGTTGGAGAGGCCCCTTCTGATCAATCAGTTGGTCACGTTAAGCCTTAGCTCCTATATGATTGTCCCAACCCTATTACCCTTATGGCAACCCACAACTATGCAAGAAAGTTGTGGCAGAGGGTCTTCATGCCCTGGGAATGATGTTAAAATCTATCTGATGGTGAGGTTCCAGTTCTGGGGAATGTGAAGCACCCCTTCATCACTATTACTGTCAGCTCCACTCTGACCCGGAGTGGTAGTACCTGTTGGAAATAGAACATTTGTTTATCAAATAAAAGAGTTGAGTTTAAAGATTTTTTTCTTGCAGACTATTGTTATGAATCTTTCAGCACTTTGCTGGCATTAATTGACCCACTGAGCTTGATATGCCGATAAAACAAACACACAATTTTCAGAACTTGAAATTTAGAAACTTTTATCAAAATTACTTGATTCGGCGGTAAATGACCCGGTTTGGGTTGATATGCCATAAAACGAAACAATCAACTTATTTTCTTCCTCTAGTATAACTTACCATATATACTAGTGTAATGAAAGACTAATTTTTCATATGAAAAAAACAAAGGGTTGTTCATTGCACAAAATGTTACTGAAACTTTGAAACTTATTGTGTTTCTAGGTCTGACCTTGTGGCAACTTTGATCTGAAGAATCCCTGCATAGCCATTACCAAAATATTGCGAAACCTTTGATGTGCCCTAGTAAATGTCTAGTTGGAATATGGTTTCTGGATATCTGTGTTTGAGGACTAAGTTTTGTATAAAGAAGCGGTCACCTGCAAATTATTTTTAGTGTGTCTCTGTGTATCAATCAATTTGTGTGTAATATGTGGTGTAGTAATATATGTAACATATACAGTGATGCTGATAGCTTTTTTATTTAGTGCATCCTGGGATGCACATATTTGCTTTGAATGAGTCTCCGGGAAGATTTATGGGTCCCAACTAAAGCCGTCTAACTCCTACCTTGTAACCTATCTTGTGTAATTCGTTTCTAAGAAACTATTGAAATGTATTTGCAGTTAGCTTGAAATGGTGAGGGAAGAAAAAAGAAAAACACTGGGATGCATGGATATGATTTTAGGATGTCAGGGATGCAAGACGCTTACCTATCAGCATCTCTGTATATATGTTATTATTAAGAATAATATATGAATCATTAATATGAGGGTGAGTCAAAAAGTAATTCCATTTTGTTTAGGACAGGTATAATTATTAACACAGAAACATGTATCATATATCAAAATGAAGCTGATCCTTTGTGGATCACATCTCTACTTCTCCACATAGTAACTGTTTCTCTCAATAGCAATGTTCCACCATCGAATGAGAGCATGTATCCCTGTCTCATAAAATCTGTTGACTGTTATTTGAGCCACGTCTTCACTACAAATTTCACTTCCTTGTCACTGGAATAATGTTTGCCTCCGTAACTCTCTTTCATGGAGCTGAAGAGATGGTAGTCTGAAGTTGCTAAATCTGGTGAGTATGGAGGATGCGTAAAGTGGTCTACTCAGATGAGGTGATTTTCTCCCTTGTCCTGATGCTTGTGTATGGTCGAAAATTGTCATGCAGAAATAGGACATTGTTGATTTGCAAGTTGGGTGTTACTTGTTGGATTCTTGTTAGGGTCTCAATGTAGGCCTTAATTTTATAAGAAATTTCACATGAAATAAAGAAAATGGCATTACTTTTTGACTACCCTCATATATTGAATACATTTTATTCATTAATGATGTCTCTATGAAAATCTTAGATTTGCCTCAAAACAACCCATGATATTAGGGTATTTGCCTCTTACCCCACTTATGAGGGTGTGACACAAGGACATTTTTATGTGGGCCCACCTACAAGTCGAAGCTCATGGATGATAGACACAAAAATGCGTCGATCCCGTCAGCATTCCCCCTCGAGGGGGGCGCCTCAGGCGCTGGGCAATAAACCCAGCCCTGCCCCTTTAAATCAGGTGGCAGGTGTTGCCTGGGGGTGATAGCCCCCTGGGATCTGCGCTGTTAATTTTATTAATAGACACAGGCCCCGAAAGCCCATGATATTAGTGTATTTCAAATCTTGCAATGTGTTTTATATATCAATAAGAAATAAAGGTTTACATAATATATGGTGTGGTTAATTTGCACACTCGTTTTAACAAAACCAGGTTTAATAAATAATCACTTGATGTTATTGATCTCTAATATTCTTCTTTTTTTTTTTTCTCTAACATATTAAAATCAATCCTATGATTGATCTAATATAGAAAGCAATTAAAATATGTGTAATCTGTTTATGTTATGCCCAGAGGGCACATATTCTTGCTAGTATATTATAATATATTTGATAAAGAATATATATAATATACAGAGATGCTGATAGGTATGTGTCCTGTGTCACTGATGCAGAAAAATCTAAAAGGGCACAGAAAAATCATATGCATACATCCCAATGTTTTTTTTTTTTCTTTTTCTTCCCCCACCCTTTCCAGCTAACTGTAAATACATTTCAATATTTTCTTGGAAACGAATTACACTGTATGGGGTACAAGGTAGGTGTTCTATGGCTTTAGTTGTTTATTGATAAAACCCCTATAATTTATTAAGAAACTTTAATTGGGACCTATTCAAATCAAACACATGCATCTCAGGATGCTCTAAATTAAAAACCTATTAGTTGCTCATAAATAAAAACTCTATAATTCATTAAGAAACATTTTATCAAATTTCCTGGGGACTCCTTCAAATCAAATCTGTGCATCCCAAGATACACTTAATTACAAAGCTATCGACATCACTGAATATATGGGAATACGATGAGGAAATTAATCCGACAATATGTGAAGAAAATGTTTTCAAAAAATATGATCACGTCATCAGCTTTCGTAAACAAACACAGATAAAAAAATTAACGGTAAATAACATTATATTCACACATTCACTATACACTTAACATTTTTCATTTTTCTCCCTTACAAAAATTTCTTTTGTATTGTCCTGATGATGGTTTAAAACCGAAATACTTAAGTATAGACACATAAAATTTTTTCCTCTGATCGTAACATCCTGTGTTTGTTATATTTTTTGAAAATATTTTCTTCTCACACATATATATATATATATATATATATATATATATATATATATATGTTATTATTAAATATTGAGTAATAATATATAGCATAATAATATGGTGTGTTATAATACATCTGTTTTTATTTTATTTTTTGTTCCTCAGGTTGTCTGCCATGCAATTTGTGAACATGTGGAGAATGCTGGTGTCCACAGCGGTGATGCCACTCTCATTTTGCCCACCCAGACCATTTCCCAAGAAGCACTTAATAAGGTTAGTACATTGAATTCTTTTCTCTAACAATGTCATTATGTATTCATAAGTTGCACGGTTTTGGGTTAGAAAGTTTTTTGGTTAAATCCTACTTAATGGATATAAATTCCACCATTGTATGTCACCCCACTGAAAGAAAAAAAAACAAACTAAAAATCATGGAATGAACCAAATTTAAAGAAATTTTCAGTGTTGATATATTAATGAATAAACAATATAATGCACCAGTTATTTTATTTGAAAACTCTTACATAAAAAGAAGAATATATAAAGAATAAAAGATGATAAAACTAATATAAAAAAATGAATTTTCATTAATCTATTGATAATTATAGACAAGAAATTTATTTTTAACTTTTCAAATCCTGAGAAATGCTGGGTATCTCTGCAAATCTTTTAAAATTTATTAAAGATAACTTCAAAATGCAGATTGAACTTTTGGTTCCTAATTGCCCATCGTATTTTTGTTTTTAGATACGCCTTTCCACAGCAAAAATTGCACACAAATTCCAGATTACTGGTCCATTTAATATTCAATACATTGTAGCAGACAATTCTGTAAAGGTAAGAAAAAGTTTTTTTTTTTTTCCCATTGTTTTCCCTTTTTTTTTATTTTCTCCTTTTTTTCCCCATTTATTTCATTTACTTATTTTTATTTTTCATAGTTTTTATTTTTCATAGTCTTTTATTTTTTTTTTTCATAGTCTTTTTTTTTTCATAGTCTTTTTTTTTCATAGTCTTTTTTTTCATAGTCTTTTTTTTTTCATAGTCTTTTATTTTTTCATAGTCTTTTATTTTTCATAGTCTTTTTTTTCATAGTCTTTTTTTTTTCATAGTCTTTTTTTTTCATAGTCTTTTTTTTTCATAGTCTTTTTTTCATAGTCTTTATTTTTCATAGTCTTTTTTTTTTCATAGTCTTTTTTTTTCATAGTCTTTTTTTTTTCATAGTCTTTTTTTTTCATAGTCTTTTTTTCATTTTTTTTTCATAGTCTTTTTTTTTCATAGTCTTTTTTTTTTTTCATAGTCTTTTTTTTTTTTTCTTTTTTTTCATTTTTTTTTTTTTTCAGTCTTTTTTTTTCATAGTCTTTTTTTTTTCATAGTCTTTTTTTTTTTCATAGTCTTTTTTTTCATAGTCTTTTATTTTTCATAGTCTTTTTTTTTTCATAGTCTTTTTTTTTCAGTCTTTTTTTCATAGTCTTTTTTTTTTTTCAGTCTTTTTTTTCATAGTCTTTTTTTTTTTTTTTTTTTTTTTCAGTCTTTTATTTTTCATAGTCTTTTTATTTTTCATAGTCTTTTTTTTTCATAGTCTTTATTTTTCATAGTCTTTTTATTTTCAGTCTTTTTTTTCAGTCTTTTTTTCATAGTCTTTTTTTTTTTTTTTTTTCAGTCTTTTTTTTTCATAGTCTTTTTTTAACCCTTTTTTCATTTTTTTTCCCATTTTCATTTTTTTCTTTTTTAAAAATCTTTTCTTTTTTTTTCATTTTTTTCTTTGTTTTTTTCATTTCTTTTTTCATTTTTTTTTCATTTTAAAAAAAAATTATTTTGCTTTTCTTTTTTTTTCTCCTTTTTTTTTCCTTTTTTACCATTCCCTTTCCTTTTTTCTTTTCTTTCATTAACACATTTTTAACAATTTTCTACCGCCCTGTTGGCTGGGGCTGTAGAATATGCTGATTGTACCTTGATAACAAAGAAATAATTGAAACCCTTCAACATTTTAACAAATTATTTGTATCCGAAAGGATTATTTGATATCATATAATTGTGTACAAAAAACTTTAAAGAAACAACTATATAAACAAATGTTAATATAAATTTACAGTCAATGTGATTCACTAACTTCTACACCTAAAATAACCCTAGATGGTTTGAAATGTCGTTAAAATTAATCATTTTGTGTATTCAATTCATAGGCAAATGTACAATTATGGGACAGATTAAGTCGTCTTTGGAAATAAAAGTAAACTTATTTATTATAACCACAAGATGAATTTAAAATGCCAGTTTAGCTCAGTTGGTAGAGCACCCGCATAGAAATTGCAAAATTCCTAGTTTGATACTGGTCCCGCCAATCTGATTTGTGTGGTAAAGTTGGAGCTGATGATATGTGTGGCTCTCCACCTAGTCTAGTGTTAGTGAAAAGGGGATTAACTCACTTGCTGTCTGGCTGATACCGACAGTAGGCCACTAGATTTCTAGTTTGATACCAGTCACTGCCAGCTCAGCACATTATTAGCACAGATTGGGTAATCTGATCTGTGTGGTAAAGTGAGGAGCTGACGGTAGGTGAGGCGCTCCACCTCAGAAAAATCAATCTCCCTGGTCTAGCACTAGCAAAAAGGGTATAGACTCCCTTTCTGTCTGGTTGATACTGACAATAACCCACTCTGTGAACTTCTTTACAAGATGAATTTTGTTTAACATTCTTATATATATATATATATATATCATCATCATCATGTCGCGCTGTTGTCACGGATATCCATGACAGTCTCTCTCCATCTGTCCCTATCGTTCATCACTCTCGGGAGGTCCTCTATGCAGCATCCTGTATCCGCGCAGAGCTGATCAATGTACGTCTTTGCTGGTCGGCCCACACTGGCGTGCCCATGTGCTGGCTTCCACTGGGGGACGTCGCTTATGAGTTTGTCCTTGCTTCTCCAGCAGTGTCCCGCGTGTCTTGTTCGTCTTACTCAGATGGTTTGGGTGATATGTGGCAGGTGGCCGTACAGCTGCTTTCTCGTGGAGTGATTATGAACAAGACGTGGAAACAGCACCCCACGAGAAAAAAAAAAAATATATATATATATATATATATATATATATATATATGAGGTAAAAATTTGAGGAATGAAAGAACAAAACTCGGACAAAAATGTGTTGTATATTTCGCTGGAGTAATGAACTCGGCGTCTTCATCTATTATTTTAAAAGCTGAAGACGCCGAGTTCAAAACTCCAGCGAAATATGCTACACATTTTTGTCTGAGTTTTATTCTTTCATTCCTCAAATTTTACCTCATTCTCTCGGATTCATTCCAATCCCTTTTCCTTATATATATATATATATATATATATATATATATATATATATATATATATATATATATATATAATAGGCATGATGATGCATCCATGAGAAACTGACAGTTACCAAGCAGTATTGACTGTGTCTATGCTATTCAAATTTAGATCTATATATCCTCTGTTACCAATATTGAACATGCTTTATTTATAGATATAGTAAGCCATATAACTATATTATTAACAGATATGTAATATAACATACATTTCTCTCTCTCATGGTATTCTAATAAGTTTTTATTACTCTTTCCTTCTTTTTTTCTTTTTCTTTTCAAGGTGATTGAATTGAATTTGCGTGCTTCCCGCTCCTGTCCTTTTGTCTCCAAGACAATTGGTACTGATTTTATTGCTACAGCCACCAAAGTGATGTCTGGGTTACCCGTTGATATCGACCAGTTGCCTACGTTAGAGAATCCACAAAACCCAAAAACATACGTTGGTATTAAGGTAAGTTGTTGTATAATGGATTATAGGATTTGTAGGCACCACGATGCCCTGAAGGTTTTAGAAAACATAGACTATTTCTAAACACTAAGTTGACCTAAAAAAAAGTGGGGGTGACTCTGTTGGAATATTTTGAGATATATATATATATATATATATATATATATATATATATATTATACATACATACACCAACCCCTCCGCATGAGCAGGATGTGACATAAGGTCAATTTCTTAAGCGGAGTCTAACAGGTTTGCATTCAGAGTTTTCTTTCTCCTAGACCAGTTGCCTAACCAAGGTTAAAGAGCCCAGTCTGCCCTACTATTTATCCATAGCTGGAGGGAGAGTAAGATTCATACCTTTCCTAAGGGTATTAACGCTAAATGAAATGCAATTACCACATCCAGGATTTGAATTCGGGGCGATGAGTCCATTTCCCATGATTTTAACCATTAAACCATGCGTTTCCATTATATTTTGATATATAAGGTGTGCAGAATTCCACCACTTAAACTTATCGACTCAATATTAATTTAAAACACTAGGACTTAATTTGGGTGGATGTCTAGTGTTTGTGTCACATAATGTGATTGTCCAGAATGCTTATTTCTTTTGCCTGTCTGCTGCTCTCAACTAGGGCTTATTTTAAGGGGAAGGATTATATTAAAACCACCCTGAAAAATCATACTAGGTCTTATTATGCAGGTAGGTATTATTTTGGGGGAAACACCATCGGCAAATGTCCCTTTTTCTTGTGTTGGGAGACAAAATAGAATTGTCTCCTTTTTTCTTAAAATGGTCCACATTAGCCAGGCTTTTTTTAAAATAGTAATTAGAGAGGTCCATTTTACCCAGAATGCAATGTCAATGTTATCCCTAAAAGTCTTTCATCTGTTTTTTTTTTTTCTTTTCTTTATTTTTAGGCACCCATGTTCTCCTGGCCCCGCCTTAGGGATGCCGATCCCTTGTTGAGGTGTGAAATGGCTTCAACTGGTGAGGTGAGTATTATTTTCTTCATAGTAAACAGAAAAGCATGAAAAAGTGGGGAGCTGACGGTAGGTTTGGCGCTCTAAAAACAATCAAGCAAAAAGGGGATAGACTCCCTCACTGGCTGGCTAATATTGAGAATATGCCGCTCTGCCAACTTTACTACTTATTCCCTTGAATGTTATGGGATATTTCTGGAAGAAATTAAATGATGTTGAAAAGGAACGAGAAGCATAAGGCTAATAATCAATCAAGGTTAACCCATTAATGCTCGTAAGAAAATATCACTGTTTTTCATTAATTTTTAAGTAAAGCTCAAGGTTAACGATTAATTATAACAGTGGTTCTCAAAGAGTGCACCCGGGCGCACTGGTGCGCTCCAGAGCTTTTTCAGGTGCGCTCCATAGTATTTCTGAAAAATCTATCCAGATATGAAAAGCAAATGTATAATAAGTTACTATATTATACCATTTCTTTACGAACACTCTGCTTATTTCATTGTGACATTATTATGATAGTTATAAGTTACTTTTCTTGCAACTAAATAAAAACACAGGTTTTAAACAATCTTATTGAGAAAAATTATTTTATTACAATTTTCCACCTCATATTTATGTGAACTGGGATTTTCAACCCTCGAAACAATTAAGTCTAAAAAAAGAGGAACTCTTCAATGCATTGATGAGGAAATAAGAGTTTGTCTCTCAAACATAAGACCAAACATTGAAGAAATCGCAAGGTCTCATCAAGCTCATGTTTCTCATTAACACAGGAATGGATAAACTTCATAGAGGTATGTTAAGTTTGCTTTTGTTAAATGTGTTATTTTTTATATATTTAACAGTTAACTTAATAACATATTAGTCCTATTTTGTATACAGTGCGCTATCAAGTATCTGAAGTACTGTAAGTGCGACCAGACTGTATAAAGTTTGAGAACCACTGAATTATAACAATAAATTTAAAAGTTATCCATTAATGCTTGTGTTGTTTTTACATTGAAGGAAGGGCCATCCTATGTTACATGTCCATTTTGGTCACATGACAGGGCGAACCCTAAATTTTCCCTCTTTTACCAACAAGAGGTTGAATGTGAAAGATGTCTTTTTGTGTCCTTAGCAGCTACGCACATGGTGCCTTTCTTTATTCCCAGACCTCCTGAGAAATAGTTAGTGGCTTCCACCACTTTGTTGCTTAAACCTTTCTTCATGTTCCTTGAACACCATGTGACTCTTGTGTTTTGGGATGGGAACTTAGTTCCCTCTTTGTATGTTGTATAATTAAATGTTACATTGTATAAATTGACTTGTCTTTTTCCCTACCAAATATTCTGTATTAGCTTACTCTCTTTTGGATAACCTAATGTATTATAAGATTACAGGTTTTAGCTATGAGTTAAAACATTGCTAATTCTTATACTTGTAAGAAAATATTACTGTTTTCCATTAATTTTTAAAATGATTCCA
>CM042150.1:31332769-31400269 GCA_023376005.1 Doryteuthis pealeii | reverse complement strand
GAAATTTTTCTTTTTTTCTAGCTGTTTGCCACTGAAGCAACTGCCCAATACTTGAACACACACAATATCCCCACACAAAATGTTGGCTGGGCTTTTGCAGACAACAAAGGCGACAATGATTTCCCAGTGGCTACAAAGTAAGTAGTTTTTTTTTTGGTTGTCTTTTTTCAAATTTTTTTAATTTTTTATTTTTAGGAAAAAGTAAAAAAAAAATTTTTTTTTTTTTTCTTTTAAAAAATCAAAATCGGAGTTATCTTTTACAAAAAGGATGTATGCTCGGACATTGTACAAACACACAGAAGATTTTATATATATATATATATATATATATATATATATATATATGAATAAATTTTTGGTACAGGAAAACTTATATAGTACTAAAAGCGGAGGAATCATATGTAGGGAGATCATTCAGTTATAAGATGGTAATATTTTATTATAAAATAAAATATAAAATGTGGGGAATACGAAAGCCTTTTCGACCGGTTCTTTTTCAAGTATAAACACCAGCGACAAATAAAAGTCAGATTGTATAAGAAATATTCTTTAAGAACGAATGGAGGTGAGCCATTCACTCCCTTTACTTGTTGGGAGACATCTCCAACCCAGGTTCGACTTGAGGGTTTATATATATATATATATATATATATATATATATATATAACCCTCAAGTCGAACCTGGGTTGGAGATGTCTCCCAACAAGTAAAGGGAGTGTTTGGGTTTTTGTCTGCACAGAATGGGTTGAAAGAATGAAATATAAGTAGCTTCAAGAATGGTTAGGTGCTGCTTAGACCTAGCTCTGTGCAAGACGGAGAAACACTCGTCAGTATAGTCGGCCCTACAAGCATTTATAGATGACAAATGTTCGGCTATGGCTGAATCATATGCTGAATCATATATATATATATATATATATATAAATATATATATATATATGATGGACTCTCCTGTCGATTTTGACGTATGAGTGTTCATACAATGAACGTCCACACAGTGATTTGTTTATAGTGGTAAAGGCTTGTGTTGGACCATCCACACTTTTTGGCACAGTCATTTTCTATGACCCTCCTCACATATGCCATTAATCGTTTTTTTCTACATTTTCTACTTTTTTAATTTGATTGATCCAAATAAAACAAACATGTAATTTAAAATTAAGATAAACATAGAAATAGCATTGAAATTCTACTTGAAAATGTCCAGCATTTATAAGTCTCAAAAGTAAGCAAATAAATACACCAGGGTCCCCTCCCTCTACCCAGGTGCCCTGGGTAACCACTGCTAGTTACATATAAATCCTACCAAAATGACTAAAATATCCTCTGTAATTCACTTATACATTTTCTACCTTTATAATCTAGATTGATCCAAGATCGAGAAATTGATCTCGTTATAAACTTACCAAACCACCAAACAAAATACATCAAAGATAATTACCTTATCCGAAGGACTTCTATTGACAATGGTATTCCACTTATCACCAATTTTGAGGTAAGTTTCATCTTTTTCTTTCTTCTTTACTTAAAATGAAATTTGTCTGAATTTCTCAGATGAGGCTTGAGAGTTTGTACTAACAGGACCCGTGTAATTTCCACAAAATGAAACAAAAATCAAGAGGATCTATTTAAGCTAGAAACGATGATTTGCAATTTAATTACATATAAATCCTATTGTTGTCTTTGCAATAAATAATACAAAAATATACAATAACAATCAATATAAAACTTAATACACATATAAGTATTTAATTTGGCTGACTTCTGATTTAGGTCAGAAAATTAAATGGAAAGTTTTTTGGTGGTACCCAATGACAGTATAATTACAGTCTATGAATTAACATTTTGTGAATTGGGTTATGGTTTTAGGGGATTAAGGTTGTTTTTAATTATGAATTGCTTAAAAAAATAAACAACAAAAAACCAAAATTACTATACATTTAATTAACCATTGAAATGAATTATTGAATCTATTATTGAGACAGTTGTTTGTGTTAGTATTGCAATGTATAATTTCAATTAAACTTTGCTTAAAAAAATATTTTTCAACATTAAATGTATAGTAATTTGGGTTTTTTGTTGTTTAAATCCTTGAGTGTTGATTGGCTGTGGTTTAATCCATGTGACTGTGCCAAGTCTATAAGTTTATCTGGTGGATTACAACACGGCTTATATACAAAATATAACCCAACAGGGTCATTGCTATGCTTGGATAGACAGGGAACACCTGAGGAAGGCTGGAGAATACTGCGGCCAAAATGCTTTATTTTTGCATTCTGAAATATGAATGAGAAGAAAAAAATGACCTTTGAAAAATCGAATGAAATGGTTTATTTTAAAAATTTCTTTTTCTTTTCTTTTTTCTTTCCAGGTTGTCAAACTTTTGACAGAAGCTCTTGATTACGTTGGTGATGTGAAAGCTACCAGCCTGTTTGATTATCGCAACCCGAAAGCCAAGCAGGTGCAAGCCGATTAAAAAAAACAAAAAAAAACAAAAAAAAACAAAAAAAAAATAAATAAATAAAAAAAACTCATAATGCAGGACAAGGAAAATTATTTTTTAAAGATTTCACTAGCAAAAAAAGAAAAAAAAAGAAAAAGAAACAAAATAAAAGGGATTTTATACTCATAAGACGAACAAAAAAAGTATAAATTTAAATACTCAGCTAAAACGAACAGATTCTCTTAAATTCTATTCAATGACCAGTATTTAAAAAAAAACAACTTTTTTTTCATTTAAAAGACAATTCTGTAATATCAAAAAAAGAAAAAAAAATTATCAATAAGGTTTTTTAAGCAAGCCAAACCTTTGGTGTAAATATTAATGCAAAATCTAAAACAGTATTTGAAGAGGCGGTAAAAATCTGCTTTGATTTGTGGATGCTGATAAGTTCTTGGCCCAACCAAGAAAAACTTTAAAAAAAAAAAAAAAAAAAAAAAAAAATTTTTTTTTGTCATTTTAAAAAATTTATTCATTCATTTTCAGTTGGTAAAGCGTCCAACTAGATGGCACAAGGTTCTGGGTTTCAATACCGGCCCTCATCAACTCAGTGTATGAGTAGCACAGGGATCAGTGCAGTAAAGTGAAGAGCTGATAAAACCGTATATTGCGTGAAAAGGAATAGGAAGCACATGGTGTAATGGTTAAAGTCATGGGAAATGGACTCGTCACCCCGAGTTCAAATCCTGGACGTGCTAATTGCATTTCACTTAGCACTAATACCCTTGGGAAAGGTATGAATCCTACTCTCCCTCCAGCTATGGGTAGATAGCAGGGCAGACTGGTTCTTTAACCAGTCTAAGAGAAGGAAAACTCTGAATTCAAACCTGTTAAACTCCACTTAAGAAATTGACCTTGTGTTGTATCCTGCTCGTGTGGAGGAGTTGGTAAATATATATATATATATATATATATATATATATATATAGCGTGAAAAAGACTCTCTAACAAAGAAATATTTCCAGGCACAGTGGTCAATAAAGAAGGTCATGCTGACCGACTTTTGTGACATGAAAGGAACCCACAACTATACTTGACTATAGGGCCAGTTTAGCATGGTCAGTAGAGCACTTACCGAGGAATTTTCCTGGTTTGATACCGGCCCTTGTCAACTCAGTGTATGAGTAGCACAGGGAACAGTGTGGTTAAGTGAGGAGCTGATGGTAGGTGTGGCACTCTACCACAGATGCCAAAACAATCTCTTTTGTCTAGCGCTAGTGGAAAGCGGATAGACTCCCTCACTGTGTGGCTGATACCCACGTAAGGCCACCCCAACGACTTTACTTTTTACTTATTTCATTCATTGTGTTTTTCGAAAATTTTGATTTTTTTTTTTTTTTTTTTTTTTTTTTTTTTTTTTGCGATATTAGACAAACTTGAGAAATAATGTGCTGCCAAGTGTGTTGAACTGCAAGTAAATATGCGTAATCATGTACATGTTTTCATGTCTCTAGATAATTCGCCTCTTGGTTAGGCTCAGTACTTTTCAGCATCCACTTTTTACAATTTGTCTCATTTAATAGTCGTTACATTTACATATAATTTCATACATTAAATGTAACAACTATTATGGGACAGTCAACCATGACCTAATAGCTCTGTCCCATAATAGTTGTTACATTTGCATATAAATTTCATACATTGAATATAGCAACTATTATGGGACAGAAGTTATATTTATATAATGAGACAAAGTTCGATTGTGTAAGGTTCCTTTCCCCCAAAACCAAATTTAAGACTGTCTCTGTCTGTGTGTCTTTCTCTCACACACTCGCACACAGAAATTTTATGATTAATAACCTTATAGCTATAAACTTTAGGCTTGCTACTGGCAAAGTTTTCATATACATTATTTCGTCTGCAGTTGATAACCATATTATTAAGCTGTTTGTAATAATAATGGCAGATCTTTAATTTAAAAGTAATAAAATTAGTAATTATTTTTAGATAATGTTTGTTTGAAATTCTGGGAGAAGTCACAATCTTTATATTAAAAGATCAATGATGCTGATAGCTTTTTAACTTAGTGCATCCTGGGATGCATGTATTTGATTTGAATGAGTTCCCGGGAAATTTGATGGGTCCCAACTAAAGTTTCCTAATAAATTATAGAGATTTTATTTATGAACAACTAAAGCAGTCTAACTCCTACCTTGTACACTATACAGTTTTTTTTGTTTGTTTTGAGATTATGTGCTTAATTAAAGTCGAACCTAATTTGTTAATTAATTAATTATAATTAAATGATCTCTGTATGTACATTTCAGCCTATTAGGCCTCATCAGCAGAGCTATAGACAGGGCAGTGCTTTGTGCGTGATTCGAACCCTACCTGACAGGTGGACATTCTAACCATTACACTAGCTGGCCTCCCCAGAATTTCCGATATGCACGCCTAATTCATTTAATTATAATTAATTAATTAACAAATTAGGTATGACTTTAATTAAGCACATAATCTCCAAAAAAAAATTGTCGGCCTTCGCCATTTCTAACACATTGTTTGACCACTTCACACTATACAGTGTAATTCATTTCCATCAAAATATTGAAATGTATTTACAATTAGCTGGAAATGGTGATGGAAGGAAAAAAACACTGGGATGCATCGATACGATTTTTCTGTCTTTTTAGATTTTTATGCGTCAGTGATGCAGGAAGCATACCTATCAGCATCTTTGTAGATGTATTATTTTGTTTGAAAACTGATAGCTAATTTTGCATTTAAATACGGAAGAAAATTGGCCATTATTTTCTTAACAACATATCATTTTTTAGTAAATACAAGAAATGTTGTATCTCCCCACCAATATTTCCTTTTTTCATATTGCTTAATTAAGAAAGTCTAGTAAAAATGTTTGATACTAAGATCTAGATCTACTATAGCAGTGATGCTGATAGCTTTTTGATTTAGTGCGTCCTGGGATGCACATATTTGATTTGAACGTGTCCCCATACCAATCAGCATCTCTACAAAGTGTTCCAAAGGATGTATATTTATTATTGATAAGTAATGTCAACACTATAAAAACTATTGAAATGTATTTACAGTTAGCTTGAAATGGTGAGGGAAGAAATTTAAAAAACCTCGGGTGCATGGATATGATTTTACTGTGTCCTTTTAGATTTTGATGTGTCGGGGACATCAGACGTGTACCTATCAGCATCTCTACTGTAGTATCAAAGAAATTCAGGGGTCGACACTATAAAAAATATTGGAATGTATTTAGAGTTAGCTTGAGATGGTGAGGGAAGAAATTAAAAAAAAAACAAACCTCTGGGGTGCATGGATATGATTTAACTGTCCTTTTAGATTTTAATGTATCAAGGACGCAAGACATGTACCTATCAGCATCTCTACTGTAGTATCAAAGAAATTAAGGGGTCCCCAACCTGTGGCCCTCAAGGCAGACCTTCACCCAACGTTCAAAATTTTCTCTTCGTCTTTTGATGTTGACTGTGAAGAAGTACCATTTAAAACTGCAGATGGAACTCGTTGACCTTCATTGTTCAGAAGATTTGAAGTCCAAGATCCTTGCTTGTCACATCCTTGATTTTTTTTATTAGAACCATGTGATTCCATTTGGATGATTCCTGAACCATATCACCCATAGCGCTGTGAGCATGAAGCATGCTAAGAGTATGCTGTGTTCGCAACTGTCAACCAATCACTTGTCTGATTTGCTCCCTCTGTCAGCCTCTTCATTTTAACCCTTTTATTACATCTTTTTGTGATTGCCAACATCAGATGTCTCGTTTAATAAATTATTATTGTTACTTTGTGAATTTCTATAACTTTTACTACATGCTTGCTTTCTTCCTCCCTTTTCTTTCCTTTCTTTCCTCTCTCTCTCTCTCTCTCCCTTCCTCTCTTTCTTCTTCCTTTCTTTTCTTCCTCCCTCCCTAACATCTTCCTTCCTCCTCTCTCTAACGTCTTCCTTCCTCTCTCTCTCTCTCTCTCTCATGTCTTCTTTTCTCTCTCTCTCTCTCTCTCATGTCTTCTTTTCTCTCTCTCTCTCTCTCTCACGTCTTCTTTTCTCTCTTTCTCTCTCTTCTTTTCTATCTATCTCTCTCTCTCACGTCTTCTTTTCTATCTCTCTCACGTCTTCTTTTCTATCTCTCTCTCACGTCTTCTTTTCTATCTCTCTCTCTCTCTCTCACGTCTTCCTTCATTCTTTCCTCTTCATCTTTTTCTTCCTTTTATACTGTAGTAGACTAGTTTTCTATTACTTCACAGTGACTCTCTCTCTCACTCTCTATATACAATGGTAAGTCTCTCTCTCTATTCAATTCACAGTAGTAATTCTCTACTAGAATAATTCACTAACAACAGTATTCCCCAGCATATAAGATGCATAACTTACGAAGATATTTCAGGGCCTATCACTCACCCAAACTTCAGGAGATAACCTTCTAGTCATAATACCAGCAAATGGGATGCTGTGTGATATTGGCATAAACTTATTCTAATGTTAAATTGTTGTATACTCATTTAAAAATTGATGTGTACTTGTACTTATTTAATACAAGAGTGAATCAAAAAGTAATACCATTTGGTTTAGGACAGGTATAATTACCAACATAGGAACATGTATCATACATCAAAATGAAGGTGGTCCTCTCTAGATCACATCCCTACTCCTCCACGTAGGTGAGTCAAGAAGTAATACCTTTTTGTCTAGGACAGGTATAATTACCAATACAGGAACATGTATCATACATCAAAATGAAGCTGGTTCTTTGTGGATCACATCCCTATTTCTCCACATAGGATGAAATTCTCCACATGAAATGGTGAGGGAAGAAAAAAGAAAAACATTGGGATGCATGGATATGATTTTAGTGTGTCAGGGATGCAAGACGCTTACCTATCAGCATCTCTGTATATATATGTTAAGAATAATATATACATCATTAATACGAGGGTTGTCAAAAAATAATGTCATTTTGTTTAGGACAGGTATAATTACTAACACAGAAACAAGTATCATACAGCAAAATGAAGCTGGTCCTCTGTGGATCACATCTCTTCTTCTCCACATTGCTATTGAGAGAAACAGTGACTATGTGGAGAAGTAGGGATGTAATCCACAGAGGAACAGCTTCATTTTGATGTATGATACATGTGTTCCTGTGTTGGTAATTATACAATGAATGTGACTTCCGGCCGGGTGGAATGAGGCGGTATAGGACGCTAAAATTTAATTCCCGACACAAGCCTTTCTTTTTGTTTCGAGCTCATATCTCATTTTTATGAATCCCAGATCAACATGTGTTGGTTAATTGAACAAAACCAGCCATTATGGTCCATTCCCGTCAGACTGTTTTTCTAAACTAACTTCCCATGTTTGCACCGGCAAACTGGAAGAGTAGGTCAACACAGGGTTACATCATATCACTCTCATTCCTTGTATCTTTCCACTAACCATTATGTTTCGAGCTCATATCTTTATGAATCCCAGATCAAACACATGCATGCAAGAATTTGGTTAATTGAATGGAACCAGTCATTATTAATTCAACAAATTAAAAATGATAAATGATATCACAAGATAAATGAGATAAATGAGAATAGAATGGTCATTCGAATTTCAAACCAAGTTAAAAGAATGACAATGCGAGGGGCCGGTTTAGTAAAGCCTTTCCCCTAAGAATTTCAAGGTTCCAGGGTCGATACCGGTTCCCGTTAACTCAGCACATGAGTAGCACAGATTGGGTCATCTGATATGTGGCTTAAAGCTGGGAGTTGATGGTAGGTGTGGTGCTCAACCCCAGCAAAAAAAATCCCTGGTCTAGCCCGAACGAAAATGAGATAGACTTCCTCGCTATGTGACTGATGCCGGCAATAGGTCACTTCACCAACTTTACTTATGTGTGTGTTGGCATCCTTCCGTCTGTGAGAGTCGATGGAGTAGTGTCCATTTTAACTGTGCAGTCAGGGCGGATGAGTGAATCCCCCTCTCCACACTGCCACTGTGATGCAAATGTGGCCGCCCAAAGACTTATTGTTGCAGATTACTATTGTTTCAATTCTTTTGGCGCGAAAAGAAATTCAAATAGACAAAGGAATTGAGAAACAAAGGATGTTCCAGACAGAAGTCTGGATCGAACAAAGAGGAAGAATGATTAGGATCAGAAGCTTACTGCTGACCGTGTCAAACGAACGGGCCACAAAAAACAACAATAGCAGGATGGCAAAAGGCTTCCTGTTGACTGATGACAAAGCTAGGACTGCAGATCACGCAGTACAGTTCCGGTGGAATTTGAATACACCAGGGCATGCTGGGTAAAATTGAAAAAGTGACGGTTAGACGAAAAATTCAGCAGTTGAGCTTTGGTGGCAACGAACTTCAGTCACTCTCGTCGACTCTCCGAAGAAAAGACTTATTAGAACTACTGTTCATTTCACCACTCATCCAAGCCGGCGCACACCTCCTTTCATCCACGCCAACCGAGGAAGAAAATAAAGTCCAGCTTTGTTTTGTATACCTGCGTTGGTTTTTAATCCAGTGTACTACACACCAGCGCTGTCAATTGATACAGTATATAACATTATGTCACTCACTTTTTTTTTTAATGTTGAAGTCCCCCCCCCTCCGTGAGCAAATATAGGGTTTCAAGTAACTAATTGTGGCGAGAGAAATCACACACGTAGTAGTTCGAAGCATACACAACTATGTCTGGCGTGTAACATGAGATCGGGTGGGAGTGTAACGGGCGATTGGGGAGATTGAACTCGCATCCTCCTGATTGTGAGTCGTAGCTTGATGTCGGACTACTTCGTTGACTCTCATGTAAATTACTACACTGTGCGATTGACCCGGATGTGGAATGTTAGTGTGATTTATTAAAGGCCTGCCTTAACACACAGGACAGTTGTGTTCGATTCTTGTTGACGAGGGCAGTGACATACAACAGGAACAAAGCAAATAACTGCGAGAGAGGTGAAATTCAGCAGACTACTGTGTTTTGGGTAAAGAAGAACGAAGGTCAGAGGAATGCGGTTACTGTGAGAGCAGTTTGCTGAACAAAATAGACTCCAGTTGAAAGACCTTATTATAAGTTATATTTTTTAATAATAATAAACATTTGTAAACAATTATAGCTTCAAATAACTTAATAAAAAATAATTTATACACAATATGGTGACTTAGTTCAGTTGGTAGAGTATTCACCTATGAACCATAAGGTTCCTGGTTCGGTACTGGCCCTTGCCAAATCAACATATGTGTAGCACAGTTTGGATCTGTGCTGTAAAGTGGGGAGCTGATGGTAAGTGTGACGCTCCACCTCACTCAAAAGCAATCTCCATTTCCTAGTGCTAGTAAAAAGGGGGTAGACTCCCTCGCTGTCCAGCTGATTTACAGTCTCAAGTAATTATCACATTCCCTGTATCTTTCCACTAAACATTTTTAAATCTACACTACACTTACTATAGAAAAAAACTTTCTGGCATAAAATAACCCAACAAGGGTTGACATGCCGTAAAATCCAACAAACCAAATCCCCTTAATTAAAATGTCTTCTATAAATTTGTTCTGAGCTTGTTCTATCAATACCTCGAAGTCGCAATCCCAACTTAGTGATTTTAACTCTTTGCCTACTTAAACCGCTCACAGCAGCTCTCTTGCCACTGTAAGCCACTAGTATAGTGTACATAATAGGCTACCTATCAATTATGTAACAATTGCATCTTATAAGCTGGGATGGTATTATGAATCTCTTTTTCAAGTTACTGTTTTTCTTCTTTCAGTCCTTTTAAGACTGACCACAGGCCTTGAGCTGAAAAAGTTGGGGACCCCTATTGTACATATTACATTTACTATCACAATATTTTATTTAAAAAAATTCTATTACTACAAATGACATCTGTTTCTAGGAGAAGGAAAACTCTGAATTCAAATCTGGTAAACTCTGTATTATGTTTTTACATACACTGAATGAAAATGCAAGACCTGGTTGTTGGAAATTAATAAGGTTTTATTTAACACAGTAGAGAATGCTTCTACCCTAAAAGTAATTAAATTAGCTCACATGTTCTGCATGCGTTTTTCCAACATGAACCTCAATCCAAAAGTGTCATGGCGGAAACACCACTTCCAGGTTCCCTTCAATCCCCTACTGATCAAGGGGAGTAATGTAAATGAAATGTAAACTGCCTTGTTCAGGGTTTGAACTTGGGTTGCTGATTACATATGTGGATTCTAGTAATTTAAAAAATCTTTTTCTTTATTTGAAGGCAAAATAGATAAGGGGCCAGTTTAGCACAGTCAGTAGAGCACCTGCATTGGAATCACAAGGTTCTGAGTTTGATACCAACCCCTGCCAACTTGGCGTATGAATAGCACAGATTGGGTAAATTTATCTGTGCGGTAAAGTGGGTTGGTGTGACACTCCATCTCAACAAAAAAAAAAAAAAAAAAAAAAAAAAAAAATCTCCTTGGTTTAGTGCCAGTGAAAAAGGGATAGACTTCCTCGTTGTCAGGCTGATACCGACAATAGGCCACTGCCAACTTTTTTTTTACTTTAACTTGTCAGTGAAATTGGATTTCCATGTAATTGGTATAATATATGCCCTGTTGGTTGTGATTTCAGTCTTTAGTTTTAATATTTGAAACATCTCAATTAAGAAAATTTCAGAAAGTTATTCTTATTTATGAACAGAGACACGCTAAAAATTTAGACAATGACCGATCTTAAGTGGTCATTAATTTTTTTTTCAAGAGGTAAGACAATTCCCTATCTCTGCTAGAAAGTGGTGTTTTTATTTTTTTATATACCTGTTAGAAACAGACAAAAATGTGAATACATAAACTTTGTTCCCACTAGATCACTGAAGTTAAGTATTGAACAGGATCATCACTTAACTAGGTGACCACTTAAGCCACAGCAGGTACTGTAAGTAATCCGAGTCCTTTGTTTATCAAAAATGACTTGTAAAAACAAACATCCTGGACAAAGTGAAATTTTTCAATTCTTAGGTGTTTTTCTTGAGAGACAGAGTTTAATCTTAAAATCAAACAAAACAAAAAACATTAAAACCAAAATAATGGATAAAGGTTGATTCTGACAAATTCAATCAAAAGTCACTGCAGCTGCTAAATAGAAAAGTCCCAGCCGTTACACGCAGCCATAAAATTGCGCCAGTTTAAATTGAAACATCAACTGCAAACGAAAGACTTTTTTTCAAAACCTAATTTGGAAAACACTTTCTTGGGTTAAATAACTAATTGCAATAACCAATTTTCTCAAGAGACCAGGAGGGGGAGGGGTCAAAGTTTAGGTACTGGACATGTATACCGAAAAGTCAGGGGTCCTTTAAGGAAAAATGATGATATTGTAAAAAGTACCCGGTACTACTCAGGTATAACATTTATCATCTAGATGTAGATATATAAATTATTATTTATATCTTAATAAATCAAAATTTGTTTAAATGAAAGTTGTCATTTTTTTCTATTAAATTTAACTTATTTAATTCTAGTATGACTTGATTAGTTAAAGTCATGTCACATTTGAATGAGCTATGTAAATCTAATAGATGGCAATGGTGTTAGAATTCTATCTGTTATTGTCAAAACAATGACTACTATGGTTAAATTACAAATATACTAATAGTACCGGGTACTCACTTGGTTACCCGATTTCAGGAATGACCCCCCACCCTTTAGAGGTACCGGATACATGTCCGGTACCTAAACTTTGACACTCACTCGAGTAGGCAATTTTTTCAGTATTGAAAAAAAAAAAACAAAAAAAAAACAAAAAACTAATGGATGCTATTTCCCCCGGTAGATTTTTGTCAACTTGTTTATTCATATCATTAAATGGATAAGGGTTTAATTATTCATATATTTTCTAAAGAAAAAAAGGGCAGCTTAAGGAATCTCAGGGCGTTAGTGAATACTAATATGAAATTGTTAAGTAAATTCTTAAAGTTGATAGAACACATGTAAAAAAGAAGTTTTAATAAAGCTAAAAAAGAATTTACATATTCGTTTCTTCGTTTTTTTTTTTAAAATTAAAAAATGGTGGTATTTTTGTATGTTGAAAAAAATCAGTTACCAGCTCCAGTATGGTCATTTTTGCTGGGCACCATATATTTTCCCAGATTAACAGATAAGCAATTAAATTCGGATGAAAAAGACTCAAATAAAAGATAAAAACATTTAAAAAAAATACCATTTACAAACTTAATGGCGTTTTCGACCAGACTTATCTCTTGAGTTCCATCTAGTTTTAGGAGATACTAGATTAGACATCTTGCTGCCGTGATCCTCAACACTATAAGTGACACTAGACAGGGATTCAATTTGAGCGCCAATCTACCATATTGGCTGATTCGAACCTCTGGTACCAAGAGTAGATAATTAAGGCATAAGCTGTGACAATCATATAGGTACTATGACTTGACATGGCCATCCAATTTATCGGAGAGGGCCTCTCTGATCGCCCGTTTAGCCTAAGTAAGGGATGAAGTGGAGTATTGCATATCATGAACTGCTCAGCAACCAGGATTCCGTCCTTAAGCATTACAGTTTGCTCCCTCCCCATGGTCAATAAGTAGCCCAATTAGGGGGAATTTTACTCATCTGCATAGGAGCAGTCAGTGTATTGTACAGCCCCTGCCAACAGGGCGGGTAAAGGGGGAAGACTTTCGAACAAACTTATACAGAGTCAAAGAATAATTTACTCTAAACCAAGACAAATTCAAATACAGATTTATTATATAAATACAGTTTTTTTTTTACAATGATAATTTACAAAAGAAAATGTAAGAAATCGCACATCCAAATTCAATGTAAAATATTTAGAAACAATTGAAAGTTTAAATTAAACACGAGCATCGACGACCCACAACCTCAAAACATACTAGGGCGAGTTAAAAAGTTTTGCAATATTTTGGTTGAACTTTGTCATGTCAACCCTTGTCGAATTATTTAATGCCGAAGACATTGTTTTATTCATTCTTGATGGGTATTGAGAAAAAAAAACTGACCATATGACCTTTAAGCACCCCTTTTTGATATCGATTAAGAAAGGACATGTTTTTTTTTATTTACACCGTCAATATCCAGTTGTTTTAACAGACGATTTTTAGATTTAAAAAAAATTATGAAACTAACTCTTACCCCTTAACAAACAACCGGATATTGACGGTATAAATTAAAAACATGTCCTTTCTTAATCGAGATCAAAAAGACAATATGGTCCAAAAAAATCAATTACTTAAAAACTCATTTTTTATTTAGTCTACAGATGGTAACCTTACAGGTAAACCCAGGGTGTGCCTAGGAGTAATGGTGTACATACTAGTTTTCGGCGCGTATATCACGTGGCCGAAACAGTTCAAGCCGTGGTAGGTAGTATATAGTCGTAGTTGGTGTGCTGACACGTTGTGCATTGCTTCACTAGGTGTGATTTGAAAACTGTACCGATGAACGGAAACTTATGCTTTACTAGTTCGAACAAGACCATAAAGCCGCGGAAGCAACCAAAAACTTTTGTGTGAAAAGTGAACGCGCAATTGGTCATAAAACTGAATAGACGGTTCCAAAAAGTTTCTCTCCGATTGCAAGAACCTCTACGATCAGGCAAGGTCAGGTAAGCTTAAAACTATGGATCCTGAGGCCGTGCTTGAACCATAGACAAATCTAGCGAGTAACACTAAGAGAGTATCAGGCAACTTTGTCATATCATTCAAGTGTGGTTCGTCACCTTCAAGACTTCGGTCAAAGCATCAGGAATTGCTGAATTATGCCTCACGTTACCAAAATATTGCCAAACTTGACTCACCCTTATTTGTCTAAATTTTTGAGATGTGGCTTGATAATTTGTATTAGTTAGATTTTTCGGACTGTTATCCTAGTCTTGATTATACAACATTTTGGCCGGTGTGCCCTCCCAGCTTTCTTTAAGTTCGACAAGAAACGCATTAAGGCCGAAAGGCACATCGACCAAAACGGTGTGTATATAACAATGAAGATGGAGGACAACAGTCCGAAATATCTAAATAATACTAATTGACTAACCAAAGTAAAATAATAACAGAAAAGGAACCTCATATACGAAGAGTTCATTTGGACAGGATCGAACCCTGGGCGGCATTTTCGGTGAATCCTTGACATTGTTGCAGACACCATTTTTCGAAAATAGGGAAATCTTCTGACTCAAAGCTTTTCTTAGCCACGGGGAAATCCTCATGCAGCGAACAGTCACTATAGAAAGTGTTGATCCTGATGTCAGAGAGACCGGCTAATGGTAACGGTGGGGTTAATTTCCAGGATTTCTCGAAGATGTCTACGATAAAAGTTTGGACGATTCCCGGTGCCCTGTGGCGACCAAGAACAGCTTCTTGTCTATAACAGACACGCTCGAATATTTCTTCGAAAACGGTTCGCTCTGGAAGGAATCCAAACCTAAATCCAAATCATACGCGGCTGCGTTCGGTGATTGCGTCCCCTGCGCGTCGGATGCCTGCTGAGACTTCGGTTTCAAAGGTAGAATATTAAGACCGGGTTGTGGTAGTTGAATCGATTTGTGGATGTTGTCGTTTTTCAGGGTTAAGTCGAAGACCTCGGCGGAGAGGGTAATTGGGATGTTGTTCTCGATGGCACCGACCAAGTTTTTAACTATGTCCTGATCAAATAGATACAGCAAGTCATCGTGATATAAAAAGTTTTCCTTGGACATTGTAAAACAGCGATGGTAAAACGTGTCCTTGAAGACCTCCTCGACGTGGATCGTCTCCTTCCAGCTTACTCGAAACACGTAGAATAAATCGTGGGTTTTGGCGTTCTGGTAAGTTATATTAGTCGGAGTGACTATGAGTAAAACAAGAGAGTAACCACCCTCATTAAAATAAGTGAAATCTTTGATTATCCAGGTGATAGGTAATGAAGTCTGGAAATTACGTCGAAAGATGAACACACCGTTGACATCGTCCCATTCGTGTAGAATCAAGCTGTATTTATCTGTGAGATTAATTAGAGAAGCAAGGTACCATTTATACTGGTTACACAGGTACCAGATGTAGTCGGGATCAGGAAAGATATCGTCCATTAGACGCCTTTCTTCAATGCTGCCGGGTTGGTGAAGCAGGGTAAAGTCGATTATTTGGAAAGAACGGGCAAACGGTTGCCTGGTACAAGCCAAGAATTTCCTATCAGAAAAGCCGACTACATACGGGTAGGTAATATGCGGAAATTTTAACCAGGTTTGCGTCTTCTGACAAAACACTGCGGTCGATTTGTAGTCTCTGACCATAAGCACCCAACAACCGTTTCTGTCGAGATTATTCCTCAAATTAGGGGTTGAAATTGCTCTCCTTTCAGGAATAGAAGCAGTTTCGGTATTTGATTCCGGAGTATCTTCTATAGCTGTTGTTTCTTGAGGGTGTTCTTTAGACGATAAAGATGTGGAACAGTCACGAAGCATCTCTTGCAGTGTAGCTGCTTCCATTTCCTGATTTTGGCAAACAGAGTCGCAGACTTTCAGCAATTCAGACTGACAGATCTCCATGGTGGAAATAAAGGCTCTTGCCGGTTGCAGTCTTTCTTTAGTGTCATCCACCAACCACTTCAAGATAAACCGAACAATCTCTGTCGGCTTTAACGTGTCCATCACGTACTTCTGATCCAACAGCATCCCCATAAAATCTACAGACAGCAATTTCATATCATTGCTGTCGATGAGGACGTCCTTCAGCAGCTCCCGGGTAAGCACTCTGCAAACCTCGGCCAGCTGACGGAGATTCATCTCGTGCGCCAAATTCCACAAGCTGAGCACATTCCTGATGCGGATGTGCTCCAAGAGGAACTGACTGCAGAGGGTTATAAGCTCAGCGAGGTTTAGCTGGCTTGCCACTTCGAGGATTTGCATAACGGTCTCCGTTCTCAATACGATATTTCCCAAATAGATATAGTCGATAATGGCAGTGAAGATTTCCGGAGTTTTAAATACGTCACTCACGTCGAGTTCAAAGAGTTCGTTTTCGGAGCGGAAAAGGAGGGTACTTCCGGTTTAGCCCACGGGCCTTTTGGACATAGGGATGAGAGGACAATGCGATGAGCGGAACGAGATTCGTAGCCAACTTTTAGTTTAAGGTCACAAAGAAATTCCTTTTGGTAAAACTCCATTACTTTTTTCCACGTTTCTTTGTTTTCATTTTCGGATTGTTTTCTTAATTTAGAGCCGAAATAAGACATCTTTGCAAACCTGAAACAGAGGAAAATAGCATATCAATAACAATGAAAAAGAATTAGCTACAAACTTGAAATACTTCAAAAACGAAAGTGATTTTATCTTAAAGAAACTAAATCCAAACAACCATTTTTTAAAGCATCTCTTGAATGGCATAAAAATCGATAGGAGAGAATCACAAACCAATAACTCTTCTTTGGTTGGGTTTGTTTTGCAGATTTTTGTTTTATCAGATACAAAATTGAAGTTCTTTAAAAAGAAATTGTGATTTTATCTTGAAGGTATACTACACAATTCAAAGAATCGAGAATTGTAAAAAGAAACCAATACAATGAACTTTAGCCTTATTAAATTATTAGATTGTCAGAAAAAAAAAAAAAAAAAAAAAAAAAAAAAATCAAAGAGAAAAAAAAAAAAAAAAAAAAAACCGAGCCCCCCACCCCATCATAGAAAAACTAAATAATTAGACTGTCAGAAAAAGACAAAAAAAAAAAAAAAAAAAAAGCACTTAAAAGAAAATACCTAAACACGCCCTCTGATATCAAGTTGCTTCCAATACCTGCTGCTGCTTAAATGGTCACCCATCATAGAATGGAACTGCCTCATCGCTGCTAATCCTCGGGCATCTAGCGAGAATCGGTGCTTTCAACTCTGGATTTCCTTTATCTTCAAAGAACCATCTTCGTATTTGTTTATATGCTCGGATTTTAAGTTTTAAAACCCGGGTAGACGAATATCCAACGGATATTTCAAACAGTCTTTTGATTCATGAATTTCAACAGTATTTATTCTAACAAAAGAAGAAAAAAAAAAAAAAAATCCCCCTCCCCCCCAAAAAAAAAGAAACATGAAAATCAAAATCAAATAGCCCACTCCCCCCAAAAAAGATACTAGTTAGATTACAATGTATACATGGCACATTATTAAAAAAATCTGTTTTGACCTTTGACATAAGGGTTAATTTGATGCTCGAAATGAAATATGTACTTTCGATTTTGGAAAGTCTAGACAGAACTGGATAATAACTTCTGCTCAGCGGGCGTGAAAATTATGAAAAATGACAGACAAAAAAGACCTAGAGGATTTAAAATAGATTATACATACACATATATATATATACACACACATATATACATATGAAATATAGAAGCATACAAGCATGACAAGCCGAATGTGCCATTCATCATTTGAAAACGTCTAATTTGTTCGCTAGTCACGTCATTTAACGATTCCCCCCTCCCCAAACCTTATCAACTAAAACCGTTCCTGCTCTCACAAGGTATCAAAAGAAAATGGAGTTTATTTTTAGCATTCAGTTATTTATGTTTTCGGGTTAGAAAGAAGACTGGACCGAACAGTCGGCCAAACGGACAGTGTCCACGTGCCCAAAGTACCAAAAAGGCCTGAAATTAATATGTCATACCTAAAGATGTTTTAACATTACAAATCTGTTCTGTTATTGTAGTTTGAATAAAAATAATGGAACGTAGTTTAACTCGTAGCCGTAGAAAAGGAGTACTGATAAGTGAGACTTTTTTTGGTTTTAATTGCATATATAAATCAGTCCCCCTCCCTTACGACTATATAAATACGGGATTAGGTGTAGGTTTGTGAGAGAGACAAGTAAGTTATGGTGTTTGTAGTGCGAATTGGTTTTATGGAAAATTTATGGTGAATGGAAAATTGTAGTATGAATTGATAAGTGACACTTTCTTTTTTAGAGAGAGCATAATGGAAATGTGAGGGATTGGGGAAGGTGGATATAGAGTCCAATGTTTTGAAAAATGGATTACTGTTAGTTTCTTTTTTTTTTTTAAATTCACATTATTTTCCCTACGGAATTAGGTGTAGGTTTGTCAGAGGGACTGGTAAGTTTTGGTGTTTGTAGTGCGAATTGGTTTTATGGTGAATGGAAAATTGTAGTATTAATTGGTTCACGAATAGAAATAGTTAAGTTAAAAGTTAGGTTAGAAATGACCAGAGTCCCCCACCGGTTTTTAGGCCTTGTGCCACCTTTTTGTATATATTTTACAAAATAAATGATTAATGTTCGTTTTAGCGAGCTTGACCTTGCATAGCGGAACAATGCAAAAGAGTGACATTAGTGTAAAGAGAGGAAGTGATAGAGAGAGATACTACAGGTCGATCATAGTTAAATGACAGTTATAATATATTAGGTTTGGTAGGTTTATTTAACGGCGTATCAACTCCTTATGGGTTAATTTAATGCCAGAATTTGACTCATTCGTAAATATTTGATTACAGTTATAATTATACTTTGAATAATTCCGTGTATTTGTTAAATTTTACTTTCTATGTCTATAATCATTTATTTGTACAGTTATATCATATCAAGTATTCCTATCTGATAAAATTAATTTTATCAGCTGTATGGTTTTAATCATTCCTATCTGATAATATTGTGGAGTATGTGGGGTGTTACGAGTGAGAAGTCGAGATCCCGGACGAGCTCCCAATTATGCTATGCGAGGAATAGAGATAGCCCCACTCGTATTCGTCGCATCAAATTTACTTATGACGTGACGGGCAACCACAACATTACCCGGCACGTTGCAAAATAAAAAAAAAATGTTTTTCTCCAGGTTTAGGGCCAAACGGGTATATATGTGACAACAATAGCAACAGAGAGAAAACGTCTTGACAATTAAAGTCGACCTCTTTATTTTTCACAGCAAATATTTATACAACTTAAACACTACTACATTTACTCTCGTAGAGAGAGGAGTTAAGAGATATACAGACAGGCAGACCTAGGCGGTAGACTGTACCATCTCACGGGCAGGGTAGGCAAGGAAGAGAAAAAGTGAAATGTTCTTTCCCGACCAGGGAACGGAGTGTGTATTTGGGCCGATTCTTATTGGGATTTTCTTTTTTGTCACAGGGGATAAGAATAAAATTCAAATAAAAAGATGTGAAACTCCCATGAGTCTTCACCGCAAAGACCCTCGAGCATGTGCAGGAAAAAGGACTCACTTCCGACCTCTAAGCTAATCTCTCGGCTATTCTTACTAAGGCCTGTGGTGGCTATGACCCGTGAATAAAGCCTAAATCATAAAACCATCTTTTGTCTTTGTTTCTTCCTTTTTCATCCCTTCCTTTTTCAGTGTGACCACCATATAAGACGGGGTTAAAAGTAAACCCTAGGAACACGCACTAAGAATAACCAGCTACCTTTTAACCCCAAGACATCAAACCACTTGTAACTTCACATGTAACAAAGCGTTATCTTGGTTTATAGGTGTGTCGTTTTATACTATTGAGAGATCGCTTCTCTCGTCTAGTTACCTTTTGGTCACGCGGGAAACACGGCTCTTTACTATTTTTGGTCGCGACTTTGGTTTGAATAGAGGCTAACATTTCTTTTATAAACATTTTTCTATTTAATCCATAGATGGGTCTGTAACGTTGGTTCAAAGTTATACATACTTTGATATATACAAAACTCCGAAGGTTAACAGACAAAACATTTAATATAATACAGCACATGGATATGAAGATACAACGTACATAGTAAAAGAGTTACATATATAAAGATGAAGACACATTCATGAATGGTACAAGATAACATAAAAGTACAGACATGAGACTAGGAATAGTCCATGCTGTAAATAACTCGCAGCAATGTAAGGGGGCGGAGCCCCAACGAGAGGGGTTCGATAAAATCTACCCCATGTGGCTCGTAGTTGCTGAAACAGGAAAAAGAGGCCGAAAGGGTTTGAACCCGGCGCTTAAATACTATAGCACCCTAGCGGGCACCAGCAAACTAAATCGGGCAGACAACTCCACCAGGCAATTACGAAACCAACGCTACAGGGCCATAACAGGTACTACCACTCAGAATCCGAGTGGACCAGGGAGCAACGGCGATAAAGGGGTGGTCCACATACCCCACTGTCGGTCGACAGGTTGGTTGGATTTTACGGTCTAATAAGTGAGGGGGGGGGTCACAATTTCACCACACCCTGGCTCCTCACTCATAATTGTCCGTGCAGCACGTGCGACACTCGTCAGCACGGCGCGACCACCTACATCCGGGCCACTATGCTATTTCTTATTTCACTGATCATCCACAGTTCTCACATTCTGAAGGAAGCGGGTTCGACTGTAGGTCAGTCCTACACGCCAGGCAAAGCCTAGCCCGCTTCCTTCGAGAATACGGCAAGTCTTTACGCCCGCCACTCTCTGTCACACCGCGTTGCACGAGGTAGGTCTCCTCTCACTACATACGGCATGTCAACCCATTGGACTGAAGACGTATTTGTTTTATTCATTCTTGATGGGTAATCAATTTTTAAAAAAACATTTTTTAGAACTCATTGTGTTCTATCTAACCAGTAAATGGTACCTAACAGGAAGTACCCCTCTGGGTCAGAGGGGACCCGGGAGTAATGGTGATGAAGTACTTGCTTTGGTGTTTGGTTCTGTCAAATAACACTCCGTTCCAATGGAGAGCTGGATTGGTTTGGTTTATCTTACGGCATATCAACCTCGGTGGGTCATCTAATGCCGATAAAGTTTTGAAATTAATTCATTCTTAAACGGATACTCAATTTTTTCATAAACACATTTTTCTATTTAACTCGTAGATGGGAACCTAACATGTACTACTACTCCGGGTCAGAGTGGACCTGGGAGCAATGGTGATGAAGGGTGCTCCATATTCCCCCAAAAAAATGGAACCTCACCGTCAGATAGAGTTTAACGTCATTCCCAGGACAATAAGACCCTCAGCCACCGCCTTCTAGCACCCATATGATAAAAAAGGGTGGGACTTTCCATGAGGTGCTAGGTCATGACGTGACCAACCGATTGATCGGATGGCACCTCTGTGACCACACGTCTAGCCCAAGTAAGGACCAAAGTGGCGTGTTGCATGTAATTGACTGCTCAGCCACCAGGGTTCCATCCTTAAGCATCACGAGTCGCCACCCACGGCCAACAGCTGGTCCCATTGGGTAGGGGGAGTCTTACCCTTCTGTAGAGGTACAGTCGATGTATTCAAACGCCCCAGCTGACAGGGTGAAAAGAGAACTGGAAACTGCAATTAAATATTTCTTGGTATCAAAACCTTTTAGAGTTGTATCGTATATGCATTAAATAACCTTGTTTAATCAATGGCAAAAAATGCACAAATGTTCACGTATCATATTTTGACAAATTCAAACACCTTAAATTTATTAATCAGGAATAACAAAAAAATTACATTAACATAGGAGATCATTTTCCAAACCACTTAATATCTAATATAATTTTCTTTCAGCGCTAACACTTCACTACATATTAATAGTCGTAATCCTTAATTGTACAACCGTTATTATCTTGCAACACCATCTGGTTAAAAATGAGAACGTCGAAAAATCAAATGTAAAAACTTAAATCCCGATTATCTGGTATGACTGATCCGTCAAATTATTTCTTGAGTGTCGTCACCTTAGCTAAATAGACCAATCCGTTTTTATTATAAAAGAACGAAAGGGGAGACATAGGGCATGCCACAGAAGAAACAAATGAAAAAAATGAAAAAATGAAAGAAAGAAAGTGTAGGGAAAAAGAGGGGATGAGCGCGCAGAAGCGATGACTAATCTGTTTCAATCGAACATAATGAAAAAAAAATCTAGATTATACTTTATAATTATCAAACTGTGGTATATCCACAAGTTCTGCTACTAAAAATGATCGCATGATCTTAAACCATTTTCACTGTTTAAATGTGCATGCATTTGAACATTGAATCTTTGTATAGAATGGCTGGCCAAAGACTTGTTATTAACGACACTCTTCGGGGCGGGTGTCTGGTGACTTCGGTCACTGGACCAGTATTAAATTAACGGCGTGATCCCAGGGTTGCATAATCTATGCGGTTGCATAAGATTATTGTCAATCCCCTGTATTTATGAAGGGATGGCCCTTTTCATGTCACGGGCGGTACTTTCCATGGATTATTACAGAAAGCCCGCGAAATACGTGAAGTCACGTGGGACCTGGTTGGGTCGTAGTTTCAGCTTGGACGTCAGGCAGATAGGGCATATCTGCTTTAGCTAGGGCTCACCTGCACACGCGCGATGTGTTTAGTTAGAGGAAGATGTTTAGTTAAGTAAATAAAAGTTTAAATAAATAATATGGTTTTGTGGTTGTGAATGTCTTGGCAACAAGACTGACCTAGAAGAAGAAATGAATCAAGGACGACCAACCAGCAAGAACAGAGAAATAGAAGTCATAGAGAAAGAATAGAAACGACTAGGGATCACCAATGGCCAAAGAAGTAAGTTATGTATCTCTCTATCTACCTGTGTCTATCTCTCCCCCTCTCTCCAGTAAAAGAACACTTGTGTATGTACCCAACATGGGTATATGTGTATGTAACACCAGGGGGCCACCCACCAGGCAACACCTACTCCCTTGATTTAAAGGGGCACGGCTGGTTTTATTGCCCAGTGCCTCAGGCGCCTCCTTGAGAGGCAATGCCGACGGGATCCACGCATTTTTTGAACCCGCCATCCCATGAGCTTTGGTTCGTGGGTAGTCTTACAATAATAAGGCCTTGTGCCTGACCCGCATACGTGGGATGCGAAGTAAATAATCAAAGACAGTAATGTACAAAGAAAAATGTACCGAACATTTACAGTTGATACTCAATTAAATTAGCTTTCTGTCATAAGTCGTTCCCCTTAGTAGTCGGATGAAGGGAAAGAGTAAAGAAATATGGCTGATGGGTTAATTGTAGCTAACTGAGATTGTTTAATGAAAAGAAAAGTCAAGCAAATGACAACCTTTCCGTGTTTCCCACAAAGATAAGGCCTACCTGCAAAATAAGAGAGCGTGATTTTTTCAGGATATTAATATAGCCCCCCCCCCCGGGCAAAAAAACAAAAAAAAAAACAAAAAAAAAACAAACAAACATTCACAATCACGTCAAACTTGCATAAAGATTATTATCTTAAATTTTTTGTCCATTCGAAAGAAAATTTTTTTTCAACTTACGGAAATAATGAAAATTATGAATGAAACAATATTTACATTTTTGCACCGTTAAATCAATTAAAATTTAACGTAGCCAAAAACAAGTTATGACTAGAGGCTTTTTAAAAAAATTTCTATGAAAAATCAATGGTCCGATTTTCACGAAAATTTCCATAATTATGAAAAATGTCTGAAATAGGCTTTACCGAAAATATATTAGGAGAAATATTTTTTTTTATGAGTTCTACCCCCACCATTTTATGAAATATGAACCGAGAAAAAACGATTTTTACTTTTTTTTCTATAAAGATAAGAGTTTGAATAATTATATCAGAAGATTTTGTATAAGTTTCTATGCGAGTGTGGGGATTAAAAATATACAAAAATAAAAACAAAATAAAGAACAAACTGCCATGGGGCTTTTTACCGGAAATTTGATCTGCGCATGTCCGACAAAAGGACTGACCCCCCCCCCCAAAAAAAAAAAGAATCCTTTTGCCATGCTAACTGAGTGGGGACAGTTGGTCCTGTTAGAACGGAGATTTTTCCCTCGCTACAGGACACTATGATCCCCTTCAATAAAACCTGATTTGTAAAGCCACCTCTGCCTATTTCCTTTCTCGTTCCTTGAATGCCTCCCATCTCAGCTGACCAGCCAAGAAGAACTAAGAACCAAGCTTTTATAGGGGGCTAAACCAAGACCAACCTCGGCTAAACTACCAGCACCCAACAAACCTTTAATTATGGCCCATACGAGAGCATTTTAGTAAAAAGGACCCTGAATACAAGATTCTGCTAAAAATATCAATAAAGAAACTGACCCTATCGAAAAAAACGGACAGTTTTACTTATTTTTCAAGATAACTGAGTAATTTTTCTCCAGTCGGATAATTTGATATTTGAATTAACCGTTTTTCTTAAATCAATAAAGAAACTGACCCTATCGTAAAAAACGGACAGTTTTACTTATTTTTCAAGATAACTGAGTAATTTTTCTCCAATCGGATAATTTGATATTTGAATTAACCGTTTTTCTTTGTAACAACTCTTTATATTAGTTATTTCTTTTTTGCGAGATTTAAAAAAAAAAAAAAAAAAAAAGGTAATTTACGTATCTGCCTTCAATATGGCCTAAACTGATCACGTGACGTATTTTGGTGGTACCTAACGTTCATATTTTTTGTGTAACAGATCTATCTTATCCGTAGATGAGACTGCTGCTCCGAGTCAGAGTGAACTAGTGGGTAATAGCAATGAAAGGGTACTCCACACTCACCAGATCTTCATACATTTTTGCGGGGTGGGGAAGGGGTTATTACCCCTCTGCAGTTAGAAATTTTAAGCCTCATTGACAAAGTGTGCCGATGGGTGAGTTTTAGGTAACAGATTTAATTGTTCATTTAAAAAAAGAAAATGATTAAAGATTCTAAAAATCAAATGACTTAAGCTTATCTAGATGGTGTAGGACATGTTAATATAGAAACGTAAATTTAACTTGTGCTATTCTGCATAAACACCGAATTGTTTTGCATAACTCTTGCGGGAAGGGAGCGGGCGATATAAAAGAATAAAATTATCTATTAATCTTATTTTGCTCCAAGTATTTAAAAGGTCATGAGGTACGAGAAGTTATGCATAATTAAGAATTTAATTAAATTTATGGAATAATTAATACGTAAGTGAAAAATCTATAGAGATAGATAGATAGATAGATATAGAGATAGATAGATAGATAGATAGAGAGATATAATAGATAGAGAGATATAGATAATAGAGAGATATAGATAGATAGATAGATAGATAGATAGAGATATAGATAGATAGAGAGATATAGATAGATAGAAGAGATATAGATAGATATAGAGAGAGATATAGATAGATAGAGAGATATAGATAGATAGATAGATAGATAGATAGATAGATAGATAGATAGATAGATAGATAGATAGATAGATAGATAGATAGCATAATACATATACGATACCATAGATATAGAGATAACAGATTATAGAGAAGTAGATATAGACCTATAGAGATATAGATAATATAGAGATAGAGAATAGATAAACCTATAGAGATACGAGATATACGCATAATATAGAGAATCTAGAGATATAGATAGAGTAGATAATATAGAGATAGAAATAGATAGATATAAGAGAATATAGATAGCCTTATAGAATTTAGAGACTATAGATTAGATATATAATAAGAAGAAGAATAGATAGAGATATAGATAGAGATCATAATAGATACGATATCACAGAAAGAGACCATAGCGCGATCTAGATACATATCAGACATAGAGCATAGATAGATATCATGACATATACAATAGATATAGATATAGAGATAGATATATAAGATTAATATAAGATTATAGAGATACGATATACAACCCTATAGAGATAGATATAGAACTATCTAGAGATATAGACGATACCACATATAGAGATTAATAGCGCAGACCTATAGCACATAACTCATAGTATCACACGATCACTAGACATATAGACTAATAGAGACTAGACGATCAGATACTTACAAGACTCAGAGACTAAGAGATAGGTATATAGACATCCATCGACCTATAGCAATAGATATACACTCTAGACATATAAATATATAAGATATTTAAGATATAGAGATATAGACATAAGAATAGACACTCAGATCATACGATATAGATATACGCAAATAGATCATCTCACAGAGATACCCATATAGCAGATAGATATAGAGATAGATATCTAGAGATAGAACTATAGAGATAATATAGCGATAGATATAGTCATAGATATAGAAGATAATATAGATTATAGAATAGATATTAGAATAGATCTATAGAGCATAAAATAGATCACTAAATATAGAGATATATAGAATACAGATATAGAGATAGATATAAGATAATATAGAGATAGATATGCTATGGGTATTCAAAATTTTTAAAAATAATTTTTATACATTTTTTTTAACTCTTTTTTATTTTAAACCATAGACAGGACCCTAACAGCTACTACCACTCCAGGTCAAAAGAAGACAGGACTCATGTCAATGAAGAGAACTCCACAGCCCCAAAATCGAACTTCACCATTCGATGCAATTTAACGTCACACACAAGCCCTCAGCCACTGCATTTCTAGCACATATGATAAAAAGTGGGGTTTTGCATAAAACCAATAGGTTGGCCAATCGACTATAGGCGCTAGGGCTTGACGTGACAAGCTGATTGATCGGATGACATTTCCGAAAAGCCCGTCTAGTCTAAGTACGTGTCAAAGTGAAGTGTTGAATGTCAGACTGCTCAGCCACCTGGGTTCCATCCTTAAGCATCACGGGTCGCCATCCATGGCCAACAGTTAATGTGATTTCCATAACACACATTAAAAAAGGATGTCCTGGGTATTACAGTAAACTACATCCAGTGGTGAGGCTCAAGTTCTGAGAATATGGAGAGTACCCATCGCTGCTATTACCCCATGTCCTTTCTGACCCTGAGTGGTTAGTACCTTTTAGGTCTCATCTACAGGTTAAATAGGTTTGAAGTTACTTGAAGCTATAATTACTTAAAAAGTATTATTATTAGGTATTAAACTATATAACTACCTAAAAAACTCATACAATATAATTGTGTACAACTTAGTATTAGAAAAGAATACTTGAAAATCTAAATTGTGTGAAAATTAGGAAACCATAACAGATCATACTGACAGCACGGATTCCCATGACTATCAACGCCCGTTCCTATCGGTCCACGCCTCTAGCAGGTTTTCCGCACGACATCCAGAATCTGCACAGAGCTGATTAATGTAGGTTTGTTTGTTTTACGGTATATCAACCCCATTGGGTCATTTAAGGCAGACAAAAGTTTTGAAATAAATACTCATTTTTATAAACATTTTTCTATTTAACCCATAGATGGGACTCTAACGGGTACTACCACTCCCGGTCAGAGTGGACCTGGGAGCAATAGTGATGAAGAGGTACTCCTCATATCCCAGACCTCCAGAACTAAAACCTCACCATCAGATAGAATTTAAGGTCATACCCAGGACATGAAGACCCTCAGCCATCGCCTTCTAGCACATATGATAAAAAGGGTTGGGGCTTGCCATAAGGGTAATAGGGTTGGGACAATCATATAGGTGCTAGGGCTTGACGTAAACCAGCCGATTGAAATTGATGTAGGTTTTTGTTAGTTGGCTTACGTTTGTGTCCATGTGTAGGTGTCCACAAAGGAACGTCATTTATGAATTCGTCCTTGTTTCTCCAGCAGTGTCCAGCACATCTTGTTCCTCTTGTAGCTGCCGCTAAAAACTGACCAGTTTAATCAGGTTTTATTTTTATATGAATATTTTTGTTTGTATAAATTAACTACCAACATGAGTATTAAATTTAGGGTAGTTTAAGAGTTAACTTCATTTGGTGCAGAGCACTAGTTTCTGCCATCTAGGAACCCTAACCAAAAGTGGAAAGGGGACCTTTAGTTAGATTAGCGCTGCCAGGCTGGTCGGAATGAAGGAACAAGCTATGAGTTTCTATCTCTTGATATGTCTATTTGTTGAAGTTTCTGTATTTTGAGATTCTTTTAAATTGTTCTTTGTTATATTCGCTGTTATTAAATGTTATTTGTTTTCTTACAGTTTCAAGGTGTTAATTGAATAAAATTAATTACATCAGTAAGAATTGTCATGCCTTCACTTTATCCAGACCGGGGCAGCCGTTACACGTCTTACTTTTGGTTTGTGTGATAGGGGGCAAGTGGTTGTACAGCTGCTTTTTTTGGACGGTGCTGCTACCAAGATGTGTTCAATACAACACGCACCATCCTTGTGTAGTTCCCATGCAGCTTGTTCTGTAAGCGTTTCGACGGAGTCAAAGTGGTGTAACCATACATTAGCACTGACACAGCTACAGCTCGGAAAAAAATCTTGTTTTATCTTATTAGAATAGCAGTTCCTACCTTTCCTATGTGTATATTGACATCGCTTACTACCGAGGTATGTGAACTGAAACTATTTTTTAGAAGCTTAGCATCCACTGCGGAGATGCCTCCATCTTACTTAAAACACGTGAACTCCGATAAAACTGAGTTCACAGAGGCCAATGCCTCTTGCTGTCTTCTCTAAGCAGCAGGGAATCTGCAGGCGTATTTGCATGAAGCGCTAAATTTTCCAAGATCTAATTACGTTCGCAGTACGTAGTCGATGCATATTATGAATAAAAACTGATTTTAATATATCTCCTTTTAGGACTTCAGAGAGTGTCAAAGAAATCGGAGTCGCCATCAGGTGAAGGAACCATTGCTTTCATGTCTTTGTAAAGTATCAATAGTTTGAAATACTCACACAATATAATTGTATGCAATTTAGTAGAAGAAAGGAATACTTAAAATCTGAACTGTGTGAAATTTAGGAAAACATAATTGCTATGTTTTAATAGTTACTTGAACAGACACACAAAAAAATATTTTTATTTATACTGTAATTAGTTTCCCCTTTATATAACCCCACCGATATTTTGCGTCCCAAAAATAAGGGGACAAAATTAAATGACCTGAAAAAAAATCAGTTTTGGAAAAAAAAAAAAAAAAAAAAAAAAAAAAAAAAAATGCATAATAGAATTCATTGATAAAATCAACACTGAAAATTCCATTAAAATCAGATAATTCTGATTTCTGGTATTTCTTTTCAATCCCGAGAGAGAAGGGGGGGGTAAATTTATTTTATAAAATACGGATTTACGTCATCTTGGCAATACCATATTATATACCGAGAGCTGAAAGGGTGACCCAACGGGTCACTTTTTGTCTAATATATATAAAAATTATTATCATTTGTTGAAATCATGTAATGTCTCTGAAAAAAAAAAAAAAAAAAAAAACAAAAAAAAAAAAATAAACTTCAGTAAATAATGAGATTGACATGCCTTAAAATTAGCCCAAATAAAACTAATTTTCCCTGGATTGTACATTGAGATTATAGATAATAGAAGATAGAAAAAAAAGAGAAAGAAAAATGAATTTTTCCACGCCGATCGCTGCTATGAAGTGGTCTAAGCGTAATATGAAAACGGAATATTTTAGAAACCACTGGGCATAATGGAAATGAAGCGCTAAATTTTTTCTGTAAAGCGTTCGACGGAGTCCAAGTGTAACATACATTAACACTGAACACTTGGAAAATTCTTTTTTTTTTATCTTAAAAATCAATTATTAAGATAATTATATTTAAGTGACCTGAAAAAAAAAAAATCAGGTTTTGAAATAAAATAAAAAAATGCATTATAGAACTCATTCATTGATAAATCAACACTGAAAATTTCATTAAAATCAGATAAGTAACATAACTGTTATTGTTAAAAGCTGCCCTTATCTATAATATATGCAGTTTTAAAAGAAAAAAAATATACAAACGTGTCCCTTAGAATTATATACAGGTGTAGCGGTACAAAATAATACAATACAAGAGAAACCGGATATCACTGCGACGCTCGAAAAAAAAAAAAAAAAAAAAAAAAAAAAAAATTCGTAAAAAGGGCTCGTACACAAGAGGCTTCGCGCAGCACTCCCCGGTAAAATAAAAGGGACACAATTTTTTTTTTTTAACCAATCAAGCGTTCGCGCCCAAATACAAAGTCATTCCGGCCAGATTCACTTGTGTCAAAAACAAAAAAAAAAAAAAAAAGAAAAAGAAAAAGAAAAAGAAAAAGAAAAAAAAGAAAAAAGAAAAAAAAAAAAAAAAAAAAAAAAAAAAGAAGAAAAAAAAAAAAAGTTTTCAATTCAAGAAAGTATCTACAGATTTTTGGACTAGCTAGTCTGAATCAACAACGCTACCGACCTCAAACCTACCACACCAACCAACCCATCTTATACATCAGACTTAAATACTGCTGTATATTACTTTCCACAGCCAATAAATTACAATGTCATAGCAACGCAAAGGCTTTTGAGTTAGGGCGATTCCACCCCCTCCGGCAGCTACCTCTCCGAAAAACCTTTGATCCAACACTGATATTTATAGTTTTATAAAACTTGTTATTGTTAAAAGCTGCCCTTCCTTATTGACTTCTTCCTTATACTTCCGTGTACTAATAGAGACGATTTATCTTTACATGGTGTTGTATCGCGAGGTGGAAAGATACACCGATGAATGGTGTGCTTAACACATTTATTAAGTACCAGCATCCGGTACTGAACGGATGGATACGAACACAGGACAAATAAGTACAAACAATTAACAAGGCAAACTCGCGCTAAAAGAGGAGCGTCAGTTCGGTATAGCCAACGCAGTAAAGTCAGCCTGAATATAGCTTGTTAATCTACTTTAATCGTAGGTTATTTTATGGCTATGAGCCAGTCCATCTGGTAGAGTGCTGAAGGGGTGTTAGCTATTCTACAACACATGGAATAAGCCCCCAACCCATTAATCTCTTCACCAGGAACAAGTAGTATAGGTATCTTAAAAAAAAAACGTTCTCTTTAAATCGGGTGGAGAGACAAACCAAAATCGAGTTTGGACATAATTCTAAAATTCATGTATGGAAGAAAGATGGCGATGCCTTCAAACCAAAGTATATAGTTCCAATGAAATTTGGAGGTGGCAGCATTATGGTTTGGGGATGTTTTTTCTTCTGCAAAAGGTACTGGCAACATATCAATAATAGATGGTAGAATGAATGCCGCAGCGTATCAAAATATTTTGGAAGCAAATTTTATGATTTCGGTTGAAAATCATAAATTTCGTCCTGATTGGATCTTCCAAAAAGGCAATGATCCTAATCCCACTTTAAAATCTATAAGAACGGAGACAATGTGTCTGACCATCCTTTGTTACGGATTAGATCTTATGGGAGGACAAACTGACAAATCCAGATGTGACAACCTGTGAGGCCGGATGTATACACGAAATACTCCCGGTCAGTCACTGCGACCACTGAGATGCTGATCTTGTCCCGGACATCCCTTGCCAGCTCAGCACATTCTCGGTGGAGGAGAGGGGCACACAAACAAGTGGCAAACCCTTGTGCATCCTAAACTAAAATTACCTGCTTTCCACTGCGATTGATAAGCTCAGGTACAAAGACAACATCAAGAGAAACCCGAATGACTTAACATCCCCATAGGCAGTTGGCAAGACGCAAACAGAGACCGAATAAAATGGAGGAAAATGATTCGCGTGGTGTCATCATCGGATACGATGGACAGCAAGTAATAATAATAATAATAATAATAATAATAATAATAATAATAATAATAATAATAATAATAGATCTTAGAATTTTAGTAGATTCGGAAAAAGCAAGAGAACGTCGGGTGATCGACAAAAAAAAAAGTGCGCAAGTGGTCTGACTGGAAGAATGTATGGTCAAATAGGCGTAGGAATTTAGTCGGAAGGAAAGGAGGCGGTGCTAAGTAAAGTTAGATGAATGCAATACAAGCCGAATTTGGGAGTTCTTGGTTCAGTGTCAGTCACTTGAGGCTAGTGTGTGCAAAGTTAAGAGACCATTTGGACTATGTCTGTACTATTCCTGCGGCCTAGTGGGTTGAAATGTATCCGGGAAAAATAACTTACATAGGTAAAGCTCTATCTTCGTATTGTTAATGCAAGTAGTCGAGTGAGATGAAGCAGTGCGAGACACCTCAGACTGCAGACCCAGGGGGAAAAGCAGGGACAGAGTGAATGCTAAGCCAAAAGAGATGAAGGTACCACATATACAGATGCAGTGACCAAATAAACATGATTTTAGATAGAGATTGTTTTTTTTTTGGTTGCCATGTGACACCCCATGAGGCCCCCTAATGGATATGTACATTCTCAAGATAAATGATTATCTCCTGACATTGGCTTCATTGATTAGGGCATAGTATAAAAACGTTTAACGAAATGGTTGGACTGTTAGCCCGTAGAAGCAGCCAAAATTATAATTCATATTTTGTCTTACGTAAAAGAATGAAGCATTTGCTCCATGGGAGACGACGAGGTGTTAGAAAAGTTATCCAATACTTAACCCTTTCATGCCTACTAAAGAAAAAAAAAAAGAAAAAAAAAAGAAAAAAAATGAAAGTTTCAAAATTATCAAAGAATTGCCAAACGATTCTGGCATTCTTGAAACTGGTATGGCCAAAATTTCGATACGACAGCGCCGCTACTATTCTTTAAACTTATCAAAAAAGTTTAAAAAATTAACATTTCAAATTGTCATTTAATCTTTTCCGTAAGACAGAGTATAAACTTGAATATATTTTTAATATGAATTTTCTATAACAATGAAATAAATCATGTTAAAGAGAAAAATACAAAGAGCAAAAAAGAAAAAAAAAAAAAAAAAAACAACCCCCAAAAAAAAAAAAAAAAAAAAAAAAAAAAAAAAAAAGGCAAAAATACGCCATTTTGACATATTGATCTTAATTTTAAAAATTATCCCATTTTAAAGACTGTAAAAAACACTATATAGATGTGATTAAAATAATCTTCATAATACAAAAATTACGTTATTTTTTCTTTTCAGGGTTCTGTTGAATTCGGACTCATCGGGTGGGGTGGGGGTTAAAAACGTGAAATTTTAGCCATGCCTACTTGGAAAAGTATATACGGACAAAACTTTCGTTTTAAACAATTTATCAAATAGGATAAAGCAACTCCCTAAAAATAGAAAACAAAAAACTTATCTTTTTTCAAGTAAAAGGATTTTTGTATTGGTTTCCTTTCAAACTAAAAGTATATATTGTATTGATTCATTGGGGTAACATTCTATACAAGTTTGAGGACCAGTATTCACAATCGATAATTTGTATATTTTAGTTAAGATTTGGATAAATGAAAGTGTGTATGATAGATATATATATATAATATATTATTATATATATATATATATATATATATATATATATATATATATATATATATTTATAGTCGTGACTTTATCCGGTTTTATTCTAGAAAAATATTGATATTACTCTGCATGTTCGTGTATATCACTAGTTCACGTATTAAACGCTCAAAGCTTTAAGTTTTAATCATATACATACATACAATATATACACACACACACACACACATACATACAAGTATGAACAAAAAGTGATAAGACAAACATGAATATTTCTTATGTTATTTATTCTCAACTAGTTTCGACCTTAGGTCATCGTCAGGAGAAAATTTCTTGTATGAAGAAATTGTTTTTAGTTTTTTTTTAAAGGTAGCATTATAAAAGAACTATAGAAATTGAAATATTGTTTGAGGGTTTGACATGCTATTATAATCCGGGTAGAGGAGTGTATTAGTAGTAGCAAGTCCATCTGTTCCGTGAAAAAAAACCTCTTTGAGGTGAGTTCTTTTAATGCTCTCACACACATACATATATAAAGATTTTGGATGTTTGTTTTTTAGAAGCATTGTTGATAAAGTATATACTATTATTTATATTTTTGCTTGACGGCAATTACAATGCGTATATGGCATAAAATTCGATAATTATAGAAAATAATCATGACAAGTGAATCTCGACAAAGAATTGTTCGGTGTGTAGAACATCGTACAGACTGTTTCCACTTTATTAAGTTTCATCAGCGATGTATACTAACGATTTCCCTCACTTGTCATGATTATTTTCTATAATTATCGAATTTTATGCGATATGCATTGTAATTGCCTTCAAGCAAATATATAAATAATAATATATACTTTATCCAACAATGCTTCTAAAAAACAAACATCCAAAATCTTATTTTCCTTCGCCGAGGCATAGGCCTGGTTTGTTATTGTTCACTCAACGTCCCCGTACCTCATATGGTAGAGGTGTATCAGTATCATTGACAAGTTAATTTCGCAAGGATTGTCCGGTGCGTATCGTGGCCGAAGCAGTATAGTCTATGACTATGCCTGCTGAAGTCCCAGTTTCGATTTTTGTCGGAGGGAAATCGTTAGTATAGATCGCTGATGAGATTTAATAAAGTTGAAAGTCTGTACGATGTTCTACACACCGAACAATTCTTTGTCGAGATTCACTTGTCATGATTATTTTCTATAATTATCGAATTTTATGCGATATACGCATTGTAATTGCCTTCAAGCAATATATATATATATAAAATTAACTCAATAACTAATTTTTTTATATACAGTTACATTTTTCTCAATTCTTTAATGCATGTTCCATAATATATGGCAATTAAATCTATTATTTGATGGTGCTCCTCCACATTTTGATATTGTTGTTCGTGAATGGTTGAATCAACATTTTCCTGGATGGATAAGTAGGCGTGGTCCGCATGAATGACCTGCCAGAAGCTGTGTTTTAAAACCAAGCAACTCTTTGGGGTTTGTTGAAGGAGCAAGTCTACTCTAAAAATAAGTAAATAAATAAATCAACGACTTAAGAACTTTGAGGAATAGGAAAGTTTATTTCTGCTATTCCACGAAAATTCCTGGGAAGATCAGTCGAAGCGATTTCCGAGAGGCCGGAGGCGAATGTTGATTCCCATATAGAAATTTAAATAAAACTCAATGTATGTGCGTTCTCATTCATTTTTGTAAAAAAAAAAAAAAAAAAAAATGATTAAAAAATAAATTATAAGATTCTTAAAATAGGGAAGGAGTAACTTTACAATCATGCTCTGCCACGTACGGCCCGTTACGAGAAGAAGCCGGGGGTCTCACGTGCCATTTGTGTGACAGGGCACGTAAAAGCAAAGATGGACTCCTTAGCCATCCGCAGGCTCAGAACTGCTTGTAGAAATGGCCTTCTGTAAAGTGGTATATATATATATATATATATATATATATATATATATATATATATATATATATATATATATATATATATATATACACACACTCTCTCTCGACGATTTTTCGACGCATGAGTGTTCATTGGATGAACAATCAACAGTGTTTTGTTTATACTGTTGAAGGCTTGTATTGGACAATTCCGCACTTTTTGGAAAAGTCGATAGGAAAGAATTTGTGCACAAGGGATGCCAGAAACCCAATCAACGACTGACCTCAGGATTTTTGAATTCAGAGTTATCCTTCTCTTAGACTGGTTACCTACCCAAGGTTAAAGAGCCCAGTCTACCCTACTATTTTACCCATAGCTGGAGGGAGAATATATGGATTCATACATTTCCTAAGGGCATTAGCGCTAAGTGGAATGCAAACAGCCTTGTCTAGGATTTGAACTCGGATTGACGAGTCCATTTCCCACGCACCTCTATAATATATATAAGAGATTAAATATTATGGTGTTAATATTCTGTAACTGCAGTTTCATGCATCAGAAGGTCAAAAATATCAAAATATTAAAACGGAGGCTTGTTCAGCGTTTTTATAATGTGAAGCGTGCTCACGCAATGGAATGTTACAACGCGAGACTTATATTTAAAAACAGACATGCTTAGGTCTTAATGCACGCGAATAAATTAAGTGACATTCTTTCGGAAAAATTTATTCTATTTTTGAAAATTTCTTTAAAAACTGGAGCTACTTAGATGATCATAAAGTAGAGGTTCAATCTACAATGTAATACACATTTGAACTTTGAATTGATTTCATGGTAATTAATGATCAGTTTTGGACCCCGGGTTTATGTCCATTTGATCTTTAACTCAATCTAGTAACATCCAACATAACCATAACTACTACTACACACACACAAAAACAAAAAAACAAAAACAAAACATTGAATAAACCTCCATTAATTCGGAATTTAGATATTGAAAAAAATTCAATAATATGCAATAATCCGAAATTTAAATTGAACATAAGGAGCCATAAAAATTGAACGAAATCAGTGGAGCGTCCGGGGAAAGTGTTGGTCGACTTATATACATAAGCGGCCTCAATATCTGTAATGCCTTAAGGGGCTTTGACTGCGGAGCAGTACCAGGAATGACGGAGACAAATAAACACGTATTTTTATACACTCGCGTCTTGGAATTATTCCTGCAAAACAGAAAGATGGTAAGCAAACAACACTTGCAGGTGGAATTAAATATAATTAATAGTAATTAAATATTAAATTAAAAACATCATATGACCTCTGAAGTTTAAACTTCATTTTTTCCCTAGTTTTTTTTTCTGTTTATAATTAACTTTCGAACGAAAACTTACAAAACAAAATTCGAAAGTTAAAAAAAAACTTATAATGGAGATTCGGTGTCTGTATCCGAAACTACGTTACTGCTTACGTCACAATACCCTCGATAATTGCCTAAGTTTATCAATAACCAATTAATATAAAAACCATTAATACATGAAATAAATCTTAACGATGTCTAAAGTAAATTTGCATTAGAGTTGCCTCAAAACAGCCCATGTTATTAGAGCGTTTAAAATTCTGCAATATGTTTTATATATGACTAAGAAATAAAGGTTTCCCTAACATATGGTGTGGTTAATTTGCATACTGGTTTTAACAAAACCGGGTTTACTAAATAATTACTTAGTGTTATTGACCTCAAATTTTATTGTTTTAGTCTCCAATCAATCTTATGAATGATTTTATATAGAAACCAATTACAATATAACTGAAATAAGTTTAGTCTTTTTTATATGCTCTCCTTTAACTTAGTTCGACTAATTGATATATTTCATTACATTAAAACTTAAATACTTACGCCCGAGGGCAGATATTCTTGCTAGTAATAATATATTGATTGGAGGCGAAAACTCCACACTCCATGAGGAAATGTTTGAGAGTGTAGAGTGTTTAGCATGTCTCGCACCGTGGTTATCTTCCTGTTTGAGTATAAAAGTATAAGTGACTTTTTCTTTGAACAAATTTGGTAATTCACGATTTAACGTCGAGTATCAGAGATGTCCAGTTTAATAAATGTATACATTATATTCTATTGAATTTTATTATTATTATCCTACCCCAAAAAATAACAGTGCAAAACAAACAACAAAAAAAAAAAAACGCCAAAAACAGAGCGATATTTTACAGCCCGTCCAGTTTTTTTCGACAAGTAAATGTAAATATACCCCACTTTAAGGTATTTTTGTAAAATTAAAAACAGAGGTCACGTTTTTAATATATAATAATAACGAAATATGACAAATATATGACCGAGTTTCGTAAAAAAATATTTTTAAAGGCATGGAGGGAAGGTTAGAATATTTACACTTGCTTGTGTAGAAAAAAAAAAAATAAAAAAAAAAACGGAGGAAGGGCTGTAAAAATTCGCCTTCTCGCTTTAATATGTCGATAAAAACGTCTTCAAGCCGCTAGTCGGTAAATAACTACGCACAGGTCATGAAGTCATAGCGTAATTTAGGGCAGGATACCAAGATGACAAAAACCGAATATACCCTAATTAACTATCAGAGTGGGTAAGTCTCCTCTTTATTACCATTTATTACATTCTATACTGTTTTCGCTATCGGTAGATTTCCTATTGAACAAACAAGTCTACCTTTAGCAGACACTGGTCGTATTCTATACTCTTCAGCGCCCCTCTTGTAAACTTTGAACTTATCTCCTTTTGACCCTTAGTTGTTACCCCCTTGTTACTACTCTCAGTGTAAAAGTTATGTAGACATTTATTCGCCATTAAAGCCTTATTAACAAGTCTCCCGAGTTTTTTTTTTCTGAATACTTCAAGACTACGGAAGTTTTTGTTCGCAACGTGGCATTGTTGCAAGCTCCTGCCTTCTAGAATCATGGAATTTACCTTCCCCCTTCTGTAAATCCTCTAATCACATGTGTAGCACTTTTCGTAGGTAGACTACTGCAAATGGCGATTTGTCCTATTTTTTGGCGCGCAATTGACCAATTTTCGCAGTGGCCTATTCTGGAGAAGAACCCTTAACTGTTCATAAAAATCAAAAAAAAAAAAAAAAAAAAAAAATGGAGCAAATGGCTACAATTTTTTATTTTTATATATTTCTTTTTGTTTTTGTCCATAAGAAATTAACGTACATTTTTATGGGTGGGCTATTCTGTACAACACCGATAATTCATTTATTCTGAAGAGCAACTTTACCTTAAGAAATACGCCTGCGTTTATTATGGCGAAACCGGACGAAAATTTGCAGATATAACAGGTGGTTTCAGAAAAGAATTGATACATTTCGTAATCTAATAATTTGACAATTTCCCGTTCAAATGATTCAATTCTACAGCGTGTGTTGAAACACTCAAAGTCTATATCTAATGTTCCTTTTCTTTTCTGGTATAGAAATGCCATTCATTGGAAAAGAAAATGCGTTTCAACATTAATAGTATTTGACTCGTTTTCTACACAATGCTGTTAATTTGAGATCATTTGAACAAGAATTGGTCAAGTTATTAGATTACGAAAATGATATTGATTTTTTTCTAAAACACTCTCGCTCTATCAACTGGGGGCTGTTGAATACACCGATATACTTTTGCAGAGGGATAATTACCCCCCCCCCCAGTTGGTTGTGCGGTGGCGGTTCGGATACTAAGTGGTGCCGGTGACACGCACCACTTCCACTTCGACATTTACTTTGGTAAACGGGTGGTCTGGATAGGCTCCACCCAGATCGACTGGTCATGTGTATGCCGAGCACCTAAATGATAGTCGCAACCATATCCTTCGAATCGATCTTATGGGCAAACACCTGGGCCTTTTATCATATAAAAGAAAGCAGTAGCTGAGGGTCAACCACAGCATTTATCAATACAACATGAAATTAATGAAAATTATTTCTTAAATCATATATATTAGAATTGGTCAATCAAAATTACGAAATTTGATTTTCTGAAACACCCTTTACATTCCAAATGATGTCAACTTTTTAAAAATACTCTTTATTTAAACTCGTTTCTTTGTATTTCAACTTGCAACATTAATAACTACTTAATTAAAAAAAAAACTTACTTGTTTTTTTATAATTTGGAAGTTGTCAGCAAATACGAATTCGTCGCGGGGTGTTGGATTCCGAATGAATTAATGTAAGGACGAATCCAATACGTAAAAAGAAGAGGACAGTTGGTTGATCTAAATTTAATACCTTTAACGAACCTTCCCATTCATATAGGGGTGTGCAGGTTAGTCTAAACTTAATAGGTTTTAAACTATCGTAAATTCGCTCTGAGAAGCGCAATGCTACATTTCCCTAGATATACGTTATATTTACCCCACCACTTAGGCCAAAGTAGGAATGTGACCCCATGGCCAATTTCTTAAAGCGGAGTCTAACAATTTTAAATGTTAGTTTCCCAGAACTGGGATGTGGTTTTGAGTCATTCTTGTTGGGCATTTAGTTTTTTTTTCACAACTGAGATTTTTAAAACAACATATTTTAATACTCATTTAAAAAATCTTTCCCTCTATGGGACCAATACGGTGCTAACTATTCCCGGGTCAGGGTGGACCTGGGAGTATGGCGAATAAGGGATACTTACATTTCTAAGTTCCAGATTGAACACTTCACCTTAGATGCAGTTTATCATACACTTCGGACACTCCTTTTTTTTGGGGTCTTATCCTCGGCAGAGATGCAGTCCTGCCGTAATTCTAATCCCATCGACAAAGAGTATTTTTCTCTTGTTTGTTGATAATCGATGTTTTAACCGGCTTTCATTATCGGTCTAGGGTTATTCCTACGGCCTGGATGTTAAAATGTGCGTTTATTATTCAATTCATATTTACATTTTTTTGAAGTTGTTTTTAAGAGTTTTTGTTTGGGGGGGGGGTGATCGGTTCCTATCGAATGCAAATAATTTTCAAAGCAGATTTTTTGCCCATGGGACAATAACAAGTACTCACAATCGGGGTCAGAGTGGACTTGGGAGAATGGATTTTGAATTGGGAAAATTACTGGTTGTTTTATTTTTTCATTGCGGTCTTATATTCGTAAATTAAATCAAATTTGGTTTGGTTTTGTTTGGTTTTACGGCATATAACTCAGGGGTCATTTAATGCCGATAAAAGTTTGAAATAAATCAATTCCTTAATGGATAATAAATTTTTTTATAAATACAATTTTTCTATTTAACCCATAGATGGGACAGCTAACAGGTATTCCATCCGGTTCAGAGCTGGACCAGGGAGCATGGTGGGAAGGGTGCTCCACATTCACAAACCTCCAAACTGGAACTCCCCATCAAGGATAGAGTTTTAACGTCATTCAGGACATGTAGACCGCAGCCCACCGCCTTCTAGCACCCAATGATAAAAAGGGGTTGGGGCTTGCCATAAGGGCAATAGGGTTTGGAAAATCATATTAGGTTGCTAGGGCTTGACGTGACCAGTCGATTGATCGAGGGGGCCTCTCACGAACCGCCTAGCCCAGATGGGGCCAAAGTGGAGTATTGCATGTCAATGAACTGCTCCATCACTGGGCTCTATCCTGAAGGCATCATGGGTCGCCACTGTGCACAGCCACCGGTGGGCCTCCGATTGGGGAGTCTGTACCTGCTGAAGGTGCAGTCAGGGTGCATCTAACGCTCAGACGAACAGGGCGGAATTAAATTAGTATTTACTTTATTTTAATGGAGACGTGATGTAGAGTCTTTAAGACTGTTCCTCCCACAAAACTGGATCGAACTGTTAGGGCCGATTTCAAAAGCTAAGCTCTATTAGCCAATTATGAGTTTTTTCGTCTCTATAAATTAAGATATTTTCCGAGATAATTGGTCTCATCAGATCAAAAAACAGCAAATAGATAAACTTTAGAATATAATTAAATGTAAAAAGGGTATCTTCAAGAGGAATATTATGGAATATCGGAATGATTACTTAACAAAATTTGAACTCTATAACTATATAATATTATATATTAATAGTGAGTAATATACTTAATATATAGTATGAAGTGGTCAACAATGTGTTTGAAATGGCGAAGGCCGACAATTTTGGGATATTAGTGCTTAATTAAATGTAATACCTAATTTGTTAATTAATTAAGTTTATTAATGAATTAGGCGTGCATATCGGTTTAATGTAAAGGCGTAACCAATCGAGAAAAAGTCGATCTCTGTTGTACATTTCACACCTATAGGCAATTGTGTTTTTATATATACCCGATAAGATGAGGGGGACAACGGCCGAGACAAAAATGATGCTATTGTGCCGATATTTTTTAGAATAAGACTTGATGTGTATTATTTTGAGTTTTTAATGATTTCCTAGGCTGGGTCATTGCTATGTTTGTATCAGACCCGGACAACCTGAGAAGAGCCGAGGGATATAGCGACCGAAACGATGTTTTTATATACCATATTTCTTGCCAAAGGGCTGGTTTAGCTCAGTCGTAGGCGCCTGGAACTAGATATCGCAAGGATCCTCGTTCGATTTTTTATTGTAATTTTCATTTATTTTATTTAGTTTAACCAAATTTGTTGTTTTTTAGGCCGGGTTAGCTCGCACACCTCGGCACAGAAAACACAGCAGTTCACGGACTAGAAACCAAAAGATCTAGTTCGAATAACCGCGATCGCCAAGCTCAGACGTAGCGATAGCAAGGGATCTGTGTCTGGTTAAAAGTAAGAGAGCTGAGTGCTGAGGATGATGTGGCACAAAAACCCCAGCATCAGACGTAAAACTCTCCTTGGTCTAGCGCTGCGTGAAAGGGGATAGGCTCCTCGCTTGTAGGGATCAGTACGCGGGACATTAGGGGGACTGCCCGAGTGACGTTACTATCATTTCAGCAGTTCTTAAATTTTGCATGGCTTTAACTAAAAGGTCGACAATCTTTTATCTTACATATAAAAGAAACAGGCTTCAGTCGGGGCGGCTAGATGTCGGTATTTCGACCAGGAAGTTGACGGGAAGTCGGTTCGCCTTTTTCTAGCGCTAGAACAAGGTGGAAGAGATTGTTTTTGCATCAGAGGTGGAAGGGCGCCACAGCGTCCCGTCAGCGACTCGTCAGAGTTTATTACCTGCTCACATCCTTGTATAAAGTCGTACCCCTGCGGTGTATTCATACCCGAGTTGCGGGGGCGGTTTGCAACCAAGAACTTGTGATCCTAGCCGAACACTCTGGCCTAGATGACTAAAACCTTCGCTCACACGAACACGCCGCGTGTCCATGTCCCGGTTTCGTCGCGATGGTAGCAGCGTGGCCAGACCCGACTCTGAGTCGCGACGATCAGGCGGATGCGTACGTTACGCAGTTAGTTGACCGTGTCTCGGAGAAGTATGTACAGTTACGCTGCATGTAGCGCCGATACTTAGGGCGGTGCGACTATCGGTATCGTTACGATGTACATACATAGATATAAGAGCGGATAATTAATGGTCATTTGGTCTGACACGGAAACAAATAAAACAAACAAAGAAACACAAAAAATTATACCGGTTAAGACCGCTGAAATATTATCGAGTCATGATCATCACAGTCCGATTACGTCATTGTGTTATACTTGTATCGTCCGAATCACTGGAGAGATGATCGGACAAAATGATTGTAGTTGAAGTTGTTCTGAAATGGAAAGCATTTATGGCTCGGCTTCGGCTTGAACCGAGAGGAAGCATTCCGTCGCCAACTTCCGGTGAACCGGTTTTTATATCTACTCGACGGTTCCTTGACAAAGGGAACGGCGACCATTCCTGCGGCGCACATGTTGGACCGACAGGCGATCGTCTTCTCTGGCGTGAATGGAGATTAGCGGTGAAAGAAGTGTGCCGAATAATGAAGATACCACGTACGGAGAATCAGAAAGGAGCCTCAAGAGAAGATCAGAAAATGAGACGTCGTTGGTGCTGGTTAAGGATGATAGAGCGAGCGTATCTATGCAGATTGTTATAGATTGCACATTAGCTGGATCTCACGTCGGACAGTCTACGTGATGCGAGATGACTAAAAGATGTACGCATCGAGCCAGAATACAACGATAAGCAATAGCTTAGAGTTATTCCTGAGATGAGCGAGATGGGTCGCAGTGAGTGGCGTAGACGAATGATAGAATGAAGTCCTGACAGCGTAGCAGCGACTGATTGGAGTAGGAACCAGAAGGAGCAGCAGAGTACGCCGAATGATAAACACACATGATATGACGCACTAGCAGCGCGGTGTAGATCGACCGACCGAATGAGTATACCAGAATAGCGCATGTGAGGAATAGATCACTAACGAAGATTAGCTAATTGCAGTAGCTACCATAGCAGTGTGGCGAGACTAAGCAGCCGCGCACGCTATTATGGAGATAGTATTGGAAAGACGGAGAGTGACAGGCGATAGTGAGGCGCGAGTAGGACCGGCAGCTTAAGGTGTATGTCAACCTTACGATCAGCTGGATGAATAATAGGTGACGCCTATACCAAGACGGGTACCAGGCGCACTCAAAGGTGTAGCTCACTATTGGCCAAGGTGATCACTACTCGACACACCTGGGAATGTGACCATAGTTCAGCGATTGCGTTAGCAGCCACGAGGTCACCGCATTTGACGGTCGCAGACGAGAACGCTAGCAGAGATGAGCTGACCAGACATAGTCGAGCACCGATATATGCACTACGATCAGTCATACTGAGACATGCGGCTACAGTGGACGAGGTTGTTGCGCTCGGCTAGTTACGTGTCGGAGAGCGCCGCAGAATAGACCCAGATACCATATTTTGAGGGACCGCTGTTGAAGAAGCGTAAGTCATAGCAGTGGAGAGCCGTCGCTTTGAGTTTATATAGAGCTTATCGCCAAGCGCTTGACAACCTAGAGAGATCCACGACACGGACCGGCACGACGGTCTTGCATCCGTGTAAGTTCACTCGACGCGATGACGACACGTCATATGGCCGGAATAGTCACAGCAGTATGTCGCGATGCCTCGTATTACAGTAGACCGAGCAACTATCCCGGCGTAAAACGCGTTGCCTCTCGCAATGACCGCAGACGCAGACGTACCCGCATGCCTGCTCGCACCCAATGCCTATCAGGCTGGGGTGGGTGTTTGAATACAAGCCGCCAGGGTACATCCAACATATAGACCCCAAAGGACAGCCCTTTTGAAAAGAACATCCCGGATTAACGAAAAGAACACTCCCGCCGTCTCTGTTGAAAGTCTTTACAGAAGATGGACAGTATATCGAGCAGCCCAAAGGGGAAGTTACACCGTGGCGCGTGAGAGAGACCCGAAAGAAGACACTGTGCCCGCTCAAACTCGCGGGTAGCGACGGAGCGACTTTATGAAACGGTTACTGCGGAATACACGTTTGAATATTGGCGACGAAATGTTTCACGACTGTTTTCGGCGAGGAGACATTGCAGATTGGTGACCGGATCCTCAGTCGTCACGGATTTCCACTCGACGACGCCACCAAATGTTATCATAATCCGATTTTTTTGAGTGGACGAAGAGGAATGTCGATAAAAGCAAATTGAACTTACACAAGTTGCGGAGGTTGAAATTGGTAAAGCAGTGCGTATAACGAAGTTCTCTGTTGGAAGCAAACCGCCTTTCGCCAATGACAATGATTTGTTTTGAGGATCTGAATAAGCAGGTGCGCAAAACATTGGTACATGAGTTTAGTGCGGACAGTCGCCAATTGCCACCGAAGTTATTATGATATTCACACTATCAGTTTTTCTCTCTTTATTTAAATTTGTTGGGGCGGGGGAGGGGAGTTCCCACGGCAGCGTCACGTGGTCTCAGTATATCCCGCTATTAAAGGACTCTTTGTTGTCCCATGTGGGAGAAAAATGATCTCAGACTTGTTAAAATTCTATCTGTTCTTCTCATATAATATTTCGTGTTTTTCATTTGAAATTGGAGTCTGTTTAAAAAATGCGAGAAATGTACACAATAAAGCATGACGTCAACAAGATAGATGATTTTAACGGTATGTTAACTCCTATAGAGTTATTTATGCCGAAGGTTAGAGAATCGCGTTCATTGCACTATATTTATATTTTCTTGCGTAATTGTTTCGGGATACAAATGCACAATAGCGCGCATAAGAGGTAATATCATTAGATTACGTATAAAAAGCGTTAAATTTAATTACATTTCACTGAAATATCCGAAACATTTGGACGGTTAGGGTTAGGGGTAAATGTTAAGGTTAGGTTAGGCTGAGCTACTTCGGGAGTTTCCGACATTAATGCTATTCATACGTAAAATGCGATTCTCGTGATATTATCTCTTAGCGTGCTATTTGCATTAACACCGTTGTGTTCCAAATTTTATTTTGTTTGCAGGGTGGACACTGGGCTCTTTAAATTTGATTGGGCAACGGTCTAGAGAAAGGAACTTTGAATTCAAAACTTCCGCTTAAGAAAATTGACCATGTATCACATTTTTACTCGGTGTGGGGGTGAGTGGTTTGGGTAATATATTGATATATATTATATTATAGTATATATATATATATATTATATATAATAGTATGATTTGATAATTTCTTGAAGCATTTTTCAGTAAAGTAGATATTATTATTTTTTTTTTGAAGGCAATTACAAATGCGTATAAAATAAAATTAGTGGATCCAATGTCTAATGAATTTCCAAGTATGTTCATGCTTTCAGAGACTTGTTTTTAAAAATGGACGCGTCTATGGTGTAGTTGTATTATATATTATTTTTTGGGACGGGTTATAATAAACCCCGTCACGTGGGTTGTTTAGAAAGTCCACGGCGAAAAGAGACGTGATTTCCGTTGTTCAATCAATTTCAATTCATTCTTTTTTTTAATGTATTTATGGAATGTGTATGTTAATTAATTATACATTCGGTGTTTAATTCTAACCTACTGTTTATGAGAGGTTTGTAACTTAGCTATTAATAAACCTTTTCTAATTCTGAGATTACAACATTTGCGTATTATTGGTCTCTATTTTAAATGGAAAACTCATTCTCCTTATTTTTGGCATTTTGATTGAATTTTATGGAAATGAGGATGCGACAATATATATATATATATATATATAATTATATAATATATATAATATATATATAATTGCTTTTTTCATTAAAAATACATAACTTATTGAAGCCGCAACTCCGCTAAGTACTAAACGCTGTCGGTGGGGCTAGAATTTGACTGCATCCATGTTGAGAGGATGAAAGAACCTCTCAAAAAAGGAGAGTCCTTGGTAAGTTTTGAAACCACTGCTCATGGCTGTAGTGGTGAGGCTCCAGTTCTGGAGATCTGAAGAGATCTTCATTGCCTATTTAGCCCATAGCTGGGGGATGAGGGGATTCATACCTATCACAGAGGTATTATTACGCCACTGGAGTTCGAACTCACTACAATGTAGGCAGCCCTCAGCATGCTAGCACAAACGCAGGGTTTCCTCTTAAAATCATCTATATATTGATACGCGTGTTCTAAATCTTCCGTCATTATGATCTGCAACCCACTCTGTTTAAAAATGAGACCGTATCCAAATTTTTCAAGATGTAATACAAAAATGTAAATCCAGATTATGGGGTGTTGCTTAATCGCAGATTTCTCATTTGTCCTATTTTATTTCACCTAATTTTAAAAATAAAACATTTCAAATGGTCTCGCGTCACTTAAATGCTCAACGTAAAATTAAAAAGAATTGAAAGAGAGAGAGGAGAGAAAGAAAGAAAGAAAGAAAAAAGAAAGAAGTTGCATGTTTGTTTTATTTGTAATATTGAAATTATGAATTACTGAATATATTTTGGTAATTTTGTTCTTATGTCGTCCGGTCTCCTGTCTCAATTTAAGCTATGCTTTAATGAGCGAGCGTCAGGCGAATTTTCCTAAGATATTTTCCGAGACGTGTTTTTGTCACTTTTTTGTCGGCAAATTAATGTAGATATTTTAAACGCCTCCCACCAGATTTTTATTGACAAATTAATGTAATATTTTACAACCCCTCTTTTAAGAGAGAAGGAGAGAGAGACGAGAGGAGAAGAGAGAGAGAGAGAAGAGAGAGAGAGAAGAGAGAGAGAGAGAGAGAGTTAAATCAAGATTGTTATACATTTTTTACGTATTGAAGTATTTGCAATAGCTCTTAAGTAAAATATAATAAAACGTTGTAACTAAATTAAATTTTATACTGTGGTATATCCACAGGTCTGTTAAAGTTTAGTGTTACTGAGGAACAATTAAGTCAGTGAGTTTAGATGTCATGAAAGATAGAGAGGTTGCCAAGGGGCGAACTGAGCGTTCGGGCACTTGGATAGTGCCAAGGGCCTAAAGCACCCGAGAGTCTCCAGCAGCGAAAAATCTCCCCTTTTTGAACTTGTCTCATCAATGAGTTATAGCAAAAATAAATAAGTCAATAAATAAATAAAACGAAATAAAAACAAACAAAAACAAACAAAAAAAATAACACTACCAATATGTTTTTGAGTATTGTATTACGAACAGTCGATAAAATGCAATACCCTGTTTTAAAAAAATTAACATCATCATCATCATCATCATCATCATCATCATGTCGCGTTAGTGCACAGATATCCATGGCAGTCTTCCCAACCGCCCCAATCGTTTTCATTGTCTTAACGGGAGGTGCCTCTTCGCAGCATCCAGCATCCGTGCAGAGCTCGCGTGTCCATGTGCTGGTTTCGGCAAGAGCGCTTGTGAGTTCGTTCACTTGCATATCCAGCAGTGTCCACAAAGTCTTGTTCGTCTCACTCGGATGGCTTGTGTGATGGAAGTGAGCAGCTTCCTTGTGAGTGTTGTTTCCACGATTTGCTTAAGATTAGAGCCATTCTTTTGCAACTCCATGTAGCTTATTCCTCGGCGCTTCGTTAAGGTCCAAGTGTTGCAGTCTAACAGTAGTACTGATACAAATACGGCTTGGAAGAATTATCGCTTTAACTTATCAGTGAGATCAGATTTCCTTATGATTGATAATCTGTCTAATAGCAGACCACTGGATTTTGACTGCAACTATTTATATGTATGTCTATTATTAAAGAATATATGTTTTCAAAGATCTGTTTACATTTTATTTACGAAGGAGCGTGGCAAAAATTATTTTTACACAACCCAGAGAGGGGTGTTTCTTTTTCTAGTACTTATAATAAATACAGATAAGAGTAGTTAACAAAATCCAATCTAAAGAAAATATATATGTATAAGAAGACTACAATTTGAATATATTTAAAAGCTTTTAAAACACACACACACACACACACAGCACCAACACCACATTACATTTATATATAATATATATATATCTATATATATAAAAAGTAAAAAAGTTTTGGTATGTACGTGTCGATCTAATAACTCAGAAAAGAGGAGTCACTCAGATTCGAATCTTGCATATAGATTAATATTCTTCTAACTAAGAAACATACCAAATTTGGTTATTGATTTTTACTGATTAAGGGATATACTTAATTAATCATACAAACTCAAACAATTTTTCGTAAAGTATCGTAAGCTGCTGCTGATGATAGGTGTATCAGCAGAAGCTTGGCTGCTGTTATTTCAGCAGAAGAAGAAAGTAAGAAAGAAAGAATATCAGCTGCCGTATTGCTACCAGTCATTCAAAATATCCGCTACAACTATGACTAAATTTTAACGTAAATCAATTTTTTGTCCAATCTTTTAACGTAAAATCAAATCTTTGTCCTAATTCTTAAATAGTACTATCACTTTAATTTATTTACGGTTACATTTTTTTAAATAAGATTTTAAATTGTAATTAAAATAAAGTATTCACCAGTATAGGGTTATATGTAAATAAAAAAACTGATTAAACGAGTTGGTTTTGGTAATTTAATACTATGGTAAAAAAAAGTCTTAATTTTTAGGGAACTAATGAAAACTTTTTAAAACTATGTTTTTAGATTACTATCTTGAGTTTACAAAATAGATATTGCAATACGATAATTCAGCTTAAGGAAATAATGAAATTTAAGAACGAAAACAATGTTTACCTGTTGTTCACATATGTTTACCAATTAAATCAAATGACCGACCGTTTTTTAACAAATTCTATGAAAAAATGAATGTGTTCAAAATAGTTTTTTTTTTTCTTAAAATATGTTAGGGGAATTACTTTTTACGATTACTACTCCTTCTTGAATCAATGAAAAAAAAGCTAACCAAAAAAAACAAACAAACAAAAATTAAAAGCAAAAAAAACAGACAAAAAACGATTTTGAATTTTTTTTCTATAAGATAATTATTCAGATTTTTATAAGTTTCATTAGACGGGATTTTTGTTTTTAATAAACATGATTTCTGAATATTCTATTAAAAAAATGTCAAGTATTAATGACATAAATTGTTTTCAAAACACTCAAAATACAGGATTACACTAAATTAAAAATTCTAATGTTTAAAAAAATCCCCCAAAATAAAACTATCATACATAAATTTTCGGTGATTTTTTAAATTGTTTCTTTAAAATGTTTTCGTCCGGTCATGGACGGGTACTTTTGCTAGTATATATAATATATATATATTATAGTATATATATATAATTATATGAATACACATTGAGCAACAGTATATATATATATATACTATTATATATATATATATATATATAATTTATCTATAATAGAGATTGTGTGTTTTATGTCTGTAACCGAAACTATATTACTAATCGAATCACAATTAACATAGTTATTTACATCACATTGCTCCATGATTTTATTTATATTTAAACTGAATTATTAATAAAATTGCTTCACTTTTTATTCGTGTTGTCCATATCTACATACAAATACACATGCCAATTGTATTTATTATAACAAAAAATACGGTTTGCAGTGTGATGGGAAGGCTTCATTGCATATTGATATTAATGTGATTTTATTAAATGTGTGCTTAGTATTATTGATTTCTAATTGTTTGGTTTTATTTTAATGAATATAAGCAAAACTCTCCAATGAATCTTAAATGAAATCCATTAACAAGAAAAATACTGTCATTTTGTTCTTTATTTCCTAATTTAACTAAATTGTTAACTACTAAATTCAGATGAAAGGCACGGGAGTGTGGAGAGTAAGTTTCATCTTGCTAGTTTTTCCGATTATACCCCCACTCCTGTTACATAATCTTTTACGTTATCTCCTTCGTTATGTTTTAACAATTTTGTACTAAAATTAGAGAACAATTAAGAACGAAAGAGTGACAGTTATTTTTTCTGTTGAAAGTGGGATTTCAATTAAGAACTTCATATTGGAGGGGCAAAGCGGGTCAGCATACATGTAGAGGCATAGTGAGAAACTGGGTCGGTAGGGATTGGGGGCGTAGTGGTTAGGGTGGGCGGCAGATCAGGGAGGCTGTATTCGAGCCGTAGTTGGGGAACAGGGCTTAAAGTGCAGGAAGAAGGGGGCGCACAGACAGATTTTTTGCTTATATGTCATTAAAAAAACCGAACAAGTTAGAAATCAATATACGTAAAGCACACATTTGCTTAGAAAATCACATTTATGGTTTAAACTGAGCTGAATATGATCATAATTAGCCTTGCGCCAATGGCAATGGTCAATTACCGCTATTTTGACTTGTAGTAAAGACTACTGATAATAACAAATGTGGAGCACTGTGTGATCTGTGTTATGGTTATGAGAATACTGGTGACGAGTATGCGAATAAAAAGTGAGAGTAATAGGCCATCTGTGGGGTGAAGCAATTTTATTAATAATCAGGTTGTATATGTATAAATAAATAAAATCATGGAAGAATTGTGAATGTAAAAATAACTATGTCTAATTGTGCATTCGATTAGTCAATGATAGGTGTGTAGCTCGGTACAGACATAAAACAATCTCTAATTATGAATACAGATATATATAAGTAATATATATTATAGTGGAATATATATGATATAGATAATAATAGAACTGTTTGCTCAATCGCAAATGTTTTCATAGCAAATATATATGTAAGATATACTTATATATATAATATATACTGCAAAAGTACCCCCGGTCCATGACCCGGACGAAAACATTATTCAGGAACAATTTAAAAAAAGTCCCGGAAAATTATGTTATGATAGTTTTTATTTGGGGATTTTTTTTAAAACATTAGAATTTTTTATTTTAGTGTAATCCTGTATTTTTGAGTGTTTTGAAAACAATTTTATGTCATAATATTGACATTTTTTTTAATAGAATTCAGAAATCATGTTTTAAAAACAAAATCCCGTATAGAAACTTATAAAAAATCTGATATATTATCTTTATAGAAAAAAAATTCAAATCGTTTTTTGTCTGGTTTTTTTGTTTTTGTTTTTTTTTTGTTTTGTTTTTTTTTTTTTTTTTTTTCAGATTTCATAGAATATATAATCGTAAAAAGTAATTCCCCTAACATATTTTAAGAAAAAAAAACTATTTTGAACATTTTCATTTTTCATAGAATTTGTTAAAAAAACGGTAGTCAGTTGATTTAATGGTACAAACATGTGAACAACAGTAAACATTGTTTTCGTTCTTAATTTTCATTATTTCCTTAAGCTGAATTATCGTATTGCAATATCTATTTTGCTTAAACTCAAGATAGTAATCTAAAAACATATTGTTTTAAAAAGTTTTCATTAGTTCCCTAAAAAATTAAGACTTTTTTTACCATTAGTATTAATTACAAAACAACTCGTTTTATCATTTTTTTATTTACATATAACCCTATACTGGTGAATACTTTATTTTAATTTACATTTAAAATCTTATTTAAAAAATGTAACCGTAAATAAATTAAAGTGAGTGTACATTTAAGAATATGGACAAAGATTTGATTTTACGTTAAAAGATTGGACAAAAAATTGATTTTACGTTAAAATTTAGTCATAGTTGTAGCGGATATTTTGAATGACTGGTAGCAATACGCAGCTGATATTCTTTCTTTCTTACTTTCTTCTTCTGCTGAAATAAGCAGCAGCCAAGCTTCTGCTGATACACCTATCATCAGCAGCAGCTTACGATACTTTACGAAAATCGTTTGAGTTTTGTATGATTAATTAATTATATCCCTTAATCAGTAAAAATCAATAACCAAATTTGGTATGTTTCTTAGTTAGAAGAATATTAATCTATATGCAAGACTTCGAATCTGAGTGACTCCTCTTTTCTGAGTTATAGATCGACACGTACATACCAAAAACTTTTTTTTACTTTTATATATATATATATATATATATATATATATGTATGTGTGTGTGTGTGTGTGTGTGTGTGTGTGTGTGTGTGTTTAAAAGCTTTTTAAATGAATATCAAATTGTAGTTCTTCTTATATATATATTTTTCTTTATATTGGATTTTTGTTAACTACCTTATCTGTATTTATTATAAGTACTAGAAAAAGAAACACCCTCTGGGTTGTGTAAAAAATAATTTTTGCCACGCTCCTTCGTAAATAAAATGTAAACAGATCTTTGAAAACATATATTCTTTAATAATAGACATAATAAATAGTTTTGCAGTCAAAATCCAGTGGTCTGCTATAGACAGATTATCAATCATAAGGAAATCTGATCTCACTGATAAGTTAAAGCGATAATTCTTCCAAGCCGTATTTGTATCAGTACTACTGTATGACTGCAACACTTGGACCTTAACGAAGCGCCGAGAGAATAAGCTACATGGGAGTTGCAAAAGAATGCTGTGTGCAATCTTAAGCAAATCGTGGAAACAACACTCCACAAGGAAGCTGCTGTACGGCCACTTGCCCCCTATCACACAAGCCATCCGAGTGAGACGAACAAGACGTTGTGGACACTGCTGGATATGCAAGAACGAACTCACAAGCGGCGTCCTCTTGCCGAAACCAGCACATGGACACGCGAGCTCTGCACGGATGCTGGATGCTGCGAAGAGGGACCTCCCGAAGACAATGAACGATTGGGGCGGTTGGGGAGAGACTGCCATGGATATCTGTGCTACTAACGCGACATGATGATGATGATGATGATGATGATGATGATGTTAATTTTTTTTAAAAACAGGTATTGCATTTTATCGACTGTCGTAATACAATACTTCAAAACATATTGGTAGTGTTATTTTTTTTGTTTTGTTTTTGTTTGTTTTTTATTCGTTTTATTTATTTATTGACTTATTTATTTTTGCTATAACTCATTGATGAGACAAGTTCAAAAAGGAGATTTTCGCTGCTGGAGACTCTCGGTGCTTTAGGCCCTTGGGCACTATCCAAGTGCCCGAACGCTCAGTTCGCCCCTGGCAACCTCTCTATCTTTTCATGACATCTAAACTCACTGACTTAATTGTTCCCACAGTAACACTAAACTAACAGGACCTGTGGATATACAAAGTATAATAATTTAATTATTACAACGTTTAATATATTTACTTAAGAGCTATTGCAAATACTTCAATACGTAAAAAATATAACAATCTTGATTTAACTCTCTCTCTCTCTCTCTCTCTCTCTCTCTCTCTCTCTCTCTCTCTCTCTCTCTCTCTCTCTCTCTCTCTTAAAAGAGGGGTTGTAAAATATTTACATTAATTTGTCAATAAAAATCTGTGGGGAAGCGTTTAAAATATCTACATTAATTTGCCGACAAAAAAGTGACAAAAACACGTCTCAGAAATATCTAGGAAATTCGCCTGACGCTGGCTCACTAAAGCATAGCTTAAATAGACAGGAACCAAATATAGATTCCATAATTCATAATTTCAACAAAATAAACAAACATGCAACTTCTTTCTTTTCTTCTTTTTTCTTTCTTTTTTCTTTTTTTTTTTTTTTAATTTTACGTTGAGCATTTAAGTGACGCGAGACCATTTGAAATGTTTTATTTTAAAATTAGGTGAAATAAAATAGGACAAATGAGAAATCTGCGATTAAAAACACACCATAATCTGGATTTACATTTTTGTATTACATCTTGAATAATTTGGACGGTCTCATTTTTAAACAGAGTGGGTTGCAGGATCATAATGGACGGAAGATTTAGGAACACGCGTATCAATATATAGATGATTTTAAGAGGAAACCCTGGCGTTGTGGCTAGCATGCTGGGCTGCTACATTGTAGTGAGTTCGAACTCCAGTGGCGCTAATAATACCTCTGTGATAGGTATGAATCCCCTCATCCCCCAGCTATGGGCTAAATAGGCAATGATAGGATACTCTTCAGATCTCCAGAACTGGAGCCTCACCACCAGATGCAGTTTAAACTTACCAAGGACTCTCCTTTTTTGAGGGTTTTCCCTCTCAACAGTGGATGCAGTCAATATTCTAAGCCCCACCGACAGCGTTTAGTACTTAGCTGGAGTTGCTTCAATAAGTTTATGTATTTTTAATGAAAAAAGCAATTATATATATATATATATATATATATATTATATATATATATATATATATATATATATTGTCATCCTCATTCCATAAAAATTCAATCAAATGCAAAAATAAGGAGAATGATTTTTCCATTAAAATAGAGACAATAATACGCAAATGTTGGTAATCTCAGAATTAGAAAAGGTTTATTAATAGCTAAGTTACAACCCTCATAAACAGTAGGTTAGAATTAAACACCGAATGTATAATTAATTAACATGCACATTCCATAAATACATTAAAAAAAGAATGAAATTGAAATTGATTGAACAACGGAAATCACGTCTCTTTCGCGTGGCGTTCTAACAACCCACGTGACGGGTGTTTATAACGTCCAAAACAAATATATATATAAACACACAAGACCGCGTCCATTTTAAAAACAGTCTCTGAAGATGAAGATACTTCGAAATTCATTAGACATTGGACACTATTTTATTTTATACGCATTGTAATTGCCTTCAAAAAAATAAATAATAATATACTTTACTGAAAAATGCTTCAAGCAAATTATCAAATACTATTTTATATATATATATATATATATATATATATATATATATATATATATACCCAAACCACCACCCCCACACGAGTAAAATGTGATACATGGTCAATTTCTTAAGCGGAGTTTTGAATTCAAAGGTTTCCTTCTTCTAGACCGGTTGCCCAATCAAATTTAAAGAGCCCAGTCCACCCTGCAAAAAAAAAAATTTGAAACAACGGTGTTAATGCAAAATAGCACGCAAGAGATAATATCACGAGAATCGCATTTTACGTATGAATAGCATTACATGTCGGAAACTCCCGAAGTAGCCTAACCCTAACCTTAACACTTACCCTAACCTAACGTAAATGTTTCGGATATTTCAGTGAAATGTAATTAAATTTAACGCTTTTTATACGTAATCTAATGATATTACCTCTTGCGCGCTATTGTGCATTTGTACCGAAACAATTACGCAAGAAAATATAAATATATGTGCAATGAACGCGATTCTCTAACCTCTCGGCATAAAATAACTCTATAGGAGTTAACATACCGTTAAAATCAATCAATCTGTGTGACGTCATGCTTTATTGTGTACATTTCTTCGCATTTTTTAACAGACTCCAATTCAAATGAAAAACACGAAATATTATATGAGAAGAACAGAATATAATTTTAACAAGTCTGATTCATTTTTCTCCCACATGGGACCAACAAGAGTCCTTTAATAGCGGATATACTGAGACCACGTGACGCTGCGTGGTTCCCCTTCCCCGCCCCAACAAAATTTAAAATAAAGAGAGAAAAACTGATAGTGTGAATATCATAATAACTTCGGTGGCAATTGGCGATGTCGGCACTAAACTCATGTACCAGTGTTTTGCGGCACCTGCTTCATTCAGATCCTCAAAACAATCATTGTACATTGGCGAAAGGCGGTTTGCTTCCAACAGAAGAACGTCGTTATACGCACTGCTACCATTGTCAACCTCCGCGACTTGTGTAAGTTCAATTTCTTTTATCGACATTCCTCTTCGTCCACTCAAAATATCGGATATGAAATCATTGGGGGCGTCGTCGAGTGGGAATCCGTTGACGCTGAGGATCCGGTCACCAATCTGCAGTGTCTCCTCGCCGAAAACAGTCGTGAAATCATCGTCGCCAATATTCAACACGTGTATTCCTGAGTAACCGTTCAAAATCTGCTCGTCGCTACCCCCGAGGATTTGAGCGGCCAGGGTCTTCTTCGGGTTTCTCTTCACCGCCACGGTGAACTTCCCCTTGGGCTGCTCGAATATACGTCTCATCCTCTTCAAAGACTTTTTCAACAGAGACGGGGGTTGTTCTTTTCGTAATCCGGGATGTTCTTCAAAATGGCTGTCCTGGGGTCATTATTGATGTCACCCTGCGGCTGTATTTTCAAACACACCCAGCCTTGATAGCATTGAGTCAGCAGCTGCTGTACTCGGTCGGATGTCATGTTCTTCACGCTAATTCCATTGACGCCGAGAAGACGATCGCCGGGTTTCAACATGGTGCGCGAATGGTCGCCGTTTCCTTTGTCAAGGACGTCGTAGATATAAAAACCGGTTTCACCGGAAGTGGCATCGATGCTTCTCTCGGTCAATGCGAAGCCGTAGCCATAACTGCTTTCCTTCAGAACAACTTCGAATACATCCATTTTTGTCCGATCAATTCTCTCCAGTGATTCGGACGATACAGTAGTAACACAATGACGTAATCGACTGTGATTGATTATGACGTCATAATATTTCAGTTTAATGGTATTTATTTTTTTTTGTTTTTTATAGAAAATGCATAATTTTCTATAACTATATGTGAGATGGTGCGATGACGATAGTCGCCGATGGTTAGACCGAATGACTAACTTCGACGACAGCAGGGTCGCGACGCAAAGTCGGGCGGCACCGCTAGCTACCATCGCGACGGTAAACCGGGGACATGGACACGCGGGGCGTGTTCGTGTGAAGCGAGGTTTAGCTCAGTCGGTAGAGTGTTCGGCTAGGAATCACAAGGTTCTTGGTTTAATACCGGCCCCCGCCAACTCGGCGTATGGGTAGCACAGGGATCTGAGCGGTAAACTGAGGAGCTGACGGTAGGTGTGGCGCTCTACCTCTGATGCTAAAACAATCTCCTTGGTCTAGCGCTAGTGAAAAGGGGATAGACTCCCTCGCTGTCTGGCTGATACCGACATTAGGCTGCCCCGACGACTTTTCTTTTATATGTGAGATAAAACATTTCGACTTTTTAGAATAGCCATGCAAAATTTAAGAAATTGTTGGAATGAAGTAAGTCATCGGGGCGGCCTAATGTCGGTATGAGCCATACAGCGAGGGAGTCTATCCCCTTTTCACTAGCGCTAGACCAAGGAGATTGTTTTTACGTCTGAGGTGGAGCGCCACACCTAGCATCAGCTCTTACTTTTACAGCACAGATCCCTGTGCTACTCGTACGCTGAGTTGGCGAGGGCCGGTATCGAACTAGGAACCTTGTGGTTTCTAGCCGAACGCTCTACCGACTGAGCTAACCCGGCCCTAAAAAACACAAATTTGGTTAACTAAATAAATAAATGAAAATTTACAATTAAAAAATCCAACGAGGATCCTTGCGATTTCTAGTCAAGCGCTCTACCGACTGAGCTAAACCAGCCCTTGGCAAGGAAATATGGTATATAAAAACAACGTTTCGGTCGCTATATCCTCTGGCCTTCTTCAGGTGTTCCGGGTCTATACAAACATAGCAATGACCCAGCCTAGGAAATCATTTAAAATCAAAATAATACACATCAAGTCTCATCTAAAAAAAATCGGACAAATAGCATCATTTTTTGTTTTCGGGCCGTTGTCCTCATCTTTATCGGGATATATAAAAACACAATTGGCCTAATAGGCTGAAATGTACATACAGAGATCGACTTTTTCTCGATTTGGTTACGCTTTACATTTAAACCGATATGCACGCCTAATTCATTTAATTATAATTAATTAATTAACAAATTAGGTATGACTTTAATTAAGCACATAATATCCCAAAATTGTCGGCCTTCGCCATTTCAAACACATTGTTTGACCACTTCATATATATATATATATATATATATATATATATATATATATTAAGATCAAATTCTGTTAAGTAATTCATCCGATATTCCATAAAATATCCTCTTAAATACTTTTTTTTACATTAATTAATCTTTAAAAGTTTTATGCTATTGCTGTTTTTGATCTGATGAGACAATTTATTCGGAAAATATTTAATTTATAAAGAAAAAAATCAATTGGCTAATAGACTTAGCTTTTGAAATCAGCCATAACAGTTCGAATCCAGTTTGTGGAGAAAGTTTAGATTAGATCACGTCTCCATTAAAATAAATAAAATACTTAATTTAATTCCGCCCTGTCGGCTGGAGCGTTAGAATGCTCGACTGCACCTCTGCAGAGGGGTAAGACTCCCCCAATGGAGCCACCTGTTGGCTGTGGGTGGCGACCCATGATGCTTCAGGATAGAGCCCAGGTGGATGAGCAGTTCATGACATGCAATACTCCACTTTGGCCCTATCTTGGGCTAGGCGGTCGGAGAGGCCCCCTCCGATCAATCGACTGGTCACGTCAAGCCCTAGCACCTATATGATTTTCCCAACCCTATTGCCCTTATGGCAAGCCCCAACCCCTTTTTATCATATGGGTGCTAGAAGGCCGTGGCTGCGGGTCTACATGTCCTGGGAATGACGTTAAACTCTATCTGATGGTGAGGTTCCAGTTTTGGAGGTTTGTGGAATGTGGAGCACCCCTTCCCCACCATTGCTCCCTGGTCCACTCTGAACCGGAGTGGTAATACCTGTTAGGGTCCCATCTATGAGTTAAATAGAAAAATGTATTTATAAAAAATTGTATTATCCATTAAGAATTGATTTATTTCAAAACTTTATCGGCATTAAATGACCCACTGAGGTTGATATGCCGTAAAACAAAACAAAACAAACCAAATTGATTTAATTACAATATAATGACGCAATTGAAAAAATAAAACAACCAGTAATTTCCAATTCAAAATCCATTACTCCCAAGTCCACTCTGACCCCGATTGGTAGTACTTGTTATGTCCCATGGGTCAAAAACATCTGTTTGAAAATTATTTGCATTCGATAGGACTGTATCCCCCCCCCAAAAAAAACTCTTTAAAACAACTTCAAAAAAATGTAAATATGAATGAATAATAAACGCAATTTCTAACATCCAGGCCTAGAATAACCCTAGACGATATGAAATGCGGTTAAAAACGATCTATCAATCAACAAGAGAAAAATACTGCGTTGTCGATGGGATTTAGAATACGCAGACTGCATCTTCTGCCGAGGATAAGACCCCACAAAAAAAGGAGTGTCCAGTGTATGATAAACTGCATCTAAGGGTGAAGTTTCAATTCTGGAACTCTGAGAAATGTGAAGTATCCCTTTATCGCCATTACTCCCAGGTCCACCCTGACCCGGAATAGTAGCACCTGTTTGGGTCCCATAGAGTTAAATAGATTTTTTTAAATGAGTATTAAAATATGTGTTTTAAAAATCTGTTTGAAAAAAAACTAAATGCCCAACAAGAATGACTCAAAACCACATCCAGTTCTGGAAAACTAAATTTAAAATTGTTAGACTCCGCTTAAGAAATTGGCCATGGGTCACATCCTACTTGTCCTAAGTGGTTGGTAAATATATACGTATATCTAGGGAAATGTAGATCCATACCTTTCTCCAGCGAATTTAGCATAGTTTAAACCTATTAAGTGTTAGACTAACCTGCACACCCCTATATGAATGGGAAGGTTGGTAAATGTATAAATTAGATCAACTCAACCTGTCTCTTCTTTTTATTCGTATTGGATTCGTCCTTACATTAATTCCATTCGGAATCCAACACCCCGTCGACGGAATTCGTATTTGCTGACAACTTCAAATTATAAAAAAAACAAGTAAGTCGTTTTTTTTAATTAAGTAGTTATTAATGTTGCAAGTTGAATACAAAGAAACAGTTTAAATAAAGAGTATTTTTAAAAAGTTGACATCATTTGAGATGTAAAGGGTGTTTCAGAAAAATCAAATTTCGTAATTTGATTGACCAATTCTAATATATATGATTTAAGAAATAATTTTCATTAATTTCACGTGTACTGATAAATGCTGGTGGTTGACCCTCAGCTACTGCTTTCTTTTATATGATAAAAGGGCCAGGTGTTTGCCATAAGATCGATTCGAAGAATACGGTTGCGACTATCATTTAGGTGCTCGGCATAACATGACTAGTCGATTGCTTGGGTGGAGCCTATCCAACCACCCGTTTACCCAAAGTAAATGTCGAAGTGGAATGGTGCGTGTCACGGCACCACTTAGTATCCGAACCGCCACTCACAACCAACTGGGGGGGGGGGGAGTAATTATCCCTCTGCAAAGGTACAGTCGGTGCATTCAACAGCCCCAGCTGATAGAGCGAGAGTGTTTTAGAAAAAATCAATATCATTTCGTAATCTAAAAACTTGACCAATTCTCGTTCAAATGATCTCAAATATTAACAGCATGTGTAGAAACGAGTCAAACTACTATTAATGTTGAAACGCATTTTCTTTTCCAATGAATGGCATTTCTATACCTGAAAAGAAAAGGAAACATTAGATATAGACTTTTGAGTTGTTTCAACACACGCTGTTAGAATTTGATCATTTGAACGGGAAATTGTCAAATTATTAGATTACGAAATTGTATCAATTCTTTTCTGAAACGCCTTGTATATCTGCAAATATTTCGTCCGGTTCGCCATAATAACGCAGGCGTTATTTCTTAAGGTAAATTTGCTCTTCAGAATAAATGAAATTATCGGTGTTTGTACAGAATATCCCACCCATAAAAATGTACGTTAATTTTCTTATGGGACAAAAAGAAATATATAAAAATAAAAATTGTAGCCATTTGCTCCATTTTTTTTTTTTTTTTTTTTTTTTTTTTTTTTTTTTAATGAAGAGTTAAGGGTTCTTCTCCAGAATAGGCCACTACGAAAATTGGTCAATTGCGCGCCAAAAATAGGACAAATCGCCATTTGCAGTAGTCTACCTACGAAAAGTGCTACATGTGATTAGAGGATTTACAGAAGGGGGAAGGTAAATTCCATGATTCTAGAAGGCAGGAGCTTGCAACAATGCCACGTTGCGAACAAAAACTTCCGTAGGTCTTGAAGTATTCAGAAAAAAAACTCTGGAGACTTGTTAATAAGGCTTTAATGGCGAATAAATGTCTACATAACTTTTACACTGAAGAGTAGTAACAAGGGGGTTAACAACTAAGGGTCAAAAGGAGATAAGTTCAAAGTTTACAAGAGGGGCGCTGAAGAGTATAGAATACGACAGTGTCTGCTAAAGGTAGACTTGTTTGTCAATAGGAAATCTACCGATAGCGAAAACCGTATAGAATGTAATAAATGGTAATAAAGAGGAGACTTACCACCTCTGATTGTTAATTAGGGTATATTCGGTTTTTGTCATCTTGGTATCCTGCCCTAAATTACGCTATGGCTTCATGACCTGTGCTAGTTATTTACCGACTAGCGGCTTGAAGACGTGTTTATCGACATATTAAAGCGAGAAGAAAGCGATATTTTACAGCCCCTCCTCCGTTTTTTTTAGTTTTTTTTTTTTTTTTTTTTACACAAGCAAGTGTAAATATTATAACCTCCCCTCCATTGCCTTTAAAATATTTTTTTACGAAACTCGGTCGTATATGTTGTCATATTTCGTTATTTATTATATATTAAAAACGTGACATCTGTTTTTAATTTTACAAAAATACCTTAAAGTGGGGGTATATTTACATTTACTTATCGAAAAAAACGGAGGGGGCTGTAAAATATCGCTCTGTTTTTGGCGTTTTTTTTTTTTTTGCACTGTTATTTTTTGGGGGGTAGTGATATTAAAATTCAATAGAATATAATGTATACATTTATTAAACTGGACATCTCTGATACTCGACGTTAAATCGTGAATTACCAAATTTGTTCAAAGAAAAAGTCACTTATACTTTTATACTCAAGCAGGAAGATTAACCACGGTGCGAGACATGCTAAACACTCTACACTCTCAAACATTTCCTCATGGAGTGTGGAGTTTTCTCTCCAATCAATATTATTATTACTAGCAAGAATATCTGCCCCCCAGGCGTAAGTATTTAAGTTTTAATGTAATGAAATATATCAAATTAGTCGAACTAAGTTAAATGAGAGTATATAAAAAAGACTAAACTTATTTCAGTTATATTGTAATTGGTTTCTATATAAAATCATTCATAAGATTGATTGGAGACTAAAACAATAAAATTTGAGGTCAATGACACTAAGTAATTATTTAGTAAACCCGGTTTTGTTAAAACCAGTATGCAAATTAACCACACCATATGTTAGGGAAACCTTTATTTCTTAGTCATATATAAAACATATTGCAGAATTTTAAACGCTCTAATAACATGGGCTGTTTTGAGGCAACTCTAATGCAAATTTACTTTAGACATCGTTGATAAGATTTATTTCATGTATTAATGGTTTTTATATTAATTGGTTATTGATAAACTTAGGCAATTATCGAGGGTATTGTGACGTAAGCAGTAACGTAGTTTCGGATACAGACACCGAATCTCCATTATAAGTTTTTAACTTTCGAATTTTGTTTTGTAAGTTTTCGTTCGAAAGTTAATTATAAACAGAAAAAAAAACGAAGTTTAAACTTCAGAGGTCATATGTTTTTAATTTAATATTTAATTACTATTAATTATATTTAATTCCACCTGCAAGTGTTGTTTGCTTACCATCTTTCTGTTTTGCAGGAATAATTCCAAGACGCGAGTGTATAAAAATACGTGTTTATTTGTCTCCGTCATTCCTGGTACTGCTCCGCAGTCAAAGCCCCTTAAGGCATTACAGATATTGAGGCCGCTTATGTATATAAGTCGACCAACACTTTCCCCGGACGCTCCACTGATTTCGTTCAATTTTTATGGCTCCTTATGTTCAATTTAAATTTCGGATTATTGCATATTATTGAATTTTTTCAATATCTAAATTCAGAATTAATGGAGGTTTATTCAATGTTTTGTTTTTGTTTTTTTGTTTTGTTTTTTTTGTTTTTTGTTTTTTGCGTGTGTAGTAGTAGTAGCAGTTATGGTTGTGTTGGATGTTACTAGATTGAGTTAAAGATCAAGTGGACATAAACTCGGGGTCCAAAACTGATCATTAATTGCCTTTAAATCAATTCAAAGTTCAAATGTGTATTACATTGTAGATTGAACCTCTACTTTATGATCATCTAAGTAGCTCCAGTTTTTAAAGAAATTTTCAAAAATAGAATAAATTTTTCCGAAAGAATGTCACTTAATTTATTCGCGTGCATTAAGACCTAAGCATGTCTGTTTTTAAATATAAGTCTCGCGTTGTAACATTCCATTGCGTGAGCACGCTTCACATTATAAAAACGCTGAACAAGCCTCCGTTTTAATATTTTGATATTTTTGACCGTCTGATGCATGAAACTGCAGTTACGGAATATTAACACCATAATATTTAATCTCTTATATATATATTATAGAGGTGCGTGGGAAATGGACTCGTCAATCCGAGTTCAAATCCTAGACAAGGCTGTTTGCATTCCACTTAGCGCTAATGCCCTTAGGAAATGTATGAATCCATATATTCTCCCTCCAGCTATGGGTAAAATAGTAGGGTAGACTGGGCTCTTTAACCTTGGGTAGGTAACCAGTCTAAGAGAAGGATAACTCTGAATTCAAAAATCCTGAGGTCAGTCGTTGATTGGGTTTCTGGCATCCCTCGTGCACAAATTCTTTCCTATCGACTTTTCCAAAAAGTGCGGAATTGTCCAATACAAGCCTTCAACAGTATAAACAAAACACTGTTGATTGTTCATCCAATGAACACTCATGCGTCGAAAAATCGTCGAGAGAGTGTGTGTGTGTGTGTATATATATATATATACCACTTTACAGAAGGCCATTTCTACAAGCAGTTCTGAGCCTGCGGATGGCTAAGGAGTCCATCTTTGCTTTTACGTTCCCTGTCACACAAATGGCACGTGAGACCCCCGGCTTCTTCTCGAAATGGCCGTACGTGGCAGAGCATGATTGTAAAGTTACTCCTTCCCTATTTTAAGAATCTTATAATTTATTTTTTAATCATTTTTTTTTTTTTTTTTTTTTTTTTTTTACAAAAATGAATGAGAACGCACATACATTGAGTTTTATTTAAATTTCTATATGGGCATCAACATTCACCTCCAGCCTCTCGGAAATCGCTTCGGCTGATCTTCCCAGGAATTTTCGTGGAATGGCAGAAATAAATTTTCGTATTCCTCCAAGTTCTTAAGTCGTTGATTTATTTATTTACTTATTTTTAGAGTAGACTTGCTCCTTCAACAAACCGCAAAGAGTTGCTTGGTTTTAAAACACAGCTTCTGGCAGGTCATTCATGCGGACCACGCCTACTTATCCATCTCCCAGGAAAATGTTGATTCAGCCATTCACGAACAACAATATCAAAATGTGGAGGAGCACCATCAAATAATAGATTTAATTGCCATATATTATGGAACATGCATTAAAGAATTGAGAAAAATGTAACTGTATATAAAAAAATTAGTTATTGAGTTAATTTTAAATAAATATATATATATATATATATATATATATATATATATATATGTGTGTGTGTATATGTATGTGTGTGTGTATGTATATGTATATGTGTGTGTATGTATATTGCTTGAAGGCAATTACAATGCGTATATCGCATAAAATTCGATAATTATAGAAAATATTCATGACAAGTGAATCTCGACAAAGAATTGTTCGGTGTGTAGAACATCGTACAGACTGTTTCAACTTTATTAAGTCTCATCAGCGATGTATACTAACGATTTCCTTCCGACAAAAATCGAAACTGGGACTTCAGCAGGTATAGTTATAGACTATACTGCTTCGGCCACGATACGCACCGGACAATCCTTGCGAAATTAACTTGTCAATGATACTGATACACCTCTACCATATGAGGTACGGGGACGTTGAGTGAACAATAACAAACCAGGTCTATGCCTCGGCGAAGGAAAATAAGATTTTGGATGTTTGTTTTTTAGAAGCATTGTTGGATAAAGTATATATTATTATTTATATATTTGCTTGAAGGCAATTACAATGCATATCGCATAAAATTCGAGAATTATAGAAAATAATCATGACAAGTGAGGGAAATCGTTAGTATACATCGCTGATGACTTAATAAAGTGGAAACAGTCTGTACGATGTTCTACACACCGAACAATTCTTTGTCGAGATTCACTTGTCATGATTATTTTCTATAATTATCGAATTTTATGCGATATACGCATTGTAATTGCCGTCAAGCAAAAATATAAATAATAGTATATACTTTATCAACAATGCTTCTAAAAAACAAACATCCAAAATCTTTATATATGTATGTGTGAGAGAGCATTAAAAGAACCCACCTCAAAGAGGTTTTTTTCACGGAACAGATGGACTTGCTACTACTAACACACTCCTCTACCCAGATTATAATAGCATGTCAAACCCTCAAACAATATTTCAATTTCTATAGTTCTTTTATAATGCTACCTTTAAAAAAAAAACTAAAAACAATTTCTTCATACAAGAAATTTTCTCCTGACGATGACCTAAGGTCGAAACTAGTTGAGAATAAATAACATAAGAAATATTCATGTTTGTCTTATCACTTTTTGTTCATACTTATATGTATGTATGTATGTATGTGTGTGTCTATATATGTATGTATATGATTAAAACTTAAAGCTTAGAGCGTTTTAATACGTGAACTAGTGATTATACACGAACATGCAGAGTAATATCAATATTTTTCTAGAATAAAACCGGATAAAGTCACGACTGTTTTAATATATATATATATATATATATATATATATATATATATATATATATATATATATACACACACACACACACACACACACACACACACACACACACACACTTCATTTATCCAAATCTTAACTAAAATATACAAATTATCGATTGTGAATACTGGTCCTCAAACTTGTATAGAATGTTACCCCAATGAATCAATACAATATATACTTTTAGTTTGAAAGGAAACCAATACAAAAATCCTTTTACTTGAAAAGCTTTCTCCAAAAGATAAGTTTTTTGTCTTCTATTTTTAGGGAGTTGCTTTATCCTATTTGATAAATTGTTTAAAACGAAAGTTTTGTCCGTATGTTTTTCCAAGTAGGCATGGTTAAAATTTCATGTTTTTAACCCCCACCCCACCCCACCCGATGAGTCCGAATTCAACAGAACTCTGAAAAGAAAAAATAACGTAATTTTGTATTATGAAGATTTTAATCACATCTATATAGTGTTTTTACAGTCTTTAAAATGGGATAATTTTTTAAATTAAGACCAATATGTCAAAATGGCGTTTTTTTTTTTTTTTTTTGTGGAGGTTGTTTTTTTTTTTCTTTTCTTTTTGCTCTTTGTATTTTTCTCTTTAACATGATTTATTTCATTGTTATAGAAAATTCATATTAAAAATATATTTAAGTTTATACTCTGTTCTTACGGAAAAGATTAAATGACAATTTGAAATGTTAATTTTTTAAACTTTTTTGATAAGTTTAAAGAATAGTAGCGGCGCTGTCGTATCGAAATTTTGGCCATACCAATTTTCAAGAATGCCAGATCGGTTTGGCAATTCTTTGATAATTTGAAACTTTCATTTTTTTTTTTTTTTTTTTTTTTTTAGTAGGTATGAAAAGGGTACCTCAGTATTGGATAACTGTTTCTAACACCTCGTCTCACACCTCGTCTCCCATGGAGCAAATGCTTCATTCTTTTACGTAAGACAAAATATAAATTATAATCTTGGCTGCTTCTACGGGCTAACAGTCCAACCATTTCGTTAAACGTTTTTATACTATGCCCTAATCAATGAAGCCAATGTCAGGAGATAATCATTTATCTTGAGAATGTACATATCCATTAGGGGGCATCATGGGGTGTCACATAACAACCAAAAAAAAACAATCTCTATCTAAAATCATGTTTATTTAGTCAC
>CM042150.1:31325269-31327769 GCA_023376005.1 Doryteuthis pealeii | reverse complement strand
TGGGACGCAAAATATCGGTGGGTTATATAAAGGGGAAACTAATTACAGTATAAATAAAAAGATGTGTGTGTTCAAGTAACTATTAAAACATAGCAATTGTTTTCCTAAATTTCACACAGTTCAGATTTTAAGTATTCCTTTCTTCTACTAAACTGCATACAATTATATTGTGTGAGTATTTCAAACTATTGATACTTTACAAAGACATGAAAGCAATGGCTCCTTCACCTGATGGCGACTCCGATTTCTTTGACACTCTCTGAAGTCCTAAAAGGAGATATATTAAAATCAGTTTTTATTCATAATATGCATCGACTACGTACTGCGAACGTAATTAGATCTTGGAAAATTTAGCGCTTCATGCAAATACGCCTGCAGATTCCCTGCTGCTTAGAGAAGACAGCAAGAGGCATTGGCCTCTGTGAACTCGGTTTTATCGGAGTTCACGTGTTTTAAGTAAGATGGAGGCATCTCCGCAGTGGATGCTAAGCTTCTAAAAAATAGTTTCAGTTCACATACCTCGGTAGTAATATCTCATTGACAGAAAGCGATGTCAATATACACATAGGAAAGGTAGGAACTGCTATTCTAATAAGATAAAACAAGATTTTTTTCCGAGCTGTAGCTGTGTCAGTGCTAATGTATGGTTACACCACTTTGACTCCGTCGAAACGCTTACAGAACAAGCTGCATGGGAACTACACAAGGATGGTGCGTGTTGTATTGAACAAATCTTGGTAGCAGCACCGTCCAAAAAAAGCAGCTGTACAACCACTTGCCCCCTATCACACAAACCAAAAGTAAGACGTGTAACGGCTGCCCCGGTCTGGATAAAGTGAATGCATAACAATTCTTACTGATGTAATTAATTTTATTCAATTAACACCGTGAAACTGTAAGAAAACAAATAGCATTTAATAACAGCGATTACAACAAAGAACAATTTAAAAGAATCTCAAAATACAGAAACTTCAACAAATAGACATATCAAGAGATAGAAACTCACAGCTTGTTGCTTCATTCCGACCAACCTGGCAGCGATAATCTAACTAAAGGTCCCCTTTCCACTTTTTGGTTAGGGTTCATAGACCGCAGAAACTAGTGCTCTGCACCAAATGAAGTTAACTCTTAAACTACCCTAAATTTAATACTCTTGGTGGTAGTTAATTTATACAAACAAAAATATTCGTATAAAAATAAAACATAATTAAACTGGTCAGTTTGTAGCGGCAGCTACAAGACGAACAAGGTGTGCTGGACACTGCTGGAGAATCGAGGATGAATTCATAAATGACGTTCCCTTGTGGACACCTACACATGGACACAAACGTAAGCCAACTAACAAAAACCTACATCAATTTCAATCGGCTGGTTTACGTCAAGCCCTAGCACCTATATGATTGTCCCAACCCTATTACCCTTATGGCAAGCCCCAACCCTTTTTATCATATGTGCTAGGCGATGGCTGAGGGTCTTCATGTCCTGGGTATGACCTTAAATTCTATCTGATGGTGAGGTTTTAGTTCTGGAGGTCTGGGATATGAGGAGTACCTCTTCAACACTATTGCTCCCAGGTCCACTCTGACCGGGAGTGGTAGTACCCGTTAGTCCCATCTATGGGTTAAATAGAAAAATGTTTATAAAAATATGAGTATCCATTAAGAATGAATTTATTTCAAAACTTTTGTCTGCATTAATTGACCCACTGAGGTTGATATGCCGTAAAACAAACAAACCTACATTAATCAGCTCTGTGCAGATTCTGGATGTCGTGCGGAAAACCTGCTAGAGGCAATGACCGGTAGGAACGGGTGATAAGTCATGGGAATCCGTGCTGTCAGTATGATCTGATGATATGGTTTCCTAAGTTGCACACAATTATATTGTATGAGTTTTTCAGGTAGTTATATAGTTTAATACCTAATAATTATACTTTTTAAGTAATTATAGCTTCAAGTAACTTCAAACCTATTTAACCTGTAGATGAGACCCTAAAAGATACTACCACTCAGGGTCAGAAAGGACATGGGGGTAATAGCAGCGATGGGGTACTCCATATTCTCCAGAACTTGAGCCTCACCACTGGATGTAGTTTACTGTAATACCCAGGACATCCCTTTTTAATGTGTGTTATGGAAATCACATTAACTGTTGGCTATGGATGGCGACCCGTGATGCTTAAGGGTGGAACCCAGGTGGCTGAGCAGTCTGACATTCAACACTCCACTTTGACACTTACTTAGACTAGACGGGCTTTCGGAAATGTCCCCTCCGATCAATCAGCTGGTCACGTCAAGCCCTAGCACCTATACGATTGCGCCAACCATATTGTCTTTATCGCAAACCCCAACCCTTTTTATCAGATGTGCTAGAAAGCAGTGGCTGGGTGGGGCTAGGGTCTTGTGTGTGACGTTAAATTGTATCGAATGGTGAAGTTCCGATTTTGGAGCTGTGGAGTACCTCTTCATTGACATGAGTCCCTTGTCTTCTTTGACCCGGA
>CM042150.1:31290269-31322769 GCA_023376005.1 Doryteuthis pealeii | reverse complement strand
TCTCTATCTCTCTCTATCTCTATCTCTCTATCTCTCTCTTCTATCTACTCTCTCTATCTATCTATCTCTCTTTATCTCTCTATCTATCTATCTATCTATCTATCTCTCTCTCTATCTCTCTCTATCTCTCTCTATCTATCTCTCTCTATCTCTCTCTATCTATCTCTCTCTATCTATCTCTATCTATCTCTATCTCTCTCTATCTATCTCTTCTCTCTCTATCTATCTCTCTCTCTATCTATCTATCTCTCTCTATATCTCTCTATCTCTATATCTCTCTATATCTCTCTATCTATCTCTCTCTCTCTATATCTATCTCTCTCTAATCTATCTCTCTCTATATCTCTCTCTCTCTATATCTCTCTCTCTATATATCTCTCTCTCTCTATATCTATCTATCTATCTCTCTCTATTCTATCTCTCTCTTATATCTATCTCTCTCTATAGTATCTACTATCTCTCTCTATATCTATCTATCTCTATCTATCTCTAGCTATCTCTATCTATATCATCTATCTCTTATATCTATCTCTATATCTATCTCTCTTATATCTATCTCTCCTATCTATCTCTCTCTCTATCTCTCTATATCTATCTCTCTCTATATCTATCTCTCTCTATCTATCTATCTATCTATCTATCTCTCTCTATCATCGATCTATCTCGTCTATTCTATCTATCTATCTCTACTATCTATCTATCTATCTCTAGGCTATCATATCTATCTATCATCTTCTATCTATTCTACTATCTCTATCTATCTATCTATCTCATCTCTATCCTATCTCTATCTATATCTCTCGGTATTCTATATCTACTCTATCTATCTCTATCTATCTATCTATCTATCTCTATCTATATCTCTCTATCTATCTCTATCTATTCTATCTCTATCTATCTATCATATCTCTATCTATCTATCTATCTATCTATCATCTATCTATCTATCTATATCTATCTTTNAAAAAGACAAACCCAAAAACACTATACAGCATTGGATGTCTTGGGGAATGTTGGAGGACCCCTCATCACCCATGACTCTCAAGTCCACTGAGACTCAGAGTGCTAACGCCTGTAGGATCCCATCTATGGGCTAAATAGAAAAATTGTTCCAAAAGATGTGTTTTAAAAATGAGTACCAGTATCCCATTCAAAAAATGAACAAAAGAAACGTCTGGGGATAAACATACCCAAATAGTTGACATGCCTAAAAAAAATACTCGGCCTGAGAATGTGAAAAGCACTCTTTCATACCATTGCCCCTGCGTTTTCACTCTTACCTCGAGTGGGTAGTACTTGTATTAGGGTCCATTCTATGGGCCTTTTTTAATTGAAAAATTGTTTTATAAAAAAAATTGGTAGTACCCATTAAGAAATGAAATTTTATTTAAAACTTGTCAGGTTCATTAGAATGACCCACGAAGACTGAATATGCCGATTAAAAAACTGACTGGGATGTTAGTATCTGGCAGGGTCTCATCTGTTCTATCCTGCCTGTGAGTGTCCATTAAGAATTTAATTTATTTTCAAACTTTTGGCACATAAATGACCCACGAGGTTGATATGCCGTAAAAAATAAATAAAAACAACCCAACTATCGGAAGGGTAGTATCTGTTAGGGCCTATCTGTGCGGGTTAATAGAAAAATGTTTTATAAAAAAAAAATGGAGTGTCCATTAAAAAGTCATTTAAATTTGGAAACTTGTTGGCATAAATGACCCACCGAGGTTGATATGCCTTAAGAGAAGAAAAAAACACAAAAAAACCCAAACTGACTGGATGATCAGTATCTAGTTAGAGTCCCATCTGTGGGTTTCTTTTTTAATAGAAAAAAATGTTCGTTTTATTAAAAAAAAGTTGCCATTAAACAATTAAATATCGTAATTCAACTTTTTTGTTGGCATTTAAATGAAACCACCTGAGGTGGTATGCCTTAAAAAAAAAAACAAAACTGCATCGCAAGTGGTTAGTATTCTGTTAGGTCTCATCATCTTATGTGGTTTTTTTAATAGAAAAAATGTGTTTATAAAAAAAAAATTGATGTCCATAAAATTAATTTATTTTGGAAACTTTTTTTGGCTTAAATGATCCATTGGCGTTGATATGCCGTGAAACAAACCAAGCCAATGGACTGGCAGAAAGCTCAAATCTCCCTCATGAACTTACCCCCCCCATCCCCTAAAAAAAAAAAACTCGTGGAAACTCCCCAAGTTTGTTGAAAGTATGGCGGATGGGTTTGAAAATATTGCCAAATTGGATGGAGGTGTGCTGGTTTGTCGAAAGAAATTTCTAAAATGATTTCCTTGCGAGAATGAACTGTTCAGCTGGCTCTTCAGAGAAAAATTCGCTACAACGTTACAGCGACACCACATTAGATTGATAAATGTACACGAAACCCATGCCGCCAAAATATTTTCTTACCGACCTTCACCAACAAGTATTCCCCTGACCTGCGGACAAAAAAAAATAGAACAGGGGGGTTCTTCTCGATTTAATGAAGAGAGCAGATGAAAGTCAGCATATTAGTATTTCAAAGAATGGGGGTTGCCTGCTTTGGACACGGGGTTTGTGATATGACTTTGGATAGGGTGGTGTCGGATAAATTTTTTTTTACAGGTATGTTGTATTGAAAGTGGCAAAGAGGAGAAAGAACAGAGAGAGAGAGAGAGAGAGAGAGACGAGATGAGAGGAGAGAGAGAGACGAGAGAGAAGGGAAAGAGGGAGGACGGGAGAGAGCGTTAGCGTAATATTTATCGGAAGGAAAAAACAAATTTCGGTGAACCGGGTTTCGAATTTCCTCTGAGTTTACTTGTGTCAATTAGCACGTGGAGTGAAAGGCATAAAACAATTTTCTTCCCTGAGTTTGAACCAGTTGTGAGACAAATTTGACAATCTAGTTTGTTCGTTGCTTGTTTTACGGCATATCAACTATTAGGGTCATTTAATAAAGTTCGGGTTCGATACCGTCCCCCGACCTACTCAGCGTCATGAGTAAACAGATTGATTTAATCTGATCTGTGCGGTCTTAAAGTGGGGAGGCTTAGGTAGAGGTTGCGCTCCACCTCAGCAAAAACACAATTCTCCTTCGATCTTAGCGCTTAGCGAAAAGCCGGGACATACATCTCCGCTGACCGGTGATACGACACCAGGTAGCTCCAATGGTCATAATAAAATAATTTTGATATCAGGTGCTACCAGTCACCTGGCCTGTCGGATGGGGCGTAGAATGCAACGATGCCAGCCTCGCAGAGGGGTAAGACTCCTCCAATGGGCTGGCCACCTATTTGCCGCTGCGGTGGGTGTGCCCGTTGTGCTTAAGGATAGAACCATGTGGTATGAGCGTCCATGACTGACAATACTCCACTTTGGCCCTAGTTCCTGGGCTAACGGGCTGGTTCGGAGAGGCCCCTCCGATCAATTTCGCTGGTAACGTCAACCCTAGCACCTATATGATTTTCACAACCCTATTCCATATGGCAACCGCAACCCCCTTTTTTATCATATGGGTGCTAGCAAGGCAGTTGGCTGCGGGTCTACAATGTCTGGGGAATTGACGTTAAACTCTATCTGATGGTTTGAGGTTCCAGTTTTGGAGGGTTTGGGTAATGGAGGCCGCACCCCTTCATCACCATTTTGCTCCCTGCGTCCACTTTAACCCGTGTGGTATACCTTTAGAGGGTCCCATCTATTGGTTAATATAGGAAACATGAGTTTATAAAACAAAATTGTCATTATCTATTAAAAATGAATTATTTCAAACTTAAGCATTAAAACATTTTTACCAATAGAAGTATCGGCATAAAATTAAAACCCAAGGGTTGAATGCCCTAAACCCAACAACCAAACCAAACCTAATGGTTCACCCAGTCTAAATTATGAATGGCTTCATTCGTTTGCTCAACTTTGATTCGCAGAAACCAGTGTTTCAACGTGCTTTACCGTAAGCCAATTAACATGTTAGTTTTGCCATTTGAATACTTATTGAAGAAAAATTGTATGTAGGTAATTGTGCCCATAGGCAAACACTCTCCTAACTATGCGGGTAATTCCATGTCAAATATCCGGGAAAAAAGTAAAAATTGTACCACCCCCACCTTCAATATATGGGAAATAATAATTAGAAAAAAAATTGTTTCATAGGATGCAGTTGCCAACACGGGATATTGGATCTTGCTATGAAAAAAAAACAGAAATCATCCAATTACTAAAATAGTTTGAGTTTAAGACTTTTTCGATAACCATTTTTTGGTTCTTGTGCCGAAATGCTTTTTATAACCCAATTTTAGTCAGTAGGGAAGCCTCTAGAACTCATTACGACATAACTGGGAGATTTCTACGAAAAGAGGTCTTGCTTTTTTGGGGTTGTTCTTACAGATAATTTTCGTTGTAATTAGAACGAAGCCCTTGATTTTACGGTAAAAAAATTGGTTTTAAAAAGTTGTTCATATTAATAAATATACCGGGTAAATAATAATCAAAAGGGCCCATTATAGTTGTATGTGACCTACCTTTTGATGTGCCTACGAAATTATGTAATCTCCTACAGTATGTGGCTCTACCTAAAGAGCATATTATATACATTTACCAACTCCTCCGCGACGAGCAAGGATATGACACATGTCAATTTCTTAACGGAGTTGACCAGTTTGAATTGAGTTTTTCCTTCTCCTAGGAATTGGTATACTTAGCCATGTTATAAAAAGTCCAGTCTGCCTATCCTATTTACCCAGTAGCTTGGTAGGGAGAGTAGGATTCATACCTTGCCCAAGGGTATACGCTAAGTGGAAATGCAATACCACGTTCCAGGATTTTGAACTCGGGGCGACGTGTCATTCCCATGATTTACCATTAACAACATGTGCTTCCTTAAAAAAGCATATTATAAAGGTAATAAAAATAACTGCTAACCGTAAACCCCTAACCCTAACCACTATTTAAAATTTTAGAATATTTTAGAATTAAATAGATTTCTTGATTCTGTAAATATGGATAAATTCTTCTTTTTTTTTTTTAATTGTTCTTTAATTTAATATACTGTCTTACCCCCTCTGGCAAGGGTTGCAGTCAGCGTATCATTTTCCTTTTACCTTGCCTTATATATACTGCAAATATACTGCCACCCCTCCGGGTGCAAGTATTTAGTTTTAATGTAGCAGTTCAGCATGCTAGCCACAACGCCAGGGGTTCCTCTAAAATCATCTATATATTGATACGCGTGTTCCTAAATCTTCCGTCCATTATGATCCTGCAACCCACTCTGTTTTAAAAATGAGACCGTCCAAATTATTCAAGATGTAATACAAAAATGTAATCCAGATTATGGGTGTTTTTAATCCAGATTTCTCATTTGTCCTATTTTATTTCACCTAATTTTAAAAATAAAACATTCAAATGGTCTCGCGTCACTTAAATGCTCAACGTAAAATTTAAATGAATTGAAGAAAAAAAAGAAAGAAAAGAAAGAAAGAAAGAAGTTGCATTGTCTGTTTTATTTGTAATATTGAAATTATGAATTATGAATATATTTTGGTAATTTTTATCTTATGTCGTCCCGGTCTCCTGTCTTAATTTAAGCTATGCTTTAAGTGAGCCAGCGTCAGGTCAGGCCGAATTTCTAGATATTTTCTGAGACGTGTTTTTTGTCACTTTTTTGTCGGCAAATTAATGTAGAATATTTTAAACGCTTCCCCACAGATTTTTATTGACAAATTAATGTAAATATTTTACAACCCCTCTTTTAAGAGAGAGAGAGAGAGAGAGAGAGAGAGAGAGAGAGAGAGAGAGAGAGAGAGAGAGAGAGAGAGAGAGAGAGAGTTAAATCAAGATTGTTATATTTTTTACGTATTGAAGTATTTGCAATAGCTCTTAAGTAAATATATTAAACGTTGTAATAATTAAATTATTATACTTTGGTATATCCACAGGTCCTGTTAGTTTAGTGTTACTGTGGGAACAATTAAGTCAGTGAGTTTAGATGTCATGAAAAGATAGAGAGGTTGCCAGGGGCGAACTGAGCGTTCGGGCACTTGGATAGTGCCCAAGGGCCTAAAGCACCGAGAGTCTCCAGCAGCGAAAATCTCCTTTTTGAATTTGTCTCATCAATGAGTCATAGCAAAAATAAATAAGTCAATAAATAAATAAAACGAATAAAAAACAAACAAAAACAAAACAAAAAAAATAACACTACCAATATGTTTTGAGGTATTGTATTACGACGGTCGATAAAATGCAATACCTGTTTATTTAAAAAAAAATTAACAACATTATCATCATCATCCTCCTCCTCCTCCTCATCATCATCATGTCGCGCTAGTAGCACAGATATCCATGGCAGTCTCTCGCCAGCCGTCCCAATCGTTCATTGTCTTCGGGAGGTCCCTCTTCGCAGCATCCAGCATCCGCGCAGAGCTGGCGTGTCCATGTGCTGGTTTCCGCAAGAGGATGCCGCTTGTGAGTTCGTTCTTGCATATCCAGCAGTGTCCACAATGTCTTGTTCGTCTCACTCGGATGGCTTGTGTGATAGGGGGCAAGTGGCCGTACAGCAGCGTCCTTGTGGAGTGTTATTTCCACGATTTGCTTAAGATTGCACACAGCATTCTTTTGCAACTCCCATGTAGCTGATTCTCTCGGCGCTTCGTTAAGGTCCAAGTGTTGCAGTCATACAGTAGTACTGATACAAATACGGCTTGGAAGAATTATCGCTTTAATTTGTCAGTGAGATCAGATTTCCTTATGATTGATAATCTATCTATAGCAGATCACTGGATTTTGACTGCAAAACTATTTATTATGTCTATTATTAAAGAATATATATTTTCAAAGATCTGTTTACATTCTATTTACGAAGGAGCGTGGCAAAAATTAATTTTTACACAACCCAGAGGGTGTTTCTTTTTCTAGTACTTATAATAAATAATAATATAATAAATAATAAATACAGATAAGGTAGTTAACAAAAATCCAATATAAAGAAAATATATATAAGAAGAACTACAATTTGATATTCATTTAAAAAGCTTTAAACACACACACACACACACACACACACACACACACACACACACACACACACATATATATATATATATATATATATAAAGTTTTTGGTATGTACGTGTCGATCTATAACTCAGAAAAGAGGAGTCTCTCAGATTCGAAGTCTTGCATATAGATTAATATACTTCTAACTAAGAAACATACCAAATTTGGTTATTGATTTTTACTGATTAAGGGATATAATTATTTAATCATACAAAAATCAAACGATTTCCGTAAAGTATCGTAAGCTGCTGCTGCTGATAGGTGTATCAGCAGAAGCTTAGCTGCTGCTTATTTCAGCAGAAGAAGAAAGTAAGAAAGAAAGAATATCAGCTGCGTATTGCTACCAGTCACTCAAAATATCCGCTACAACTATGACTAAAAACGTAAAATCAATTTTTTGTCCAATCGTTTAACGTAAAATCAAATCTTTGTCCATATTCTTAAATTGTACACACACTTTAATTTATTTACGGTTACATTTTTTAAATAAGATTTTAAATGTAAATAAAAATAAAATATTCACCAGTATAGGGTTGTATGTAAATAAAAAAAATGATAAAACGAGTTGTTTTGTAATTAATACTAATGGTAAAAAAAGTCTTAATTTTTTAGGGAACTAATGAAAACTTTTTAAAGCAATATGTTTTTAGAATACTATCTTGAGTTTAAGCAAAATAGATATTGCAATACGATAATCCAGCTTACGGAAATAATGAAAATTAAGAACGAAAACAATGTTTACTGTTGTTCACATGTTTGTACCATTAAATTAACTGACTACCGTTTTTTTTAACAAATTCTATGAAAAATGAAAATATGTTCAAAATAGTTTTTTTTTTCTTAAAATATGTTAGGGGAATTACTTTTTACGATTATTATATTCTATGAAATGAGAACCCCCCCCAAAAAAAAAAAAAAAAAACAAAACAAAACAAAACAAAACAAAACAAAAAAAAACAGATAAAAAACGATTTTTATTTTTTTTTCTATAAAAATAATAGTCTGAATAATTATATCAGATTTTTATAAGTTTCTATACGGGATTTTGTTTTTAGTAAACATGATTTCTGAATTCCACTAAAAAAAATGTCAATATTATGACATAAAATTGTTTCAAAACACTCAAAAATACAGGATTACACTAAAAAAAGAAATTCTAACGTTTTAAAAAAAATCCCCAAAATAAAAACTATCATACATAAATTTTCGGTGATTTTACATATGATATGAACATCATATGTTAAATCATAACATCCTGTGTTTGTTATATTTTTAAAATATTTTCTTCTCATATTGTCGGATTAATTTCCTCACGGTATTTCTATATATATATATATATATATATATATATATATATATATATATATATATATATATATATATATATTAATATCTTGGATTAAATTCAGAAATTCAGAATAAAAAAAAGAATGAAATTAATTGAAAGCAATTCTACCCCACACCCGAAACAAAAACAGACCCCCCCCAAAAAAAACAAAAAAAAACGAAATATAAAAACAAAGAGAAAAAATTGAAACAAGAAAGAAATGAATAGATGGCGAATAATTGAAGAGAACTGACAACGTGAAAAAAATTCGTTGCGTGATATGTTGAGTCTTTTATTTTAGGCTGTTCGATCGTTTGAAAACACTAAACAAAGTCGCCATTCAGTCTGATCAGTGTGGCGATGTCAGTTTAAAAAAAACAAAAAAAAACAACAAAAAAAAAACTATAGATAGATAGATAGATAGATAGATATGAACTTCGAGATTGATAGATAGATAGATAGATAGATATGAACTTCGACATAGATATGAACTTCGAGATTGATAGATAGATAGATAGATAGATATGAACTTCGACATAGATATGAACTTCGAGATTGATAGATAGATAGATAGATAGATATGAACTTCGACGATAGATAGATAGATAGATAGTAGATAGATAGATGTGAACTTCAAGATAGATAAATAGATAGATAAATATGAACTTCGAAATAGATAGATATGAACTTCGACATAGATATGAACTTCGAGATAGATGGATAGATAGATAGATGTGAACTTCAAGATAGATAGATAGATAGATAGATAGATATGAACTTCGACATAGATATGAACTTCGAGATAGATGGATAGATAGATAGATGTGAACTTCAAGATAGATAGATAGATAGATAGATAGATATGAACTTCGACATAGATATGAACTTCGAGATAGATGGATAGATAGATAGATGTGAACTTCAGATAGATAGATAGATAGATAGATATGAACTTCGAAATAGATAGATATGAAACGATAGATAGATATAAACCTCGAGATAGATATATAGATATGAACCTAGAGGTAGCTAAATATGAAGAGAGAGAGAGAGAGAGAGAGAGAGAGAGAGAGAGAGAGAGAGAGAGAGAGAGAGAGAGAGAGAGAGAGAGAGAGAGAGATATCATCAATTGAAATATTCAATAACAAACGTTTTGAAAATCCTGTACTAAATGGAAATAAAAAGAAAAAAAAAAGATTTTTTTATCTCTTTTCAGATGAAAACGAGAACACGAAAAAAAAAATCACGTGGTTTCGCTTCCTTACAGAAGCACGCAACGAGATCGCGTTTGACAAGAGACATTGACGGACTTCAATTTAAATGAGACCCATGTTGCCCATTATTCAGTTTGAAAACCAAAATGAAAAGAATAAAAAGAACAAAAGAAAATGAACTAAAAAACAATGTTCAAAAAAATAATTTAAACTAGCTTTTCTGTAAGTATTTACCCAACCCGTCCGCCACGGTTAGGATATGACATAAAGTCGCAATTATGGGGCATCCAGTGAAGATCATACTCGCTATTCAGTAGTAACTTGCAGCACCTGTGGATATACCACAGTATGATAATTTAATTATTACAACGTTTGATATGTTTACTTAAGAGCTATTGCAATATGTTCAATATGTAAAATGTAGGATAATCTTGATTTAACTATTTCTCACTCTTTTTTTCTTTCTTTTGATCTTCCCATTATGTTCAATTGAAAAAAATAAGCGTTATTGCTTCCACGCGCTCACACACTCTCTCTATCTTTCCCTTACTCTCTTTCTTTCTTTCTTTCTTATAATATTTTTCTGTGTAGCATGTCCTTTTTCTCCCCTTTCTTTCTTATAATAAAAATGGAATGGTCCATTATTTAGCTGAGGTGACATCACTCATAAGAAATAAGAATTCGGCGGATAAGCAACACCAGATAATCAGGATTTAAATTTTTGCATTTCATCTTGGACGATTTGTACGGTCACATTTTTAACCAGAGGGTGTTGCAAGATGATAACAGTCGTATTTTATAGAAAAACGATTTAAGGGCCGGTTTAGCTCAGTCGATAGAGCGTTCGAATGGAACTACAAGGTTCCTGGTTCGATACCGGCCCTCGCCAACTCAGCGGATGAGTAGCACAGCATTATCGCTTCTGCATGGTCACCTCTCTCTCTATCTTTCCCCTATTCTCTTTCTTTCTTGTTATATTTTTCTCTGTAGGATGTCCTTTTTCTTCCCTTTCTTTCTTTATGATAAAAACGAAATGGTCCATTAATTATATTATTCTTCGGAGTATTGTCCTTATCTTTATTGTTATCTCACAACGTTTCAGTCAATGTGCCCTCCGGCCTTCTTAACGTATTTCTTGTCAATTTCTTTCTTTAAAATTCAGTGAAATGGTCCATTATTTAGCTGAGGTGATGACATTCATAAGAAAGAAGAATTCGGTGGATAAGCAATGCCAAATAATCAGGATTTATATATATATATTTTTGCATTTCATCTTGGAGGATTTGATGGTAGGTGTGGTGCTCCGTCTGAGACACCCAAACAATACCCTTGGTCTAACGCTAGTGAAAAAGGGATAGACTCACTCACTGTCTGGCTGATACTGACTTTAGGCCACTCCGATGACGACTTATTTTTGAAACTACCTTTTAATCCGTTTGTAAGTATTTACACAACCCGTTCACCACAGGTAGGATGTGACCCAAGTTGTAAGTATGGGGCATCCAGCGAAGATCGAACTCGCTATTCAGTAGTAATGGATCTGAAACTAGCTCTTCTGTCGCTAGGTACTTACCTTACCCAGCCCAGCCCGGGGTCCAGTGTGCTTCGGCCACTGGACCGGTAAAGTAAATTAATAACGTCGATCCCAGGGGGCTATCCCCCCAGGCAATACCTGCCCCTCGATATAAAGGGGCAGGGCTGGGTTTATTGCCCAGCGCCTGAGACGCCCCCTTGAGGAGGAATGCCGACGGAATCGACGCAATTTTTATGCGCCCACATAAAAACGAGACCTTGTGTCCAGCGCTCATAAGTGGGATGAGAGGCAAATACCTACTTACCTTACCCGGGTGGGATGTGACACAAGGCTGCAAGTATGAGGCATCCAAAGAAGGTCGTACTCGCTATTCAGGAGTAAAGGATCTGTAAGACTAGCTTTTCTCTATGTATTTACTCAAACCGTTCACCACGGTTAGGATACAACACAAGGTTACGATTATGGGGCATTCAGCAAGGATTGAACTCGCTATTCAGTAGTAATGGATTTGAAACTAGCTTTTCTGTTGGTAGGGATTTACTTAACCCGGATAGGATGTGACACAAGGTTGCAAGTATGGGGCATCCAGTGAGGATCGAACTCGCTATTCAGTAGTAATGAATCTGTGAAACTAGCTTTTCTGTAAATTAAAGAGAAAACACTATAAGAGATGGATTCTAAAATCGTGATTTAAAAAAGAAAAGATGTATATATTTCTTTTCCTTAAAAATTCGGAGCATATGACCTTTAGGCACCCCTTTTTGATCTCGATTAAGAAAGGACGTTTTTCATTTACACCGTCAACATCCGGTTGTTTTAACAGACGATTTTTAGATTAAAAAAGAATTATAAAACTAACCCCTAACCCTAACCCCTAACAAACAACTATACTATGTATAAAAATAACAATAAGAAACGCCTACAAATCTTTGAAGTAATATGCATAAAAATAAAAAAAAACCCTAACATTAATAAAATAGCATTCAACGTCGGACATAACAGATCAACTATCTTTAATAACTAACACACTTAACTTGCAACCCTCTAAAAATAATAGACTCTTCAAATTAAAAACAAACACACACACACACACACCACACGCACACGCACACACACACACACACAGACACACACACACACACACCACACACACACACACATATATATATATATATATATATATATATATATAATATATATATATGAAAAATGAATGGAAGTGAATCCGACAGTGTGAAATAAATATTTAGAAAAAACAAACACATGATGTTAAAATTCGCTGACAGAATTCTGTTTCGACCCTTTATTGAAGTGGTCTTCATCAAGAGCGAGTTGTGTATGATAGAGAGAACGGTGAAAGTGGACCGTTATGAGACGAAAGTGGTGCAGATGAAACGTTCAATATTATAGCCGGATTCACTTCCATTCATTTTTCATATTGTCTTTTGAAAAAACAAAAATACCAAGATTTCTACATCTTATCCGGTGAACATCGTGGTCTACAGTGCTGGGATTTTTGAACATTTTGATACTTTCTTATAAATTTTTATACACATTTACATCAAACTCTTTTGAGTTTTCTTTGTGGACTATAATGCTTCTGATTTAATAAAATAAAATTTATTTTTATTTTCTTTTCAAAACAGAATACGCATTTTCTAAATTTAAAAAAAAAAAAAAAATTAAATTTAAAAAAAATTCCGGCCATAATATTGAACGTTTCATCTGCACCACTTTCGTCTCATAACGGTCCACTTTCACAGTTCTCTCTATCATACACAACTCGCACTTGATGAAGAGCACTTAATAATTTTTATTAATCTATATATAAATATAGATAATATGTATATATTTTAATTTTCTAAATCCCGGGCAATGCCAGCTAGCTCTGCTAGTTTATTTAAAGTTTATTTTAAGTTTCTGTCTCCAGTTTTGTGCCTTTTGATAAAATATTGATTGTGCACTATAAGTCGTACATGTTTGTCATATGGGCATCGATTTTATCTGTGATTTCATAGATGAGCTGAATTATGTACGCAAAGAGATACAAAGTGGTTTTCAAAAATCCTTTTCAAGTGACCTGTGCGACATTCTAAGCTGACATTGATTTGATGTTACCGGATTATCGTCGAACCCTCCTTTTGCACACTTACACGATTTTGAGGATTTCCAACTGAAATCGGCCGATTGCATCTCTGTAGAGTAGGGTAGGTCGATTTTTCACTTTTAAAAAATATCAAATTGTCCATCTATGCGAAAGTTGTGTGTTAGTATACTGAATACTGATACCAAAAAATGAGATCTTTTACTTGCACCATTGTTTGAGGAAATAGCATCAAAGATCGTCTACTAAACTGCACTAAAAATCCTGGTTTTTACATTTGGCATAGAAATTGGTTAGAAAATTTACCGTTTTCAATATTTGAATTAGAAAATGTTATTTTATTTTATTAAAATGAAACGAGAGCATTTAGTCTAAAACATTCTTTTAAAAGGGAGGTCATTCTCTCGAATTATTGGATGAAATAAAATGGAACTTAGCACTTAACATCCAACTCAGTTTCTCATTGTTTCAACCTTTACTTATGCTTCGCACTAAGTCCCTATATATATATATATATATATATATATATATATATATATATATATATAATATATATATGTGTGTGTGTGTGTGTGTGTGTGTGTGTGTGTGTATTTGGGCAGCATTCTTTCATTTATACATGTAGAATTAAACAAAAGACACATCTCCTGTTTAATAATTTTATTTTTGATATTTTCGAGTTTTCTGGCCAACTTTTTAATATTTGGGTGGAATTCATGGATAAGTCCACCAAAGTTCAAGTCCCGAGTACTTTCAGCACTTCGAAGTGCCATCATCATGCGGTGCCAAGCAAAACTGTCCTTTTGAAAACAGGTCTGATTTGGGGTGCTGATTGGAGACTTGGTCCAGGATTTCTAATTCTGTTGAAAAAAAAAATGACCCTTTAAGCTGTATGATATTTAATGATACAATTATTTCCTGATATTCCAATGTAAAAATGTTCTCATGAAATCTATGCAGAGAGTACACTAGAATTCGTCTCCAATACAAAAGAAATACAATAATAGCCAGTGATTTTCTGTTTGTTCCGTTAGAAGAAAGATTTGTTGGGAATGAAAGGCCAAAGCCATTTTTGTAACTTAATAACAATATTTTTAATGGATGTAAGAATCTGCGGAATTCTCGTTTCGAGAAGTCTGTAAATATACGTTTGCCCTGTGGACTGACAGGCACTGAAAAGAGAGCAAGTCCTCCTCTTTGGTGGGAAGGATTATGGGATATTTTTACTTTATCTTATCTTAGTATTTAATCATTTGTTTTATTTTTCGTTTTCGTATTTTATTATTTCGTATTTTATGATTTTATAGTTTGTTTTATTTCATAGTTTCGTATTTTATTGTTTATCTAATTATCTATATCCATATTTATTATTTATATTTTCGCATTTTATTTGTTTTATTTTAATATTTGTTTCATTTCTTATTTTTCTTATTTGTTTTATTTGTTTTATTTTCATATTTTCATATATGTTTTATTTCTTATTTTCGTATTTCATTGTTAATCTGATTATTTATTTCCATATATTATTATTTGTTTTATTTATTATTTTCGTATTTTATTTTATCATTTAATTCCATATATTTTTTATGTGTTTCATTTTTCTTACTTTCATATTCATTAATTGCTTCACTTTTTATTTTCGTATTTTATTATTCATTTCCATATTTCTATATTTGTTTTATTTTAATCTGTGTATTGTATTGTTTGTTTTATTTTTAGTTTCGTAAGGCAGGAAGCAGACGATATTCAACAGTAACTATTACCAATACTGACTACTAAGATGATCAAGCGCTTCTTGGAAATACACCTGCTCGAACTGAAGTAAAATCGGTGGAGAGACCGATTGTCAGTATCAGCCGGACAGCGAGGGCGTCTATCCTCTTTTCACTAGTGTTAGACCAAGGAGATTGTATTTGCGTCTGAGGTGAAGCGTCACATCTTCCACCAGCTTCCCACTTTACGATACGGATCAAAGCTGTACTACTTATATGCTGAGTTGGGAATGACCGGTATCGAACCCGGAACCTTGTGGTTTCGAGACTGATGCTGTATAGACTGAGCGTCCCGCTCATATTGACAACAGGCCATTCAACTTACTTTACTATTTGTAGTAAAATATATTTTATGATAGTAAAAATTGATAAAAATGAACAAAATAAAACAAAAACAAAAACAAAAACAATAAATGCAAAAGAAAGGATTCTTTTTAATAAACCGTAATTAAACGTGTAATTAAGTCACGACATATGGCGAGTCCAAGTTTTGTAAAAACAATTGTAACGGTTATCAGATTCCACCATCTTGAGACATTCCTAAGAGCTTACTGTCAATGAGTTGCGATTTTATTTTTATGCTGTATGACTATAAACTACTGTTTAATGATCACACACACACACACACATACACATACACACACACACACACACACACACACACACACATATATATATATATATATATATATATATATATGTTGTGGGTTCCATGTATGCTTCTTGTTTGTTATGAGTCATATATATATATATATATATATATTATGGGATATACAACCAAAAATTATTTTCCTATGTGTATATATATATGTGTGTTTGCATATATATATATATATATATATATATATATATATATATATATATGTGTGTGTGTATGTATATATATCGGGATATGAACAGACTCATTATATCAATCAATATGTCAATCTATCTATGTTTAGTGATCTAAGTTTGGTTATCTATCTATCTATCTATCTATCTATCTATCTATCTGTCTCAGTCTTTTCATATCTATATCTATCTATCTATGTCTGGCAATCTATCTCTATTTATGTATATATATATCTTGTCAAGGCACTTAATTTAATGGAGAATATTTATCAATCTACTCGACACTCCGCAGAGCTCCAAAACTTGAGTCCCACCAGTGAACACACACACACACACACACACACACACACACACACACACACATATATATATATATATATATATATATATATGCATGTAAGGACTATAAAAGGAAAGGTGAATAATCAACACAGACAATCGATCTAATTAATGCTTCGTCTTTATTTTTTCAAAGATCTCGACAGAATGATTTTATTAATTTATAACTAGCAAAATAAAAAACGGCCTCCGGGCGATGTAAAAATAGATTTTTGAAACATATTGCCTGAGGGGTGGGAGTTAAAAATTCAATGTCAGCGAGTTTGTACCCTAAGTAAGTAAAATAATCAAATTCATTAAAGCATTAAAAAATAAAAACAATTTGAAATGTAAACTTTAAATATATATTAAAATAAAACAAACTATATATAGATATATAATACCAGTCATGTATTTATTAAAACTTGTTTTAAAAAAATGAGGACTGTCTAATGTTGCATGTTCAAATTTTGAGTGTATTTATTCTATATTATGATGATTTTGGGTAATGTGACGTAAATAGTGACGTAGTTTTGTTACAGACAAAAACCGGAAGCGAATCTCCATTATTAATGGAAGACGTTATATGAGTGAGGAAACGATAAAGACGGAGAAGAAAGGAAGAAAGACAGAGAAACAGTGAAGAAAATGACAAAGGCGTAACAAGATGTAGGCGATAGATGATGCGGTGAAGATGAGAGGATGAGGAAGGAAAAAGAAATAGGACATAGATATGGTGAAAATAGGGGTAAGAGAAAAGATCAAAGGGGGTAAAATCTGGGGGTCTGGGTGTCGAAGAAGAGACATGGTTGAGCTCGAAATACATAAACAATGTTTATATATTGAAACAGTGTAGCGGCAGACAAAGTATGCAGAGGGGGGGGGGAAGAAAGAATTTGTATATATCTGTTATCATACTAAAGCTGAGTGAATCAACTTTTGGCTCCCTAAGGCTTTTCTCCTATTTAGTTTAATGGCGCGTAATTTATACTAAATTATTCCTTACTTTTAGGATTGAATTATGTTTGAAAGAAATTCCGTTTTAATTGGTTCTAATTAGTCGTAATTTTCAAAAACTGACCAATCTCTTACTTTACTTTCTGCCTATTACTTTTTCCCTCTATGTATTCTCTTTTGATTACCTCCTCATTATATAATCGTAGTCTCTCTAGAGAGAGAGAGAGAAGAGAGAGAGAGAGAGAGAGAGAGAGAGAGAGAGAAGAGAGAAGAGAGAGAGAGACACACACACACACAACATGGGAGAATTTGAAATGTATTTCTATGTTAAATTCACAAGCAGCAACCAGTAGCTTAAATTAGGACAAACATTCTCTTTCTTAGAAAGCTTAACATACAAAATGATTTTAATGTTTTGTCAGGCCGTATTTACTATTAAAAAAAAATGATTCGCTTTGCAAACTCACTTTTCCCTAATCTCAATTATCTACCCAGAGCTGAATAGGTGAGACAGCGGGTCACGTGTTGTCTATATAATTATATATATATATATATATATATATAATATATATATTATCATCAAGATAAACAAAGAGTGATAAGAAAAACAGGAATATTTCTTTTATGTTACATATTTTTTAATTGATCTCAACTAGTTTCGACTTTAGGTTCTCGTCAGACAAAATGTTTATAGAAAAAAAGTTTTCAAAATGTTTGACAAGCCACAAAACATAAGGTGGAAAAATGTTATGGTTCTTCTAAACAGTAGTCGTGTCTAACATAAGTCTGCCTAAGAAATATATATATATATATATATATATATATATATATATATATATAGGTAATTCCATGTCAAATCATCAAGGCCATGTCACCCACCCCCTTCAATGTAAGCCAGGAATGTAAGAGTGACAAGTAAATTAGCACGGAAAAGTTTTTAGAAGGAAAATAAGAATTACGTGTAGATTAGAATGGAAAAGTTTAAGGATGAACCAGCATAAGGCCGCATGACATTTTTCTATTGGACAAGACCTGACATGTGAGAGAGGAAGAATTAGAGGTGAGAATGTTAGTGAGTTTGGGACAAAGCACTGACTGGGTGAGACGTACTTTTCGCTCTGGGTAGTTTTGCTTGGGAAAATAAAAACTCGTGAGAAAAAGAAGTGGCCTTGTGTTATTACTAAAACCTATAAATGGCACAAGGCAAGATATCCCCTAGCATCCCAAGTTGGTTTCCAGACTCCAAGCATCAAGGAATTGTCAGCAAACTGAGCATCAACCGAGCAACTAGATTCGAATCTCTCCACGTAGCACAGAATATGTGATAAGTATACAATTACTATTTTATTATCAACACGTGATCACTCCATTCCGACACAAGAGCCGTATCGTCACAACGCTAAACAAACATCAGGAGATGAGAGAGAGAGAGAGAGAGAGAGAGAGAGAGAGAGAGAGAGAGAGAGAGGGGAAAAATACAAAAATTCAATTAATAAACGATATTTCTGTTGTCTGGACAGAAAATGAAATGCGGTTCTTCGACATTTTTTTAATACACATACTGATATTTATATTTACCAAACCTCTCCCACGAGCAGGATGTGACACAAGGTCAATTTCTTAGGCGGAGTTTAACAGGTTTAAATTCAGAGTTTTCCTTCTCCTAGACTGGTTACCTATCCAAAGTTAAAGAGCCCAGTCTACCCTACTATTTATCCATAGCTGGAAGGAGAGTAGGATTCATACCTCTCCAAGGGTATTAGCGCAAAGTGAAATGCAATTACCACTTCCAGGATTTGAACTCGGGGCGACGAGTCCATTTCCCATGACTTTAACCATTACACCACGCGCTTCTTTACACTTACTGATATATGTGCACATTAATCGAGCTGGTAACATCACTGATAAAATCACAGCTAAAATCGCATCTCATATGCAGACATGCAAAATTTGCAGTGTCTTTGCTTTCGTGGTATATACGATCAATATCTTAAATATCATAAAACACAAACTTAGAGCCAAGAATTGAAAATTAATATTCTCAAACGTAATTATAAAATGCTAATTAGAACCATTTTACTCCTTCCTAGGTAGAAACTTCACTATTATCACAAAAACTGTTACAGTAGGACAAGTTGATTTTATATATATATATATATATATATATATATATATATATATATATAATATATATATATATATATATATATATATATATACCATCATCATCATGTCACACAATTAGCACAGATATCCATGACAATCTCTCGCCAACCTTCTCTATCATTCATTGTCCCCAGGAGGTCCTCTGCGCACCATCTAAAATAAGCGCAAAATTAGTCAATGTAGGTCCTTGCTGGGCGGCCAACATTAACACGTCCATGTGTTGCTTCCACACACACACACACACACACACAACGCATATGTGGATCACATCCCTACTTCTCCACATAGTCACCGATCCTCAAATACCAATGTTCCACCTTTGAATGAGAGCATGTATCCCTGTCCCATAAAATTCTGTTGACTGTTCTTTGAGCCACTTCTTCACTACAGATTTCACTTCCTCGTCACTGGAATAATGTTTGCCTCTCAAACCCTCTTTCATCGGGCCGAAGAGAGGCAAACATTATCACCCTCGTATTTACCCATAGTTGGAAGGGAAGTAGTTGGATGCATACCTTTCCCAAGAGGATTAGCGCAATGGAAATACAAATAGCCCAGTCCAGGATTTGAACTGAGGTGGATAAGTCCATTTCCTACGATTCTAACCATTACACCAAGCGCCTCCACTAAGTGTAATTCAATGTATGAGAATATGAGTATATACGTAGAGATTTAATGGAAGTGCGTCGTGTAATGGTTAAAGTCATGGGAAATGGACTCGTCGCCCCGAGTTCAAATCCTGGATGTTATAATTGCATTTCACTTAGCGCTAATACCCTTGGGAAAGGTATGAATCCTACTCTCCCTCCAGCTAGGATAAATAATAGGGCAGGCTGGGCTCTTTAACACTGGTTAGGCAAGAGGTCTAGGAGAAGGAAAACTCTGAATTCAAACCTGTTGATCTCGCTTAAAAAATTGACCTTGTGCCACATCCTGCCCGTGCGGAGGGGGTTTGGTAAATATGTATACATAGAGGTTTATATATTTGTGCCCTTGATACATTTGCCACTCTTGACAGGCTTTTATACATGTTAAGCCGATTTCATCGACCTTTGTAATCGGTACGGGGAGCTGTCAACTTTCAAGCGTTTCATATAGGCTACTTCATGACCGCGGAAAGCCCAGGATTTTCATTCTTTTTCGAAATCGATTTTTCGACTTTCTGGAATGTGAGTACCCTCATTGATTCAGCAGAGCAGAGCTAATGGAACAGGGGTATCTGTGGCGTAGTGGATAACGTGTTGCACTGTGATATCGTAGTAAGCGAGTTCGAACACCAATCACATTCACTTTCTTGAGGCGCGTGGTGTAATGGTTAGAATCTTAGGAAATGGACTCGTCGACCCGGGTTCAAGTCCTGGACGGGGATGTTTGCATTTCACATCGCTCTCATACATTTTGGGAAGATATGCATTCAACTACCCCTACCTTCAGCTATGAGTAAATAGTAGGACAGACTGGAGTCTTTAACCGTGGCTAGGTAACTAGTATAGGCACAGGAAAACTAAATTAAAACCTGTTAAACTCTCCTTAAGAAATTGACCTTGTATCGCATCCTACTCGTGCTGAAGGGTTGGTATATATATATATATATGTGTGTGTGTATGTGTGTGTGTGTGTGTGTGTGTGTGTCAGGGCTTGACATTAACGCCATCCCGTCGTTTCGGGGACGATAAAAATTACATCCGGGACGATCAATACGTCATCCGGGACAGTTTGCCGTGGACGGTAAAACTTTTTCCTAAAAATTAGTACTACATTCCAATATTGGCCGTCCAGTGATTGCCCGAATGCTGACCTCAAAATGAGGTTACAACATCAGGTCTATTCTCAAAGCCATGTAATGAATAATGGTGGAGGGAGATAGTTTAAAAGGACCGAATTATGTACTACTAACCCTACTCAGGGTAACTTAAAGTAAAAAAAAAGGATTTTAAAAAATATCAAAACACACTAGGAAATGGATTTTTTTGTCCAAATATCCAGAATTATCACTGCTTCAGCTTTTCTTAATGTTTTATTACATATTATTATGCTACTGATGACTGACAAGTATAGATGATGCTAATGAATTGAACAAGAATATTTTGATTTCGGGACAGTCCAAACCTCATTTGGGACGGTCCAAACTCCATTTGGGACGGTTGATAATTTTCGTTCGGGACGGTCATGAAAAAAGTTAGTGTCGGGGGCTGGTGTGTGTGTATGTATGTATGTGTGTGTGTGTATGTGGTTGAGAGTAGAGGAATAATGTGGATATAATCTTATTATAATGGAGATTGTATGTTTTTCTGTCTGTAACCGAAACTATATTACTATACAAATCTCAATTCCCTTTGTTATTTACATCACATTCTCCCTGACTTTATTTTATTTAAACCTCAATTATTAATAAAATTGTTTTATATCATTAAGACTGTTGACCATATCTACATACAAATAACATGCAGTTGTATTTATATATCCAACAAAACAGCGGTTTACTGTGTGAATGGGAAGGCTAATTTGCATATTGATCTTAAAAAATTTGATTTTAATAAATATTTGCTTAATATTATTGATTTCTAATTGTTTAGTTTTTATCTTATTGAATATAAGCAAAATTCTCTTCAATAAATCTTAAAAAGAAATCCCTTAACAAAAAGAAATAACTGTAATATTATTCTTTACTTCCTATTTAACTAAATAGTTAAATTAGGAATAGGAGTAATTGAAAATGATGGAAGAGTAGTTTCAAAGTTGTTCTATTTTTCAATCATACCCCCTCTGTTCCAAATCATGTTATCTGCATTTTTATTCAGTTTCATTGGCCTTTCTAATTTAATATGATATTTTATTATATTAAAACTTAAATACTTGCACCCGAAGGGTGCATATATTTGCTAGTCATAATAATAACTAAATTCAATTTCGCCTCATTAGCTGAAGCTTTTTCAAAATTTAATAAATTTTGAAAAAAATTTCAGCCAATAATGAGCCATGTGTTGTGTGTGTGTGTGTGTGTGTGTGTGTGCGTGTGTTGTTGAAAATCACACCCTAACCTACAACCAGACTATCAAATTACTTCAAAGGCAATAAATGACCCCATAAAAATACCATACCCCACAAATTAAACCGATGCCTTCCTTTTTCACTTCCCTTCTCTATACCCCACACCCAAACCGTTCCCTCTTTTCCATCTCCTACCCATCCTCAAAATTACATTTTCAGTATAAAAGTAGATTGTAAAAAGCATTTGTTTTCACATTAATTTCTGAAGAAGTTTAAAAAAACCGAGCGAAATATCAATTTGAATTTAGTTGTTTGTGTTGTTATATCCGCATTTTCCCTCTATTCCAACCACATTATGTCGGATTTATTCAACCCTTCACTCTTATATTATATATATATAATATATATATATATATTATATATATATATATATATACGTTCACTTTCAGATTAATACATTTGGGAAAGGGAGGAATTTCCCCATCCCCCAGCTATAGGTTAAATAGTACCGTTAGTGTTCTTCCACAAGAATGGTTCTGCCATTAAATAACCCACAAAGGTTGATATGCCATTAGACCAAACCAAACTTAAAATGTTTGGTTTGGTTTGGTTTGTTTTACGGCATATCAACCTCAGTGGGTCATTTAATGCCGATAAAGTTTTGAAATAAATCAATTCTTAATGGATAATACAATTTTTCTATAAATACATTTTTCTATTTAACCCATACATAGGACCATTACAGGTACTACCACTCCGGGTCAGTGGATCTGGGAGCAATGGTGATGAAGGGGTGCTCCACATTCCCCAAACCTCCAAAACTGGAACCTCACCATCAGAGTTTAACGTCATTCCCAGGACATGTAGACCATCAGTTGGGGCTTGCCATAAGGGCAATAGGGTTAGGAAAATCATATAGGTGCTAGGGCTTGACGTGACCAGCCGATTGATCGGAGTGGGCCTTTCCGACCGCCCGTCTAGCACAAGATAGGGCCAAAGTGGAGTATTGCAAGTCATGAACTGCTCATCCACTTGGGTTCTATCCTTAAGCATCACGGGTCGCCACCCACGGCCAACAGGTGGCCCCATTGTGAGATTCTTACCCCTCTGCAGAGGTGTAGTCGGTGAATTCTAACGCCCCAGCCGACTGGGCGGTAAAATGTTGGGATTAAAAGCAGCAATAATAAGATGTGTAATGAACGGAATTCAATTTCTAACCTCTCAAAATAATATGAACACGCACCTCCTTATTCATTACTGTGAATTATTTGGAATTTCCGGCTTGTCAACCCTTGGGTTATTTTAAGGTTAAAGAAGAGGTTATTTTAAGAAAGTGTGAGTATATATATATTATTAGTTTTGTTTGGAGCGTACTGTTCATGTCTGAAGTCACCCTGGCACAACACCATGAGGCCAAGAGGTCAAGAAGAAAGCGGCGGCAACAAAGCACCGGCACATCAACATCTTCAGGGACAGCCTTCACATGCGACATCTGTGGTCGAGAATGTTTTTCAAACATTGGAATTCACAGTCATAGGAGGCGCTGTAACTTTAGGGGCACTAGAACTATATTGTCTTCTGAAACTGCAATGCAGATATACAATATATATATTATGCAGACTACGCTGATGACCTCGCACTTCTTGCAGATACACCGGCACAGGCTGAGTCACTACTACATAGCCTGGAGGAGGCGGCAAAGAATATCGGCCTCTATGTGAACTCCGATAAAACTGAGTTCATGAGTTTCAAATCTCCACATTCGAGAGATCTCCACACTCGACCGCTAGCCTCTTAAGCCAGTAGAACAATTCACATACCTAGGTAGTAATATCTTATCCACAGAGTGAAGTTAATAGACGAATAGGAAAGGCGTGGTCAGCCGCAAACAGATTATCAGTCATATGGAAGTTAAAGCGACGATTCTTCCAGGCCATGGTTATATCTGTACTGCTGTATGGCTGCACCACTTGGACCCTAACGAAGCGCCTTGAGAATAAGCTGGATGGGAGCTGCACAAGAATGCTGCAAGCAGTCTTTAACAAGTCATGGAAACAACACAGCTGTATGGCCACCTGCCCACCATCTTAGAAACCATCCAAGTGAAACGGACTAGGGTGCAGGACACTGCTGGAGAAGCAAGGATGAGCTCATTATCGATGTTCTCTTGTGGAAGCCAACACATGGACATGTTAGTGTGGGTAGCCCACCAAAGACCTACAATGACAAACTATGCGATGATGCTGGTTGCTGCGCAGAAGACCCCCCAGGAGCAATGAGTGATAGGGAAGGTTGGCGAGAGATTGTCATGGATATCCGTGCTGCTTGCGTGACATGATGATCAACACACACACACACAACACATATATATATAATAATATATATATATATATATATATATATATTATATATATATACATACACGATTATAAATATATATAATCTAAATATGTATTGTATGATTTGCTTGAACATTTTTTCTCTATTAGTTTTCCCTATTTAGAAAAACTAATAGAGAAAAAATGTTCGAAAACCTATTATTATCTGGGACTCTGCCGTTGGCTACTAAAAAAGTGGTTAGAGCTTCTATTTCGCTAAATAACCAGCAAATTCTACGAAATTCATCCACCACTCTGAATCATACCTCATTGTTATATAATACCTTATTATTATATGATATATTTCTACATTCAAACCTAATTACAAACCAGGTCCTTATTTTTCGGGGGGGGGGGGCTAGTTTAGAGGGTAAAATGCAATGTTTTATAATTCCACACAAAAGTGGTCTCCGTCTCCCAAGGAACGTTGAATAAACCATAATATTTTCTTTTTAAAACTTTTTTCCATGAATATAAACTCTCTATTGTTTGGAATCGGTTTATCGAAAAAATATTTTAATCTCGCAAAAATATTTCTTTTGAGGCTATTCAAAATGGCGAAAAATTAAACCTAATTAGTAAACATATCACTTTTGATGGAGTGGTGCTTTACTTGCCAAATTGTCTTTTTCTCACATCTAATATATCTAGTTCACTCCGACCCGGAGTGGTAGCACTTGATAGGATCTCACCTGTGAGTCAAATAGAGCTTTAGTTGTGTCCTTGGTACGATGTTAAACTGAATATAGCGCTGATATTCTAGTTCTGGAGCTCTGAGGATTAACCCTTCATTGCCATTACTCCCATGTACACTGACCCGGAGTGGTAGTTCCATCTTTGGGTTAAATAAAAAATGAGTTAAAATGTATAAAAGATGTGTTCAAATTCATTTGAATACCCAACAAGAATGAATACGATAAAATGCCGTAAAAAAACAACCAACCAAGCACCCAACCAATCAAACCTACTGTTCCTTAATTAGTTACCCATTTAAGTTCTTATCAGGCTAATTGTTGCTTAACTTCAGTACCGCCCTGTCGCTGGGGCGTTAGAATGCACCGACAGCACCTCTGCAGGGGGTAAGACGCCCCCAATGGGGCCACCTGTTTGCTGTGGGTGGCGACCCGTGACGCTTAAGGACGGAGTCTTGGTGCATGAGCAGTCCATGATATGCAACACTCCATTTAGAACCTTACTTAGGCTAGACAGGCGGTCGGAGAGGCCCCCTCCGATCAATCGGCTGGTCACGTCAAGCCCTAGCACCTATATGATTTTCGCAACCCTATTGCGCTTTATGGCAAGCCCCAACCCCTTTTTATCATATGGGTGCTAGAAGGCGGTGAATGAGGGTGTACATGTCCTGGGAATTACGTTAACATCTATCTGATGGTGAGGTTCCAGTTTTGGAGGTTTGGGGAATGTGGAGCACCCCATTCATCACCATTGCTCCCTGGTCCACTCTGACCCGGAGTTAGGGTCCCATCTATGGGTTAAATAGAAAAACATGAGTTGATAAACAAAATTGTATTATCCATTAAGAATTGATTTATTTTAAAACTTTATCGGCATTAAATAACCCACTGAGGTTGATATGCCGTAAAATAAAACAAACCAAACTTAACTTCAGTAAACTAACAGGAACCAAGCGTAACTTGGAGTTTGTTTGTTTTACGGCATATAAACCTCATTGGGTAATTCAATGCCGACAAAATTTACAGAAATACTAATAGTACCGGGTACTCGCGTGGTTACTTCCTTTTAGGAATGACCTCCACCCCCTTTTGAGGTACCGGATACTTTTTATATTATCACAATTTTTCCTAAAGGAATATATAGTTATTCACTAAGCTTAGATGTGGCACAAGGACAGATGTATGGGAGCACCCAATGAGAATCGAACTCATTAACAATGGTCTGCGAATGTAACTTACTAACCATTACACCACGTGAGGTGCCCCCTTTTTCGGCATATATATCCGGTACCTAACCCCCCCACCTGCTTACTTGTCAACACCAGAAACCACGCAGCATTTTGCACATCCGGGCACCTGAATCAAACCACGTGTTACACATCACGCATAAATTGTGCCTTTTTTTTTTTTTGTATACTGAAGGGCGCGAGATCAATCCAGGCAGACAAGACACTAACCTCGCTCGCTTTTACACTTCCGCACCGGTTCGTCACCATTGCTCGCTACCAACCCTTATTTAAACCGAAGAAAAACCAGTTTCCGTTTGAAGAGTAGAATTTATTTCGCCAACCATGGATAGTCTAAGAACAATTGGGGTGTTTCTGTCCGTATTAGTTGTTTTACTGGCTATAATCGTATTGTGGTTAAAGTTCTGTTTCTGTAAATTACGTAACTTCATGTCTCACCGGAACGATGATATACCTCTCATAGTATACGGGAGGTTAAACTAGAATTGGGTTTCGAATATGATGCCTAGGGGTCAGACTATCTGGCCTTTTACCTGTCCCTCTGATCGTCTATACAATCTCCTCCTGACCTTGTGTCGCCTCCTCCCACTTCAGCATTATTTTTGTATTTTTACAGTAGAATTAACTAGTATATATAATTCCGGGGCTTTTTATTATGGTACATTTTTTTTTTAAAGTTAACTTTTTGTAAGGTTTTAAGTTAAGTTTTTAAATAGAACTCTCGTATTTGAAGAATTTTGTCTTGGTGTTTTTTTTTTATATGTAAGTGCAATACGAATAACGTAGCTTTTGATCTGAAAGACTAAAACTAAATTTTAGTGATTATATTTTTTTTTTTTTTTTTTTTTTTTAGCTTAAAAGTATTTCTTTCGACTCTTTTAATTTTTTTTTTTTTTTATATATGACAGAAATCTGCTGAAATATTGACAAACTAAAACTATAATGTATGTATATATAAGTGTTCATAAAGTCTTGCAGCAGTTTGAAAGTTAAACTTAATATCTTATGCTGTACAAATGATACAATCTACTAAAAACCACATTTTATATCTGCTGCCGGACTTCAGACTCCCTATGTATTTCTTTGTCGTCTAATTTTACCGCAATTAGAGAGAAAAAAAACATCGAAATATCCTCTTTAATGTCTTCAGTGTAACTGAAAAACGAAAACTACTTTTAGGGAAGCTTTTTTCATTTGATATATGGCGATAATTATACATTTTTTTTTTTTTTAGGTGACCGCTTTTAGCTTTAAAGTCTCTCGTAGATATTCCTTAGAGTTATCGATTCTTACTAGGTGCCCCATACTTCTGGTTTTGTGCCACAGTTAAGCTTAGTAAATAACTTAATGACTAAATCGTCGGAATGTGCTGAAAACATTAACAGACTCCCAGATACCCAGCCCCCCTCTCTTATATGAGAGAAAGTACATTGGCGGAGTTGCCTATTATCGGTATCAGACGATCAGCCCCATTTTCGCTAGCACTAGTCCAGGGAGATTTTTGTTTACCGCATAGATTAGATTACCCAATCTGTACTCCTATGTGATTTTTCCGACCCAATTGCTCTTATGGCAGCCTTCAACCTTTTTTATCAAGAATGAAGGCGGTGGCTGAACGTCTTCATGTCCTGTCAATAACGTTAAACTCTAGCTCATGATGTTCCCGTTCTGAGGAATGTGAAGCACCCTTTCATCACCATTGCTCTAGGGTCCACTCTGACACGGAGTGGTAGTACCTGTTAGTCCCATCTATGGGTTAAATAGAAACAAATGTTTTAAAAATTGAGTACCCATCAAGAATGAAAACAAACATCTTTGGCATGAATTGACATGCCGTAAAACCCAAACAGCCAACCAACCAATCTGTACTACTCACTCGCTGAATTAACGAGGACCGGTATCGAACCAGGAATCTTGCGATTTCTAAGCCAATATGAGAAAGAAATTTTAAAGTGAAGTTTTATTTTATCGCTATTAAAGAAAAAAAAACGAGCAATATGGCGTCTTTTATGTTTGGCATGCAACATCTCAAGGATTGCCTCTTAACAAATCGTTAATATCTCCTTCCACGCGGTGTCCTATGCGGTGAGCTGACGACAGACCCCTACAGTTGTATTTTTAAAGCCACAGCTGCATGCTGTATCGGACGGGGAACAGAAATAAAGATTGATGTCGTGTGTTGATGCTTTTTCAAAATTGCCCGTGTCCACGAGTTATGCAGACATGTAACCACCAAACACCGGATGAAAATTTTCTGTGCGTCCTAGTTTGGACTGTGAGTCCACAAACGGCGGAATCTAACCTGTTTAAACGAAAGTAGTCTTCATCCTAACGGACATTCATACAACAAAATTTCACAAGAGACACTTAAAAAAACTAAAGCTTTCTTTCTGCACCGCCTACCGATCAATCGGCTGGTCACGTCAAGCCCTAGCACCTATATGATTGTCCCGATCCTATTACCGTTACGGCAAACTCAAACCCTTTTTATAATATGTGCTAGAAGATAGTGGCGGAGGGTCTTCATGTACTGGGAATGACATTAAACTCTATATGATGAGGTTCCAGTTCTGGAATTCTAGGCAATGTGGAGCACCCATCATAACCTTTGCTCCCAGGTCCACTCTGACCCGGGGTGGTAGTACCTGTTAGGGTCTCATCTATGGGTTAAATAGATAAAAAAATGTGTTTAAAAATTTAGTTTGAAAATAATTGAATACCCAACAAGAATGAATAAATGTCTTCGGCATAAAATAACCCAACAAGCGTTGAGATGCCGATAAATCCTACCAAGCATAGCGGATGAGGGTCTTTGTGTCCTGGGTATGACGTTAAAATATATTTAATGGTAAAGTTCCAATTATGAAACTCTGGAGTGTGAAATATCCCTTCATCGCCATTACTCCCAGTTCCATTGTGACCCGGTTTTGTAGTACCAGTTGGTGTTCCACATACAGGGTAAATAAAAAATGAGTTTCAAAAATGTGTTAAAAATTGAATACATATCAAGACTGAATAAAACAAAACGTTTTTGGCATAGAATAACCCAACAATGGTTGACATGCAGTTAAATTCAACCAACCAACTTTCCGCATTGAGTGTATGACAAACAAAAAACTACCTTAAAAACAAGGAAATTTCACTCAATTTCTTTTAAATCGATCCTCCGCCTAGATTTAATTTTTAGGAAATCTCTTTAAATGTTATTTGAATGTTAAAGTTTAATCTCTAATCGGTTAAAAACAAACAAACCTAATACTGTCAACGATTAGATTTTCTTTTACTTTAACCAATTTATACACTGCACTTCAAATGTGGGCGTTTTGTCATTTGTCTGCATCCATAGATTTGAGTTTGAATGATTTACGCTAATCATTTAAACTCTTAATCAATAGTTTATTTGTATTTTCGATTTCCTATATGAATTCTGAAACAGTTTATTTTTTAACACTTTAAACTTTATTCTTATCGAACAGCTGTTTAAAAAAAAATCGAATTCGATAATTCAAAAGTAGTTAGTAGCAGTGTAGCCTATTGTCAATTATTGTCTCTCAAACAGCGAAAGTTGTGTTGGTATAATGAATACTGATACCAAAAACTAGAGCTTACTTGCACCACTGTTTGAAAAAATTCCATTAAAGATCGTCAGTGAAGATTCACCAGAAATCATTTTTGTGATATTTGGCCCAGAAATTGGTTAGAAAACTTCAAAATCTAAAAGAGAAAATATTGTCATTTTAAACAAAACGAATAAATTATAACTAGAATTCAAATTGAAAATATCACCACCAACACCTGATATGCTGATTTTTACCACATTACCAAGTTAAGTGATAACATTTTAAAAGATTGAAATCTTATCCTCAAACAAAGGCAAAGTTTTGAAAAAATATATTTGTGTGGTAATTCTTTAATTTGCAATTTTCGTCACATGGGATACGTTAGTTACAAAATCGACTGACCCTATTGTCGGTATCAACCCACTCCGATCAATCGGCTGGTCACGTCAAGCTCTAGCAACTATATGATTGTCCCAACCCTATTGCCCTTATGGAAATCCCCAACCATTTTCTTCATATATGTACCAGAGGGTCTTCATGTTCTGGAAATGACGTTTAACACTATCTGATGGTGAGGTTCCAGTTTTGGAGGTCTGGGGAGAGTGGAACACTCCTTCATTACCATTACTCCCAGGTCAACTCTGATCCAGAGTGGTAGTAATTAGGGTCGCATCTACAGTTTAATTGGAAAAATGTGTTTTACAAAAAATTGAGTATCCATTAAGAATGAATTTATTTCAAAACTTTGTCGGCATTAAATGACCCACTGAAGTTGATATGCCGTAAACCAAACCAAAGCAAACCGTTCCCACCTGTTGGCAGTGGGTGACGACCTGTGATGCTTAAGGATAGAACCCAGGTGGCTGAGCATTCCATGAATTGCAACACTCCACTTTGGTCCTTACTAATGCTAGATGGGCGATCGGAGAGACTCTATCCGATCAATCAGCCAGTCACATCAAGCCCTAGCACTTAGGATTTTCCCTACCCTATTGCCCTTATGGCAAGCCCCAACCCTTTTTATCATATGGGTGCTAGAAAGCGGTGGCTAAGTTTTCTGTCCTGGGAATGAAGTTAAACTCTATCTGATGGTGAGGTTTCAGTTCTGGAGGTATGGGTAATGTGGAGAATCCCTTCGTCACCATTGCTCGCAGGTCCACTTTGAATCGGAGTGGTAGTACCTGTTATGATCCCATCTATGGGTTAATAGAAAAATGTGTTTACAAAAACATTGAGTATCCATTAAGTATGAATTTACTTCAAAACTGTGTCGGTATTAAACGACCCACTGAGGTTGATATGCCGTAAAACAAAACAAACCTAACTTGAACTTTATCCTATAAACTTATCCCTTAAAGAGATTCCAAATCCACTAAGCTACAAACAACTGCAAACAACCAATCAAAATTAAGAAAAATCCTTGAAAATAACATAATAAATTTGACCATCCCTCACAACCTACCAATTGGCATAAAATAACTCTGGATTGGTTGACATGCGTTAAATCAATCAATCTAATAACAAGGTCTACGTTGAGGTTGTAAAGTAAAAGTAAAGTAGACGGAGTGCCCATTGTCAATATCAGCGGACAGCGAGGAGTCTCCTCACTTTACCGCACAGATCCAGGCCGTGCTACTCATATGCTGAATTGGCGAGGGCCAGTATCGAACACAGAACCTTGTCGTTCTGAGCCTGATGCTCTACCGACTGAGGACACCGTAGTTAGAGGTTGTCTTCCTTTAGCTGGACACAGGTTAATGGACAAAGTTAAAAAGCTGTCGGTCTGTTATGAAAGCCGTTAAGAGACTTAGAAAATACCCTCATGTGAGTACTTTTTGTATAATATGTTAATTGCATTACATAAATAAACATAGTGATTGCTATTTGTGTACATCCATGTACTATTTTCTATAGTACTTCATTTGTATGCATTATCCATATAGTTGGGGGCTCGTATCAAAGTACCGAGTTGTTGTTTAACCACTAACCCCAAGAAGGTTTCCATCTATTTTTGTAATTTCGCAACTGGATTTAATTTTGAATAAACTAGAAATGTTCAATAACTAATCTGAACGTATTAGCGTTTGAATTTTACCATAGCGAAATGTCTATTCGTAACATGAATATTAATAAGAGTCCATTAAAAATCTCTGAGAATTTGTCAATGATTAGGGAGCGGGTCGTTATTTCAATTTTCACGATTATGCACTGCTGATTGTCGCGAAACTAAATGTGAAAAACGACAAATTGTCCTTAGTGAATATTGTGATATTTCTAGCAAATTTTGTTCAAGAATTAAATAATTGGAAGTAAATGCTGAATGATAAGTATTTTATTAGTTTTAAGACCATACTACTTTAGGCACCTT
>CM042150.1:31255479-31290169 GCA_023376005.1 Doryteuthis pealeii | reverse complement strand
CAATATTTATGTATTTCGATTTCTATATGAATTCTGAAACATTTATTTTTTAACACTTTAAACTTTATTCTTATCGAACAGCTGTTAAAAAAAAAATCGAATTCGATAATTCAAAAGTAGTTAGTAGCAGTGTAGCCTATTGTCAATTATTGTCTCTCAAACAGCGAAAGTTGTGTTGGTATAATGAATACTGATACCAAAAAACTAGAGCTTACTTGCACCACTGTTTGAAAAAATTCCATTAAAGATCGTCAGTGAAGATTCACCAGAAATCATTTTTGTGTGATATTGGCCCAGAAATTGGTTAGAAAACTTCAAAATCTAAAAGAGAAAATATTGTCATTTTAACAAAACGAATAAATTATAACTAGAATTCAAATTGAAAATATCACCACCAACACCTGATATGCTGATTTTTTACCACATTACCAAGTTAAGTGATAAACATTTTAAAAGATTGAAATATTATCCTCAAACAAAGGCAAAGTTTTGAAAAAATATATTTTGTGTGGTAATTCTTTAATTTGCAATTTTCGTCACATGGGATACGTTAGTTACAAAATCGACTGACCCTATTTCGGTATCAACCCACTCCGATCAATCGGCTGGTCACGTCAAGCTCTAGCAACTATATGATTGTCCCAACCCTATTGCCCTTATGGAAATCCCCAACCATTTTCTTCATATATGTACCAGAGGGTCTTCATGTTCTGGAAATGACGTTTAACACTATCTGATGGTGAGGTTCCAGTTTTGAGGTCTGGGGAGAGTGGAACACTCCTTCATTACCATTACTCCCAGGTCAACTCTGATCCAGATGTAGTAATTAGGGTCGCATCTACAGTTTAATTGGAAAAATGTGTTTTACAAAAAAATTGAGTATCCATTAAGAATGAATTTATTTCAAAACTTTGTCGGCATTAAATGACCCACTGAAGTTGATATGCCGTAAACCAAACCAAAGCAAACCGTTCTTCCAATGGGGCCACCTGTTGGCAGTGGGTGACGACCTGTGATGCTTAAGGATAAACCCAGGTGGCTGAGCATTCCATGAATTGCAAACACTCACTTTGGTCCTTACTAATGCTAGATGGGCGATCGAGAAGACTCTATCCGATCAATCAGCCAGTCACATCAAGCCCTAGCACTTAGGATTTTCCCTACCCTATTGCCCTTATGGCAAGCCCCAACCTTTTTATCATATGGGTGCTAGAAAGCGGTGGCTAAGTTTTTCTGTCCTGGGAATGAAGTTAAACTCTATCTGATGGTGAGGTTTCAGTTCTGGAGGTATGGGTAATGTGGAGAATCCCTTCGTCACCATTGCTCGCAGGTCCACTTTGAATCGGAGTGTAGTACCTGTTATGATCCCATCTATGGTTAATAGAAAAATGTGTTTACAAAAACATTGAGTATCCATTAAGTATGAATTTACTTCAAAACTGTGTCGGTATTAAACGACCCACTGAGGTTGATATGCCGTAAAACAAAACAAACCTAACTTGAACTTTATCCTATAAACTTATCCCTTAAAGAGATTCCAAATCCACTAAGCTACAAACAACTGCAAACAACCAATCAAAATTAAGAAAAATCCTTGAAAATAACATAACAATAAATTTGACCATCCCTCACAACCTACCAATTGGCATAAAATAACTCTGGATTGGTTGACATGCCGTTAAATCAATCAATCTAATAACAAGGTCTACGTTGAGGTTGTAAAGTAAAAGTAAAGTAGACGGAGTGGCCCATTGTCAATATCAGCGGACAGCGAGGGAGTCTCCTCACTTTACCGCACAGATCCAGGCCGTGCTACTCATATGCTGAATTGGCGAGGGCCAGTATCGAACACAGAACCTTGTCGTTCTGAGCCTGATGCTCTACCGACTGAGGACACCGTAGTTAGAGGTTGTCTTCCTTTAGCTGGACACAGGTTAATGGACAAAGTTAAAAAGCTGTCGGTCTGTTATGAAAGCCGTTAAGAGACTTAGAAAATACCCTCATGTGAGTACTTTTTGTATAATATGTTAATTGCATTACATAAATAAACATAGTGATTGCTATTTGTGTACATCCATGTACTATTTTCTATAGTACTTCATTTGTATGCATTATCCATATAGTTGGGGGCTCGTATCAAAGTACCGAGTTGTTGTTTAACCACTAACCCCAAGAAGGTTTCCATCTATTTTTGTAATTTCGCAACTGGATTCTAATTTTGAATAAACTAGAAATGTTCAATAAACTAATCTGAACGTATTAGCGTTTTAAATTTTACCATAGACGAAATGTCTATTCGTAACATGAATATTAATAAGAGTCCATTAAAAATCTCTGAGAATTTGTGTCGTGCAATGATTAGGGAGCGGGTCGTTATTTCAATTTTCACCGGATTATCGCACTTCTGGATTGCGCTAAAGTAAATGTGAAAGACGACAAATTGTCCCTTAGATGGAATATTGTTGATATTTCTAGAAATTACGTTCAAAATTATAAAATTGAAGTAAATTGGCTGAAGATAAGTTATTTAAGTTTTAAGACCATACTACCTTTAGGCACCCCTTTTTAGAAAGGACATGTTTTTCATTTACACCGCCAATATCCGGTTGTTTGTTTAAGGTTGGGGTTAGTTTTATAATTAAAAAAAAAATCTAAAAATCGTCTGTTAAAACAACCGGATATTGACGGTGTAAATGAAAAACATGCCCTTTCATAATCGAGATCAAAAAGGTGGTACCTAAAGGTCATATGGTCCAAGTTTTACTTTGGTTGCTGGTGTTACTAAGTGGTCACCGTCTAAATAAGGAGCAGGCTTCTTCATTAGGTCGCGCTGGCAACACGGATATCCATGACGATCTCTCGCAAATCATCTCTATCGGTTACTGCCACCAGAGGGTCCTTTCTGCAGGATCCATAATCCGCACAGAACTGATCTATGTATGTCATTGCTAGACAGCCCACACTAGCGTGTCGGCAGCAGGTTTCCACATGATTTTGTCCTTGCTTTGCCAGCATGTCTTGTCCGTTTTATAGTCCGCGGATTGTTTGTGTGATAGGAGGTAAAGCTACTTTCGTGTGGAATGCTTAACTTACGGGATCTAACGAGGATCTGGGACATTAGACTTTACCTCTGCCGAGGGGTAAGACTTCCCCAATGGGGCCGGCTGTTGGCCGTGGGTGGTGACCCGTGATGCATAAGGATAGAACCCAGGTGGATGAGCAGTCTATGACTTGCAAAACTCCACTTTGGCCCTTTCTTGGGCTAGACGGGCGGTCGGAGAGGCCCCATCTGATCAATCGGCTGTTCACGTCAAGCCATAGCACCTATGATTGCCCCAACCCTATTGCCCTTATGGCAAGCCCCAACCCTTTTTATCATATGGGCACTAGAAAACGGTGGCTGAGGGTCTCCATGTCCTGGGAATGACGTTAAACTCTATCTGATGGTGAGGTTCCAGTGTTGGAGGTTCGGGGAATGTGGAGCACCCCTTCATCACCATTTCTCCCTCGTCCACTCTGACCCGGAGTAGTAGCACCTGTTAGGGTCCCTGTGACGGAGAACGAGAAAGGAAAAGGAGCAAGACATTTTCTTGCCTGCCGGGATCGAACTCGCGTCCTCCCGCATGCAAAAACAAATGCGTTTTGGGCACTGGACGGACGTGAGGTTCGCATGATGTGCCCGGATGTTTGGCTAATATGCCCATAAAATAACAAGTGAGTCGAGCGCTGGGCAGTCAGCAGCAGCAGAAGCAGTCGACGACGAAGCGCTTTTCAGTAAAGAAATGGATTTTAGTCGAACAGAAACAAAACTAAATAGGAAATGTGATTTTGAACTGCTAAAGATTATTTCGACTACGACGACGGATTTTCCAGCTGCTAGACGAAGAATGTGTTGACCAACAGAGGGTCTGGCTTGTGAGAAGACTGAGAACTCGCTTGTTTTTGGTTCCCTCTCGGCGGGAGCTTGTTGATTCGAAGGTCTATTTCGCCCCATATATTTCCCCCCTTCTATAGTCCCATTTATGGGTTAAATAGAAAACATGCGTTTATAAACAAAATTGATTATCCATTAAGAATGGATTTATTTCATTAAATGACCCACCGAGGTTGATATGCCGTAAAACAAACCAAACAAACAAACAAGCCCTGTCGGCTTGGGCTTTAGAATACACCGACTGCACTTCTGCAGAGGGGTAAGATCCCACCAATGGGGCCTCCTGTTGGTCGAGGGTGACGGCCCTTGATGCTTAGACAGAATCCTGGTTTCTGAACATTCCATGACATACAACATTCCATTTTGGCCCCTACTTAAACTAGACGGACGGTCAGAGAAGCCCCCTCCGAAAAATCGGCTGGTCGCGTCAAGCCATAGAACCTATATAATTGTCTCAACTCTATTTTTAACACATGGGTGCTAAAAGGCGGTAGCTGAGGGTATTAATATTCCGACTATGACGTTAAACTCTATCTGATGGTGGGGTTCCAGTCCTGCAGGCCTGTGGCATATGGAGTACCTCATCACCATTGAATCGGAGTGGTTGTACCTGTTAGGGTCCCATCTATGGGATAAATAGAAAAATGTGTTTATAAAAAAAAATTGAGTATCCATTAAGGTTATTTGCCGCTCATCCCACTTATGAGGGCTTGACACAAGGACACTTTTTATGTGGGCTCACCCACAAGCCGAAGCTCATGGGTGGTAGACATAAAAATTGCGTGGATCCCGTTGGCATTCCCCCTCAAGGGGGTGCCTACTGGGATCGATGCTATTAATTTTACTTTACCAGTCCAGTGGCCAAAGCACACTGGATCCCCCGAGGGGAAAAGGTAAGTATATTGAGTATCCATTAAGAATGAATTTATTTAAAAACTTTGTCGGCATTAAATGACCCACGTAGGTTGATATGCCGTAAAACAAAACAAGCAAACAAACGAGGACTGGTGCATTCAGCGCGAGTTGATTGTTGGTCAAATATATAATATTACAAACTAAAAATTAACCCTTTGAACCCAAAGGACATGTAAGTATGTCGCTAAATCAGCGGAGTGGCCTATTGTCGGTATCAGCTAAACAGCGAGGAAGTCTATCTCCTTTTCGCTTGCGCTAGACAAGGGTAATTGTTTTGTTGTGGTGATGCGCCACACCTGCCATTAGCTTTTAGATGCTTTACCGCACAGATCAGATTACCAAAGCTGTGCTAATCATACACTGAGATTTGGTCCCTAGACCGGTGTCAGGAGAGGCACCCTCTGATCAATCGGCTGTTCACGTCAAGCCCTAGCACCTATATGATTGTTCCAACCCTATTGCTTTTATGGCAAACCCAACATTTTTATCATGTATGTGCTAGAAGGCGTGGCTAAAAGTCCTGGGTATGACGTTACCTTCTATCTGATGAAGTTCCAGTTCTGGGGAATGTGGAGCACCCCTTCGTCACCATTACTACCAAGTCGACTCTGACCCGGAGTGATAGAACTTGTTAGGATCTATGGGATAAATAGAAAAATAAGCTTAGTAAATGAACTATTACAATTTTATACAAAATTTTATTCTTTAAATACTAGCAAAAAGAAAAACATTTTTTTGAAAGATAGTGCCTGAGAGAGAAGAGTGTTCAAAATTCTCTTAGTGGGTTTATATCATAATTAAGTAAAATCATCAAATTTATTAAAGGAGTAAAATATTAAATAAATAAATAACTTTAGTCCTTTATTAGGCTAGACGAGCGGTCGGAGAGGGCTCCCCCGCTCAATCGGCTGGTCACATCAAGCCCTAGCACCTATATGATTGCCCGAACCCTATTGCTCTTATGGCAAGCCCCAACCCTTTTTATCATATGAGTACTAGAAGGCGGTGGCTGAAGGTCTACATGTCCTGTGAATGACGTTAAACTCTATCTGATGGTGAGGTTCCAGTTCTGGAGGTCTGGGGAATGTGGAGCACCCCTTCATCACCATTGCTCCCAGGTCCATTCTGACCCGGAGTGGTAGTACCTGTTAGGGTGCCATCTATGGGTTGAATAGAAAAACATGAGTTTATAAACAAAATTGTATTATCCATTAAGAATGAATTTAAAAAATTGTCGGCATTAAATGACCCAACGAGGATGATATGCCGTAAAAGAAACCGAACCAAATCAAAATTTTAGAATCGCACGTATAGAGTAGGTCTAGCTGGTGCCAGAGATGGGAACACGGAAGACTCCATGACATTTGATGGATATCTTTGCATTTAAAGTACATGTTGGTCACGCATAAGCCATGGTAGCAGCCCAACTCTAGCAGTCTCTGGCCGTTCTCATTCATCTTGTCCCGTCCATATACACCAAGGTATGTGGGCCAAGCCTCGTGGTCAGCTCCCACTCTTGCATTGAAGTCTTTGATCAGGTATAGATCTTCGGTGTTAGGGTTGGGACAATCATATGTGCTAGGGCTTGATCTGACCTATCGATTGATGGGTCCTCTCGACCGCCAAAGGAAACAGAAAAACATTGACAATTCTGACTGCTTGCACAGGAATGGAGTCTAATGGCGTAGTGGGTAGCGTGCTGGACTACGCTATCGTAGCAAGCTGGTCCGAACTCGCTATTAAGTTCACATTTTGACTAATACCCTTGGGAAAGGTATGAACGCACTCATATCGCCCCCCCCCGACTTATGGATTAAATAGTACCACTATTCTTCTGCAATGATGGCTTTGCATAACCAACAAAGGTTGATGCCATTAAACCAAGGGTATTAGCGCCATGTAAAATGCAAACAGTCTCTCTCTGGGTTTTAATCTCTTATCACCGTGTCATTTCCCTACGATAGTAACCATTAAACCACGGACACCTCTTCCAGGTTCACTCTGACCAGGAGCGGTAGTACCTGCCAGGCCTCATCTATGGGTAAAAATGAAAAAAAATTGATTTAAAAATTTTTTTCTTCGATCTATCGCTACGATTCTTTCAAAACTTTGCCGGCATTAAATGACCCACCGTGGTTGATATGCCATAAAACAAACCAATAAAAACTACCTATGTAGTAAGAAAAAAATAAAAAATAAAAAATAAAATAAAATCGTCGGTGTGACCTAAAGTCAGTATCAGCCAGACAGTCTATCCCATTTTTCACTAGATCAATGAGATTTAGCGTCTGGTGTGGTGCACCACACCTATCAACACCTCAGATCCCTGTGCTACTCCTACGCTGAGTTGGCAAGGGCCGGTATCGAATCCAGAACCTTGTTTGCTAGTCAGAAGCCCTATCGACTGAGCTAAACCGGCCTTATCTTTTTATTTTTAGTTACTTTTTAGAAATTGAGAATACTAAGGAAACTACTTGTAGGGAGGTATAGTCAGTGTATTCAAACCCCATCAACGGGAGATGTGGTATTTGATTGCCTTAGAGAATAATAGATCCATATTGTCAGAAATCTCTTTTAGACGCAATGGATAATAGGAATGGCTGGCTTTATATTATTTATTAAAATAATGCAATAAGAACCGCTTTCAGGATTTTCGGCGACGAATTAGTGAGTGGCGCCACACAGATATCGTATATGTCTTAGAAATGGCTCTAACCTGTGCACTTATGTTACGGCAATGATAGAGAGGACTGTTTATTGTCTGAAAAGAACGCTGCTAGATAAAAATTTCTGCCTGCGGACCGCAATCTGCTATTCTATGGCACGCGACAGAACAACGAATATCAACTCAACGACCTGTACTAATGAATAAGTAATTTTGTTAAGAGTTACGAACAAAGAAAGAATGTCTACAATTTTACATTTACATCTATGTATTTACCCAATCTCTCCGCCCAACCAGACGTAGTTTAGTGTCATACCTTGGGCACGCCCTTTTTTTGCGTGGGGGTGGGGTAGGAGTTCTTATTCTTATATATATTATATATACCAACTACTCCACACGAGCAGGATGTAACATAAAAGTCAATTTCTGAAGAGGAGTTTAACAGGTTTGAATTCCGAGTTTTCCTTCTCCTAGACTGATTACTTAACCAAGGTTAAAGAGCCCAGTCTGCCCTACTATTTATCCATAGCTGGAGGGAGAGTAGTTTGATGCATACACTTTGCCAAAGGTATTAGCGCTATGTGAAATGCAAACAGTATTGTCCAGGATTTGAACTCGGGTCGATGAGTCCATTCCCTACGACTAGCCATTATATATGTATTTACCCAAACTCTTCGCACAAGCAGAGGCAGTCTTGTGGCCAGGGCTTTAGAATACATCGACTGCCCCTCTACAGATTTAATCATCTGGTTACGTCAAGCCCTAGCACCTATAGGATTGCCCCAACCCTATTGCTCATATGGCAAGTCTCAACCCTTTTTTTCATATGGGAGCTAGAAGGCCGTGGCTGAGGGTCTTCATATCCTGGGTATGATGTTAAACTCTAACTGATGGCAAGGTTCCAGTTTTGGAGGTTTATGGAATGTGGGGAACCCCTTCATCACCACTGCTCTCTAGTCCACTCTAAATCGGAGTGGTAGTACCTGTTAGCCATCTATGAGTTAAATAGTAAAGTGCGTTTATAAAAAAAATTGGGTATCCATTAAGAATTAATTATTTCATAACTTTGTTCGCATAAAATGACCCACTGAGGTTGATATGCCGTACAACAAACCGAACCATCTTTGGGAATAGCATTACCCTTACTAATGTATTTACTCAACCCCTCCCCACAAGCAGAGGCAGTTTACTGTCATACCCTGGATAAACCCTTTTTTGGGAGGCGTTTTTACCTGTATGTAGGTATTTTACCCAAGCCCTCAGCACAAACAGAGACAGTTTAGTGTCATACCATAGACACCCCCTTTTTGGGGGCCTTATGCATTTACCTAACTCCTCCGCATGAGTAGGATGCGACATAAGGTCAATTTTAGGCCGAGTTTAACCGGTTTGAATTGAGTTTTCCTTCTTCTAGACTGGTTGCCTAACCAAGATGAAAGAGCCCAGTGTCCCCAAGTATTTATCCACAGTTGGACCGCCCTGTCGGCTGGGGCGTTAGAATGCACCGACTGCACCTCTTCAGAAGGGTAAGACTCCCCCAATGGGGCCACCTGTTGGCCGTGGGTGGCGACCCATTATGCTTAGGGATAGAACCCAGGTGGATTTCAAATGGGAGAAAATTAAATATTTTATAAAAAAGAAGGTCCGTAAAATGAATTGTTTTTTTTTTAATCTTTATTATTATTTTACATTTTCGACACGTGTTTCAGATCTTCTGATATTTTCTTTAGGCCTTAATTAACCATATTCTGTCCGAAAATGAAATATATATATATATATCACGTATCCAACCCCATCCCTTCCTGTTTGGTGGGAGTGTAGAGATAATTAATTTGTGGCACCTGTGTTTTAGCAGGTGTGTGTTCCTGAGTGGCAGATCATAAATCTTAAGCTCTTAAAATTTTATAGTTGTCTATTTGTTTATATTAATAGCCAAACCTCTTCTTCTGATGTTGTTTGTTAGATTTTTGATATTTGATAGGCCATGTGTTTGTAATTTACTTTTTGTACTGATGGATTTGTGTGTGTGTTTGTGGATTACTTTCTGTTCTAATGAGTTTGTGTGTGTTTATGTATATGTGTCTATGTTCATGGTTGTGTTGGGTGTATGTGTATCTATATACATAAAAAATAAAATTGATGTGTATTTTATACATTACATAGTTTGCATTTACATATTTTGCATACATATATATATATACACACACACACATAAATACATATATATATTACATTACATAATTTGTGTTTTTTATTATGTAGTTCATATATTTGTGTAGTAAAGTTGTTGTTGTGTATGTATGTGTGTGATTAATTCAGTTTAGTTGTGTGTTCTGGTATGTCTGTGTGTATGTTTTTCGTGTTCCTATGTACGTGTGTCTCTGTTTATGGTTGTGTTGCGTGTATTTTTGAGATTTTTTATGCATGTATGTGTGTGGAAGTTCGATTTAGTTCAAGTTTGTATTTGTCTATGAAATGTTTTTCGTTAACTAGGAGTATAGTATAGTCATCAATTTGGTATATTGGCATCACCTTAAAATCGCCCTGATTACATTCAAAGATATGCTTCGATACATAGGTTTCAATTGTTAGCTAACTGATGTTGCATTTGTGTAGTGAAATTCTTTTATTTAGTGATGATGTGCATCCAATGTATATTTTTTTGTAGTTTGTGCATTCTATTATGCGAATTACATTTTTGAGGTGCAGTCAAGATTTCTATTTCTTTTAAATATTGTGTGAGGATTTTCGAATGTATAGGATGTTCCTCCTATGATTATGTTACATACTCCACATCTTTTGTTTCCGCATTTAGTAGTGTAGTGTGTTCCTTAAATTTGGACGAGGTTTTTTGATTGTCTTTTTCTCTTTATTGTTTTCGAGTTGGCGTAGTAGATTTATGAAAAGTTCCGGGTTTTGTTATATGTTGAAACATATGTTAGATGTTGTTCGTTGTTATGTTTTTTTAGGATTTCGTAGTTGCTCTAATGGTATATTTTCTGCTAGTCCGAATCCCTTGTTAATGAGTATTGTGGGGCAGCCTCTCTGGGGGAGGGTTTTATGTAATTCTTTTAGGCGGATTTGTTGGAAGTCTCTCTCTCTCTCTCTCTCTCTATATATATATATATATATATATATATATATATGAGGCCTAACAGGACCGGTCTCATAGGACCCCTCCGAATCTATGATACGGAGACCCCACTCTATTACATGCCAAAGATATTAACCCTATTTTAAATGCAAACAGTCTCGTCCATGATTTCAACTCGGGTCGCTGTGTCCTATTCTTACGACGATAACCATTACACAACGCGCACGTTTTTTCATGTTATAGGTTTCTTGATTTGGATTTAAAAAGTTGTTGATATCTGCTATTTCTTTAAATGAGTGAACAGCTTTGAACGTTGCTCTTATTTTCTGTTTTAGGTTGGTTGGTTGGATTTTACGGCATGTCAACCCTTGTTAGGTTATTTTATGCCGAAGACGTTTATGTTTTATTCATTCTTGATGGTATTCAATTTTTTTCAAACTCAATTTTTAAAAACACATTTTTAACTCATTTTTCTATTTAACCCATAGATAGGACCCTAACAGGTACTACTACTCCGGGTCAAGGTGGACCTGAAATTAATTGCGTTGAACGGGTACCTGGAATGAGACAAAGAATGAGAGAAAGAATGGGCGCCAAGTAACACTAATTAAGTTTACATTTCTTTGACACCTTGTCTATTAATTTTCGACTAGTTTTCCTTTCATCTTATTTTTTAATACATTTTTTTTAATCACAAAGCGAGTTTGCTTCCCATTCGGTGCCTATTAAATAAAGAGCATCTAGTGAAACCGCCCTGTAATCTGGGGCTGTAGAATACGCCAACTGCAGATCTGTAGAGGCTGAGTGGTAGTGCCTGTTAGGGTCACATCTATGGGTTAAATGGAAAAACACGAGTTTATAAAAAAAATTGAGTATCCATTAAGAATGAATTTATTTCAAAACATTGTCGGTATCAAATAACTCACTGAGGTTGATATGCCGTAAACTAAACCAAACCAAACCTCTGTAGAGGGGGAGACCCAACAATGAGACCACCCGTTAGCCGTGATGCTTAAGTTAGGAATCTTGGTGGTTGAGAAGTCCACGACATGCAACACTCCACTCTACTTGGACCATATGGGCGGTCTGAGAGGCCCCCTCCGCTCAATCGGCTGGTCACGTCAAGCCCTAGCACCTATATGATTGTTCCGATCCTATTGTTTTTATGGCAGCCCCCAGCCCTTTATAACATATGTGCTAAAAGGTGGTGGCTGAGTGTCTTGGGTATGACGCTAAACTGCATCTAGTAGTAAGATTCCAATTCTGGAGCTCTGTGGAGAATACCGTTCATTTCCATCACCCCCAGTTACACACTGACCCAGAGAGGCAGTACTTGTTAGGTCTGATCTATAGGTTTGATATAGATAGAAAAATGAGTTTGAAATGTTTAAAAAGTGAGTTCAAAAATTTGAATACCCAACAAGAAAAACGTCTTCGGCATAAAATAACCCAAGGTTTGACATAAAAACCAACCAACCAACCAACCAACCTAACTATTCTCTCTCTGACTATGGGTAGATATGTGTTGACAAGGTTCTTTAACTTTGGTATAGCAACCCATCCAAGAGATCGCCCTGTCGGCTGGGGCGTTAGAATGCACCGACTGCACCTCTGCAGAGAGGTAAGACTCCCCCAATGGGGCCACCTGTTGGCCGTGGATGGTGACCCGTGATGCTTAAGATAGAGCCCAGGTGGATGAGCAGTTCATGACATGCAATACTCCACTTTGGCCCTATCTTGGGCTAGACGGGCGGTCGGAGAGGCCCCCTCCGATCAATCGGCTGGTCACGTCAAGCCCTAGCACCTATGTGATTGCCCCAACCCTATTGCCCTTATGGCAAGCCCCAACCCCTTTTTATCATATGGGTGCTAGAAGGCGGTGGCTGCGGGTCTACATGTCCTGGGAATGACGTTAAACTCTATCTGATGGTGAAGTTCCAGTTTTGGAGGTTTGGGGAATGTGGAGCACTCCTTCATCACCATTGCTCCCTGGTCCACTCTGACCCGGAGTGGTAGTACCTGTTTGGGTCCCATCTATGGGTTAAATAGAAAAATGTATTTATAAAAAAATTGTATTATCCATTAAGAATTGATTTATTTCAAAACTTTATCGGCATTAAATGACCCACTGGGGTTGATATGCCGTAAAACAAACCAAACCAAACCAAAACCAAACCATCCAGGAGAAGGAAAACTCTGAATTCAAACCTGTTAAACCCCGCTTAAAAATTGACCTTTTGTCACATCCTGCTCGTACAGAGATGTTGGGTAAGTACATATACCCATTGTGAAAATATCAAAGAATGAATATAGTTCTGTTAATCTCTGACAAAAATGAATAAATTCTAATCGCCCCTCCCCTAAAAAAAGCTGATTCGTAGATGAAAGATTTTTATGTTGCTATTCTTTGCCATCATTAACACACACACACGTGTGTATATGTGTATGTATTATACCAGTGTACATATGCATATACTGAAAAAGGTGTGTGTATATATGTATATATATGTGTATATATGTATATAATGTGTGTATATATATATAGTGTATATATATATATATATATAATATGTGTATATATAATGTGTATATGTATATATATAATGTGTATATATAATGTGTATATAATGTGTATATTTATATATATATATGTGTAATATATTGTGTATATAACATATATATGTGTATATATATATTGTGTATATACATATATATGTGTATATATATATATATAATGTGTATATACATATATATGTGTATATATATATATATAATGTGTATTACATATATGTATATAATATATATATATATTAATGTGTATATACATATATATGTATATATATGTGTGTATATACATATGTATATATATATATGTGTGTATATACATATACCTATATATAATGTGCATATACATATACATATATATACATACATATGTGTGTATATACGTATACACATGCATATACATATATATATAATGTGTATATACATATATATATAATGGGCATATACATATATCTATAATGTGTATATACATATATATGTATATATATGTGTGTATATACATATACCTATATATAATGTGCATATACATATATTATATATATATATATATATATACATATATATGTATATATACGTATACACATGCATATACATATATATATAATGTGTATATATATATTCATATAATATATATATAATGTGTATAATATGTATAATTTATTGAAAAAGCAAAGGCATCACCGGATCTTTTCATTTAAAATATTTCTCAGCGCCATCTTGAATCTGAAAAGGTCGAAAGTTTTGTTTAAATAATCAAAGATTCAAACAACTTTTAATGTTTTAACATTTAAAAGATTGAATTTTGAAAAAAAGTTTTAAAACTGAAATGGAAATGCTGAAGATGAAAAATTCATGTTTATAATGTAAATATCAAGATTCTTTGTGTACCACACGAACTCAATATACAGGCCGACCTGTCGGCTGGGGCGTTAGAATGCACCAACTGCACCTCTGCTGAAGGGTAAGACTCCCCCTATAGGGCTACCTGTTGGCCGTGGGTTGGCAGTGGTTGCCGTGGGTGGCGACCCGTGATGCTTAAGGATAGAACCCAGGTGGATGACTTGCAATACTCCACTTTGGCGGTCGGAGAGTCAATTGGCTGGTCACGTCAAGCCCTAACCCTATTGCCCTTATGGAAAGCCCCAACCCCTTTTTAACATATGTGTGCTAGAAGGCGGTGGTTGAGGGTATACATGTCCTGGGAATGACGTTAAACTCTATCTGATGGTGAAGTTCCAGTTTTGGAGGTTTGGAGGATGTGGAGCACCCCTTAATCACCATTGCTCCCTGGTCCACTCTGACCCGGAGTGGTAGTACCTGTTAGGGTCCCATCTATAGGTTAAATAGAAAAATGTATTCATAAAAAAATTGTATTATCCATTAAGAATTGATTTATTTCAAAACTTTATCGGCATTAAATGACCCACTGAGGTTGATATGCCGTAAAACAAAACAAACCAAACCAAACCTAAACCAAAATGTGGAGGAGCGCCATATTGCATAAAAATCGAGTGTTCAATTTTCTTACTAGACAACTGGCCACACTTCATCTTAAAGTAGGGAGTTACTTTTCAGTCACGCTGTATATATAAAAGAAATACTCTGTCTGTATGTTTATTTGTACAACGACCATTCAGAGTTTTTATTCTCCTACACCGGTTCCATACCAAGATCACCAAGGCTGGAGAGACCCTCCTACGATCAATCGACTGCTCACGTCAAGCCCTAGTACCAATATGATTGTTCCAACCCTATCACCCTTATGGCAAGCCCCAGCCCTTTTTATTCATATGGGTGCTAGAAGGCTGTGACTGAGGGTCTTCATATCCTGGGAATGACGTTAAACTCTATCTGATGGTGCGGTTCCAGTTCTGGAGGTTTGGGGAATGTGGAGCACTGCTTCATCACCATAGTTCTCTTGTCCACTCTGACCCGGAGTGGTATTATCTGTTAGGGTGCCATCCATGGGTTTAAATAGAAAAATGTGTTTATAAAAGAAATTGAGTATCCATTATGAATGAATTTATTTTAAAACTTTGTCGGCATTAAATGACCCACCGAGGTTCATATGCCGTAGAACAAACCAAACCAATTCTGGAGCTCTGGGGAATATGAAGTACCCCTTCATCACCATTAGCCTCAGGTTCACCTTGACCCGGAGTGGTAATACCTGTTAGGGTATCATAAAAGGGTTAAATAGAAAAATGAGTTTAAAATATGTTTAAAAAGATGGTGTAAAAAATTGACTACCCATCAAAATGAATAAAACAAAAACGTCTTCTGCATAAAATGACCCAAATGGGTTGACATGCCGTAAAAACCAAACCAACCAATCAACACCTTTTTTGTTCAGAAAATAAAATAATACAATCTGGAGTGTGGAGTACCCCTTCATCGCTATTACTCCTAGTACATATTAAATAAATTCATTACACCACACGCGTCTCTCTCTCGAACTTCTCTCCCCCCCCTCTCTCTCTCTCTCGACTGGGTGGGGTGACCAGTCTAGGAGAAGGGTTAATCATTAGCTGTGGCGAATCAATACCGACATTGACGTTCATGGAAGTCGGGAAATCGATTTCGAAAAAGAAATGAAAATCCTGGGCTTTCCGGTCAAGAAGTCGTTCGGAAGTTGACAGCTGCTAGCACCGATTACAAAGGTCGGAGAAATCGGCTTAATATGTATTGAGGATGTCACGACCAGGAAAGGCGATTTGCCACCACCCATATATATATATATATATAATATATATATATATATGCGTCCAAGATATGCGCTAGAAGGCGGGGTCTGAGGGTCTTCATGTCCTGGGAATGAAGTTAAACTTTATTTGATGGTGAGGTTCCAGTTCTGGAGGTCTGGGGAATGTGGAGTACCCTTTCATCAACATTGTTACTAGGTCCACCCTGACCCGGAGTGGTAGTACCTGTTAGGGTCCCATTAGGGTTGAATAGAAAAATGTATTCATAAAAAATTGATTATCCATCAAGTATGAATTTAACAATAAACCGACAATAATAATAATAATTGTTATCTATTAATAATGGAGATTCGCTTCCGGTTTTTGTCTGTAACAAAAATTACGTCACATTACCCAAAATCGTCATAACATAGAATAAATACACTCAAAATTTGAACATGCAACATTAGACAGTCCTCATTGTTTTTTAAAAAAAGTTTTAATAAATACATGACTGGTAATATATATATATATATTTTATATATATATAGTTTGTTTTATTTTAATACATATTTAAAGTTTACATTTCAAATTGTTTTATTTTTTAATCCTTTAATGAATTTGATGATTTTATTTACTTAGGGTACAAACTCGCTGACATTGAATTTTTTTACTCCCATCCCTCAGGCAATATGTTTCAAAAATCTATTTTATACATGGCTCGGAGGTGTTTTTTTTATTTTGTACTAGTTGTTATAATAATAATGATAATAATAATAATAATATAGCATTTTATTGGTTATCTCATAGTTTTCATTCAGAGATTGAAAAGGAGAAGTTGGAAATCCCTTGACCTCTGATATTTCAAGATCGACTAGTGCGATTTTCGGCTTCAGAAAAAGGTTATATAAGTGCCGGTGGTGCAATGATTGTCGTCAAAGGAAATGGGCACGGTAAAACGAGTTAGACCCAAAAGACATGTGGTTGAGGGTCTTCATGTCCTGGGAATGACGTTAAACTCTATCTGATGGTGAGGTTCCAGTTCTGGAGGTTTGGGGAATGTGGAGCACCCCATCATCACCATTGCTCCTAGGTCCACTCTGACCTGGAGTGGTAGTACCTGTTAGGGTCCCATCTATGAGTTGAATAGAAAACTATGAGTTTATAAAAGAAATTGAGTATCCACTAAAAATGAATTTATTTCAAAATTTTGTCAGTATTAAATGACCCACTGAGAATGAAATGTCGTAAACCAAAACAAACCAAACCCAAAGTTTATTTCATGCCAATAATCTAACCTTCCTCTGATTTTGAATTTCAACCCTTGAATTCAAAACCTATACTAACCGCCCCACCAAAAAAACAATGGTTTATTATCAATATACAACACTTACAAAGGAAAACGACTTTTCTTTTCTCTTTATTAAATTTTAGACACCAACAGATCTTCGTTTTGTTACATTTATAATATAAACAAATTTATTCAATAGAAAAACAAAACCTGTACACCATTAAAGAATTCTACACACATTCAAGTAAGAAAAACAGATAAAAGTTATTCGACAAAACTGCCCCCAGACTCGAGGATGCCCTCAAGGTGGTTTTGGAAGCGAATAAATGCCAGAATCAGGTCGGCGGGTCTCCTTCATGTTGATCATCACATCCATGTGAACATCCTTCAACAAGTCCAATCTGCGTTTTCGTGTATTCTTTCTCTCTTGCTGTTTGTATCAGCGTGACAATTTTGGGTGAACAGACAAAAAAATTTAGTGACGGTGACTTTAAGTGGATATATTTGTTCCCAATTACGAATCCCTCAATAAAAGCAATTGTTTTTTTTCTTTCCATAAACTGTACTAATTAAGATAGATATACAACTCCCGAAGTTATTGTCATTATAATAAGCACGTACACAAGCGAAAAGACTTTAGATTTCGCTAAAAATAACTGCGATATATAAAATAGATCGTTTTTCATAGGAAACAGACCGAATCTGTGGGGCCATATGACAAATACGAACGTGAGCGTTTGGTAGGAATAAAATATGAAACCGTGGACAGAAAGCGTCTACGATTACGGAGACAATTCTTATGGGAGATAAATAGACGAAAGAATATAACAAAGAACACAAAAAAACAAAACACAAACAAAGCGAATATTACGAAAATATCAAGCGCGGGAAACATGTACAATGTGAATTTTAGACAAGAGACGAACGTGAACAACATCCCACTGGCAACTGTATAACCATAATCCTGTCGGATGTGGTAGTGATAAGGTTGGTGACGTTCCGCGTAAAAGTGAATACTCGCTGTGGTTCCTTGAGTATCTCCAGTCCTGTCGGCTGGGGCTTAAAACACCGACTGCACCTCTTTTTTTTTATTTTAATGAAATTTGAGATTTACTTACTTAGGGTACAAACTCGCTGGCATTGAATTTTTCTCCCAACCACTGCAGGCAATGTTTCAAAAAATCTATTTTTAAATCGCCCGGAGAGTGTTTTTTTAATTTTGTACTAGTTTGTAATAATTGACGAAATTGCAAATGATAATTATTGCATCATTTTTTTTAAATAAATATTCCATAGAATTAGTTATAATAAAGCGAAAGTAATATTGTTTGGGTTGTAAACTTATTTTTATTTTTATGATAAACAGTGTTGCTCGATTTTTAGAAAATTGGATTATTCCCATTATAATTTTCCTTCTGCATTACCTGAAAAAATAAACATTAAATTTAGATAATTTAATTACTTATTTTAGGTATATTTTATTAAACACGAAATGTTCAACCTAGGAAAGAAAAATATTTTGTAACTTACTCTTCTTATTTAACTATTGTTTGAAAGAAAAAAAATGAGTTATTCAATGCCAAGGCTATCCTTTATTGAAGACAATGGTGGTACTATTTAATCTATAGCTTGGGGAGGAAGGGTTCATATCTACCTTTCCTAATGGTAATAGTTTTTCCCAAACGTGAACTTCTCAGTCGCCAGGGTTCTTTCTACCCACAGCCGCCCTAATTATGTCGTCTTACCCTCAGCTGTGATGCAGTTGGTGTATCTAAACTCCCAGCCGACAGGCTGGCGACATCGCAGTAAGCGAGTTCGAATCGGTGCGCTATTACGTTTTCACGTTTGACTTATTACCTATTAGGAAAAGGTAGATATGAAACCCCTTCCTGCCCCAACTATAGATTAAATAGTAACAACCATGTTCTTCAATAAAAGGATTAGCCTTGGCAGTTGAATAAGCTCATTTTTTTTTATCAACAATAGTTTAAAATAAGAAGAGATAAGTACAAATATTTTTCTTTTCGCTGGTGAACATTTCGTGTTTATAAAATATACGCTAAAATAAAAAGTAGAATTAAATTATCTAATTAATGGTATTTTTTCAGGTAATGCAGAGAAAATATAATGGATAATCCAATTCTAAAATCGAGCAACACTGTTTATCATAATAAAAAATTAAGTTTTACACCCAAACAATATTACTTCGCTTTAATTATAACTAATTTCTATGGAAAATATTTATTAAAAAATAATGATGGCAATAATTAATCATTTGCAATTTCGGTCAATTATTACAACTAGTACAAAATACAAAAACCACTCTCCGGGCGATTTAAAAAATTAGATTTTTGAAACATATTGCCTTGAAGTGTGGGAGTAAAAAATTCAATGCCAAGCGAGTTTGTACCTAAGTAAGTAAATCAATCAAAATTCATTAAATAGAAAAAAAAAGAGGTGCAGTCGGTGTTTTTTAAGCCCCAGCGACAGGACTGGAAGATACCTCAAGAACACAGCGAGTAATTCACTTACGCGGAACGCACCAACGCTATCACTGACACATCCGAGAGGATTTATGGTTATTACAGTTGCCAGTGGATGTATTGTCCACGTTCGTCTCTTCTAAAATTCACATTGTACATGTTCCCGCGCTTTGATAGTTTTTCGTATATTCGCTTATGTTTGTTGTTTGTGTTTTTTTGTGTTCTTTGTTATATCTTCGTCTATTTAATTCTCCCATAAGGAAATTGTCTCCGTAATCGTAGACGCTTTCTGTCCACGGTTTCATTTTTTATTCCTACCAAAACGCTCACGTTCGTTTTGTCATATGGCCCCAACAATTCGGTCTGTTCCTAGAAAAACGAATCTATTTTTAATATCGCAGTTTATTTTTGCGAAAATCCTAAAGTCTTTTCGCTTGTGTACGTGCTTATTATAATGACATACTTTCGGGAGTTGTATATCTATCTAATTAGTACAGTTATGGAAGAAAAAAACAATTGCTTTTAATTGAGGGATTCGTAAATTGGGGACAAATATATCCACTTAAAGTCATCCGTACTAAATTTTTTTGTCTGTTCACCAAAATTGTCAACGCTTGATACAAAACAGCAAGAGAGAAAGAAATACCACGAAAACGCAGATTGGACTTGTTGAAGGATGTTCACATGGATGTGATGATCAACATGAAGGAGAACCGCGACCTGATTCTGGCAATTTATTCCTCCAAAACCACCTGAGGGCAATCCCTCGGATCTGGGGCAGTTTTGTCGATAATTTTATCTGTTTTTTCTTAAACTTGAAATGGTGTAGAATTCTTTAATGGTGACAGGTTTTGTTTTTCTAATTGAATAAATTTGTTTATATTATAAATGTAACAAACGAAGATCTGTTTGGTGTCTAAAATTTAATAAAGGAAAAAGAAAAGTCGTTTTCCTTTGTAAGTGTTTGTATATTGATAATAAACTCATTGTTTTTTTTTGGTGGGGCGGTTAGTATAGGTTTTGAATTCAAGGGTTGAAATTCAAATCAGAGGAAGGTTAGATTATCTGGCATGAAATAAGACTTTGGGTTGGTTTGTTTGGTTTTACGACATTCATTCTCAGTGGGTCATTTAATACTGACAAATTTGAAATAAATTCATTTTTAGTGGATACTCAATTCTTTTTAATATAACTCATAGTTTTTCTATTCAACTCATAGATGGGACCCTAACAAGGTACTACCAACTCCAGTCAGAGTGGACCTAGAGGCAATGGTGAATGATGGGGTGCTCCAACATTCCCAAACCTCCAGAAACTGGAACCTGCACCATCAGATAGAGTTTTAACGTCATTCCCAGGAACATGAAGACCCCTCAACCACATGTCTTTTGGGTTCTAAACTCGTTTACCGTGCCATTTCCTTTGACGACAATCATTGCACACCGGCACTTATATAACCTTTTTTGAAGCCGAAATCGCACTAGTCGATCTTGAAATATCAGAGGTCAAGGGATTTCCAACTTCTCTTTTCATCTCTGAATGAAACTTGAGATAACCAATAAATGCTATATATTATTATTATTATCATTATTATTTATAACAACTAGTACAAAAATAAAAAACACGCCTCCGAAGCCATGTAAAAATAGATTTTTGAAACATATGCCTGAGGGATGGAGTAAAAAAATTTCAATGTCAGCGAGTTTGTACCCTAATAAATAAAATCATCAATTCATTAAAAGGAATTAAAAAATAACAATTTGGAAATGTAAACTTTAATATGTATTAAATAAAACAACCTATATATATATAAAATATATATATATATATTAGCAGTCATGTATTTATTAAAACTTTTTTTAAAAAAACAATGAGGACTGTCTATGTTGCATGTTCAAATTTTGAAGTGTATTTATTCTATGTTATGACGATTTTTGGGTAAGTGCGTAAATTTTTGTTACAGACAAAAACCGGAAGCGAATCTCCATTATTAATAGATACAATTACTTATTATTATTGTCGTTTATTGTTAAATTCATACTTGATGGATAATCATTTTTATGAAATACATTTTTCTATCAACCCTAAAATGGGACCCTAACAGGTCTAGCCACTCCGGGTCGGGTGGACCTAGTAACAATCGTTGATGAAAGGGTAGCTCCACATTCGCCCAGACCTCCAGAACTGGAACCTCACCATCAAATAAAGTTAAACATTCATTCCCAGGACCTGAAGACCCCCAGACCCGCCTTCTAGCGATATCTTGGACGGCGATATATTATATATATTATTATATATATTATATGGGTGGTGGCAAATCGCCTTACCTGGTCGTGACATCCTCAATAAATTAAGCCGATTTCTCCAGACGCTTTGTAATCGGTGCTAGCAGCTGTCAACTTCCGAACGACTTCTTGACCGGAAAGCCCAGGATTTTTCATTTCTTTTTCGAAATCGATTTTCCCGACCTTCCATGAACGTCAATGTCGTATGATTCGCCACAGCTAATGATTAACGCCTTCTCCCCCTAGACCCCCCCCCCTGGGGTTTTCCCACCCCACCCAGTCGAGAGAGAGAGGGGGGGGAGAGAAAGTTCGAGAGAGAGACGCGTGTGGTGTAATGGATTTATTTAATATGTACTAGGAGTATAGCGATGAAAGGGTAACTCCACCTCCAGATTGGTATTATTTATTTTAATGAACAAAAAAGGTGTGATTGGTTGGTTGGTTTTTACGGCATGTCAACGCCTATTGGGTCATTTTATGCAGAAGACGTTTTTTGTTTTATTCATTTTGATGGTAGTCAATTTTTTACACCTCTTTTTAAAACATATTTTAAACTCAATTTTCTATTTAACCCTTTTAAGATACCCTAACAGGTATTACCACTCGCGGGTTCAAGGTGAAACCTGAGGCTAATGGTGGATGAAGGGGTACTTTCATATTCCCCAGAGCCCAGAATTGTTTGTTTGTTCTACGGCATATGAACTCGGTGGGTCCATTTTATGCCGACAAAGTTTAAAATAAATTCATATAATGGATACTCATTTCTTTTATAAAACTTTTTTCTATTTAAACCCATGGATGGCACCCTAACAGATAATACCACTCCGGGTCAGAGTGGACAAGTAGAACTATGGTGATGAAGCAGTGCTCCACATTCCCCAAAACCTCAGAACTGGGTACCGCACCATCAGATAGAGTTTAACGTCATTCCCGGATATGAAGACCCTCAGTCACAGCCTTCTAGCACCCATTGATAAAAAGGGCTGGGGCTTGCATAAGGGTGATAGGGTTGGAACAATCATATTGGTACTAGGGCTTGAGCGTGAGCAGTCCGATTGATGCGTAGGAGGGTCTCTCCAGCCTTGGTGATCTTGGTATGGTAACCGTGTAGGAGAATAAATAACTCTGAATGGTCGTTGTACAAAATAACATACAGACAGAGTATTTCTTTATATATACAGCGTGACTGAAAGTAACTCCCTACTTTAAGTGAAGTGTGGCCCAGTTGTTAGTAAGAAAATTGGGAACACTCGATTTTTATCAATATGGGCGCTCCTCACATTTTGGTTTAAAGGTTTTTGGTTTTGTTTGTTTTGTTTACGGCATATCAACCTCAGTGGGTCATTTAATGCCGATAAGTTTTGAATATAAATCAATTCTTAATGATAATACAATTTTTTTATGAATACATTTCTATTTAACCTATAGATGGGACCCTAACAGGTACTACCACTCCGGGTCAGAGTGGACGCAGGAGCAATGGTGATTAAAGGGGTGCTCCACATCCTCCAAACCTCCAAAACTGGAACTTCACCATCAGATAGAGTTTAACGTCATTCCAGGACATGTATACCCTCAACCACCGCCTTCCTAGCACACAAATGTTAAAAAGGGGTTGGGGCTTTCCATAAGGGCAATAGGGTTAGGGCTTGACGTGACCAGCCAAATTGACTCTCCGACCGCCAAAGTGGAGTATTGCAAGTCATCCACCTGGGTTCTATCCTTAAGCATCACCGGGTCGCCACCCACGGCCCAACCCACTGCCAACCCACGGCCAACAGGTAGCCCTATAGGGGGAGTCTATACCCTTCCAGCAAGGTGCAGTTGGTGCATTCTAAACGCCCCAGCCGACAGGCGGCCTGTATATTTGAGTTCGTTGGTACACAAAGAATCTTGATATTTACATTATAAACATGAATTTTTCATCTTCAGCATTTCCATTTCAGTTTTAAAACTTTTTTCAAAATTCAATATTTTAAATGTTAAAACATAAAAGTTGTTTGAATCTTTGATTATTTAAAAAAAACTTTCGAACCTTTTCAGATTCAAGATGGCGCTGAGAAATATTTTAAAATGAAAAGATGCCTGGTGATGCTTTGCTTTTTCAATAAATTATACATATTATACACATTATATATATATATATGAATATATGTATATACACATTATATATATATGTATATGCATGTGTATACGTATATATACATATATATGTATAATATATATATATATATATATATATGTATATGCACATTATATATAGGTATATGTATATACACACATATAATACATATATATGTATATACACATTATAGAATATATGTATATGCCATTATATATAATATGTATATACACATATATATATAATGTAATATGCCATGTGTATACGTATATACACACATATGTATGTATATATATGTATATGTATATGCACATTATATTAGGTATATGTATTATACACACATATATATATATAATATGTATATACCACATATATTACATATATATGTATATACACAATTATATATTATATATATATACATATATATGATTTACACATTATATAATATATTACCATATATATGTATATACACATTATATATATATATATACAACATAATATATGTATATACACAATATATATATACACAAATATATGTATATTACACAATATATATATTATACACATATGTATATACACAAATAATAATATAAAGAATACACATTATATAACACATTATATATACACATTATATATATACATTATACACATTATATATACACATATTATATATATATATATATATAACTATATATATATACACACATATAACATATATACACATATATATATACAATATATACACACACCTTTTTCAAGTATATGCATATGTACACTGGTATAATACATACACATATACACACGTGTGTGTGTGTTTAATGATGGCAAAGAATAGCAACATAAAATCTTTCAATCTACGATCAGCTTTTTTTAGGGGAGGGGCGATTAGAATTTATTCTTTTTGTCAGAGATTAACAGAACTATATTCATTCTTTGATATTTTTCACAATGGGTATATGTACTTACCCAACATCTCTGTACGAGCAGGATGTGACAAAAGGTCAATTTTTAAGCGGGGTTTAACAGGTTTGAATTCAGAGTTTTCCTTCTCCTGGATGGTTTGGTTTGGTTTTGGTTTGGTTTGGTTTGTTTTACGGCATATCAACCCCAGTGGGTCATTTAATGCGATAAAGTTTTGAATAAATCAATTCTTAATGGATAATACAATTTTTTTATAAATACATTTTTCTATTTAACCCATAGATGGACCCAAACAGGTACTACCACTCCGGGTCAGAGTGGACCAGGGAGCAATGGTGATGAAGGAGTGCTCCACATTCCCAAACCACCTCAAAACTGGAACTTCACCATCAGATAGAGTTTAACGTCATTCCCAGGACATGTAGACCCGCAGCCACCGCCTTCTAGCACCCATATGATAAAAAGGGGTTGGGGCTTGCCATAAGGGCAATAGGGTTGGGGCAATCACATAGGTGCTAGGCTTTGACGTGACCAGCCGATTGATCGGAGGGGCCTCTCCGACCGCCCGTCTAGCCCAAGATAGGGCCAAAGTGGAGTATTGCATGTCATGAAACTGCTCATCCACCTGGGCTCTATCTTTAAGCATCACGGGTCACCATCCACGGCCAACAGGTGGCCCCATTGGGGGAGTCTTACCTCTCTGCAGAGGTGTGCAGTCGGTGCATTCTAACGCCCCAGCCGACAGGCGATCTCTTGGATGGGTTGCTATACCAAAGTTAAAGAACCTTGTCAACATCATATCTACCATAGTCAGAGAGAGAATAGTTAGGTTGGTTGGTTGGTTGGTTGGTTTTTATGTCAAACTTGGGTATTTTATGCCGAAGACGTTTTTTCTTGTTGGGTATTCAAATTTTTGAACTCACTTTTTAAACATTTCAAACTCATTTTTCTATCTATATCAAACCTAGATCAGACCTAACAAGTACTGCCTCTCTGGGTCAGTGTGTAACTGGGGGTGATGGAAATGAACGTGTATTCTCCACAGAGCTCCAGAATTGGAATCTTACTACTAGATGCAGTTTAGGCGTCATACCCAAGACACTCAGCCACCACCTTTTTAGCACATATGTTATAAAGGGCTGGGGGCTGCCATAAAACAATAGGATCGGAACAATCATATAGGTGGCTAGGGCTTGACGTGACCAGCCGATTGAAGCGGGGGGGCCTCTCAGACCGCCCATATGGTCCAAGTAGAGTGGAGTGTTGCATGTCGTGGACTTCTCAACCACCAAGATTCCTAAACTTAAGCATCACGGCTAACGGGTGGTCTCATTGTGGGTCTCCCCCTCTACAGAGGTTTGGTTTGGTTTAGTTTACGGCATATCAACCTCAGTGAGTTATTTGATACCCGACAATGTTTTTTTGAAATAAATTCATTCTTAATGGATACTCAATTTTTTTTATAAACTCGTGTTTTTTTCATTTAACCCATAGATGTGACCCTAACAGGTACTACCACTCAGCCTCTACAGAGGTGCAGTTGGCGTATTCTACAGCCCCAACTGACAGAGCGGTTTCACTAGATGCTCTTTATTTAATAGACACCGAATGGGAAACAAACTCGCTTTGTGATTTAAAAAAAATGTATTAAAAAAATAAGATGAAAGGAAAACTAGTCGAAAATTAATAGACAAGGTGTCAAAGAAATGTAAACTTAATTAGTGTTACTTGGCGCCCATGGGCCCATTCTTTGTCTCATTCCAGGTACCCGTTCAACGCAATTAATTTCAGGTCCACCTTGACTCGGAGTAGTAGTACCTGTTAGGGTCCTATCTATGGGTCAAATAGAAAAATGAGTTAAAAATGTGTTTTTAAAAATTGAGTTTGAAAAAAATTGAATACCATCCAGAATGAATAAAACAAAACGTATTCGGCATAAAATAACCTAACAAGGGTTGACATGCCGTAAAATCCAACCAACCAACCTAAAACAGAAAATAAGAGCAACGTTCAAAGCTGTTCACTCATTTAAAGAAACAGCAGATATCTTCAACAACTTTTTAAAAATCCAAATCAAGAAACCTATAACATGAAAAATGTGCGCGTTGTGTAATGGTTATCGTCGTAAGAATAGGACACAGCGACCCGAGTTGAAATCATGGACGAGACTGTTTGCATTTAAAATAGGGTTAAATTTAAAATCTTTGGCATATAATAGAGTGGGGCCTCCGTATCATAGATTCGGAGGGGTCCTATGAGACCGGTCCTGTTAGGCCCATATATATATATATATATATATATATAATAGAGAGAGAGAGAGAGAGAGAGACTCCAACAAATCCGCCTAAAAGAATTACATAAAACCCTCCCCAGAGAGGCTACCCCACAATACTCATTAACAAGGGATTCGGATTAGCAGAAAATATACCATTAGAGCAACTACGAAACCCTAAAAAACATAACAACGAACAACCTAACAACTTGAAAACAATGAAGAGCAAAATACAATAAAAAAACCTTAAACAAATATTAACCTCATCCGAATTTAAGGAACACACTACACTACTAAATGCGGAAACAAAAGATGTGGAGTATGTAACATAATCATAGGAGGAACATCCTATACATTCGAAAATCCTCACACAATATTTAAAAGAAATAGAAATCTTGACTGCACCTCAAAAATGTAATTCGCATAATAGAATGCACAAACTGCAAAAAAATATACATTGGGTGCACATGATCACTAAATAAAAGAATTACACTACACAAATGCAACATCAGTTAGCTAACAATTGAAACCTATGTATCAAAGCATATCTTTGAATGTAATCAGGGCGATTTTAAGGTAATGCCAATATACCAAACTGATGACTATACTATACTCCTAGTTAAAGAAAAACATTTCATAGACAAATACAAACCTGAACTAAATCGAACTTCCACAAACATACATGCATAAAAAATCTCTCAAAAATACACGCAGCACAACCATAAACAGAGACACACGTACATAGGAACACGAAAAAACACACACACAGACATACCAGAACACACAACTAAACTGAATTAACCACACACATTTATGTGTGTGTGTGTATATAATATATGTATGCAAAATATGTAAATGCAAACTATGTAATGTAAAATACACATCAATTTTATTTTTTTTATGTATATAGATACACATACACCCAACACAACCATGAACATAGAACATATACATAAACACACCAAACTCATTAGAACAGAAAGTAATCCACAAACACACACACAAATCCATCAGTACAAAAAGTAAATTACAAACACATGGCCTATCAAAATATCAAATCTAACTAAAACAACATCAGAAGAAGAGGTTTTGCTATTAATATAAACAAATAGACAACTATAAAATTTTAAGAGCTAAGATTATGATCTGCCACTCAGGAAACACACCTGCTAAACACAGGTGCCACAATTAATTATCTCTACACTCCCACCAAACAGGAAGGGGATGGGTTGGATACGTGATATATATATATATTTTCATTTCGGACAGAATATGGTTAATTAAGGCCTAAAGAAAATTCAGAAGATCTGAAACACGTGTCGAAAATGTAAATAATAATAAAGATTAAAAAAAAAACAATTCATTTTACGGACCTTCTTTTTTATAAAATATTTAATTTTCTCCCATTTGAAATCCACCTGGGTTCTATCCCTAAGCATAATGGGTCGCCACCCACGGCCAACAGGTGGCCCCATTGGGGGAGTCTTACCTTCTGAAGAGGTGCAGTCGGTGCATTCTAACGCCCCAGCCGACAGGGCGGTCCAACTGTGGATAAATACTTGGGACACTGGGCTCTTTTCATCTTGGTTAGGCAACCAGTCTGAAAGAAGGAAAACTCATTCAAACCGTTAAACTGCGGCCTAAAATTGACCTATGTCGCATCCTACTCATGCGGAGGAGTTAGGTAAATGCATAAGGCCCCCAAAAAAGGGGTGTCTATGGTATGACACTAAACTGTCTCTGTTTGTGCTGAGGGCTTGGGTAAAATACCTACATACAGGTAAAAACGCCTCCAAAAAGGGTTTATCCAGGGTATGACAGTAAACTGCCTCTGCTTGTGGGGAGGGGTTGAGTAATACATTAGTAAGGGTAATGCTATTCCAAAAGATGGTTCGGTTTGTTGTACGGCATATCAACCTCAGTGGGTCATTTTATGCGAACAAAGTTATGAAATAATAATTCTTAAATGGATACCCAATTTTTTTTATAAACGCACTTTACTATTTAACTCATAGATGGCTAACAGGTACTACCACTCCGATTTAGAGTGGACTAGAGAGCAGTGGTGATGAAGGGGTTCCCCCATTCCATAAACCTCCAAAACTGGAACCTTGCCATCGTTGAGTTTAACATCATACCAGGATATGAAGACCCTCAGCCACGGCCTTCTAGCTCCCATATGAAAAAAGGGTTGAGACTTGCCATAAGAGCAATAGGGTTGGGGCAATCCTATAGGTGCTAGGGCTTGACGTAACCAGATGATTAAATCTGTAGAGGGGCAGTCGATGTATTCTAAAGCCCTGGCCAACAAGACTGCCTCTGCTTGTGCGAAGAGTTTGGGTAAATACATATATAATGGCTAGTCGTAGGGAATGGACTCATCGACCCGAGTTCAAATCCTGGACAATACTGTTTGCATTTCACATAGCGCTAATACCTTTGGCAAAGTGTATGCATCAAACTACTCTCCCTCCAGCTATGGATAAATAGTAGGGCAGACTGGGCTCTTTAACCTTGGTTAAGTAATCAGTCTAGGAGAAGGAAAACTCGGAATTCAAACCTGTTAAACTCCTCTTCAGAAATTTGACTTTTATGTTACATCCTGCTCGTGTGGAGTAGTTGGTATATATAATATATATAAAAATAAGAACTCCTACCCACCCCCCAAAAAAGGCGTGCCCAAGGTATGACACTAAACTACGTCTGTGGGCGGAGAGATTGGGTAAATACATAGATGTAAATGTAAAAATTGTAGACATTCTTTCTTTGTTCGTAACTCTTAACAAAATTACTTATTCATTAGTACAGGTCGTTGAGTGATATTCGTTGTTCTGTCGCGTGCCATAGAATAGCAGATTGCGGTCCGCAGGCAGAAATTTTTATCTAGCAGCGTTCTTTTCAGACAAAAACAGTCCTCTCTATCATTGCCGTAACATAAGTGCACAGGTTAGAGCCATTTCTAAGACATATACGATATCTGTGTGGCGCCACTCACTAATTCGTCGCCGAAAATCCTGAAAGCGGTTCTTATTGCATTATTTTAATAAAATAATATAAAGCCAGCCATTCCTATTATCCATTGGCGTCTAAAAGAGATTTCTGACAATATGGATCTATTATTCTCTAAGGCAATCAAATACCACATCTCCGTTGATGGGTTTGAAATACACTGACTATACCTCCCTACAAGTAGTTTCCTTAGTATTCTCAATTTCTAAAAAGTAACTAAAATAAAAAGATAAGGCCGGTTTAGCTCAGTCGATAGGGCTTCTGACTAGCAAACAAGGTTCTGGATTCGATACCGGCCCTTGCCAACTCAGCGTATGATAGCACAGGGATCTGAGGTGTTGAAGGTGGTGGTGCACCACACCAGCGCTAAATCTCATTGATCTAGTGAAAAAATGGGATAGACTGTCCTGGCTGATACTGACTTTAGGTCACACCGACGATTTATTTTTTTTTATTTTTTTATTTTTTCTTACTACATAGGTAGTTTTTTATTGGTTTGTTTTATGGCATATCAAACCAACGGTGGGTCATTAATGCCGGCAAAGTTTTGAAAGAATCGTAGCGATAGATCGAAGAAAAAAATTTTAAATCAATTTTTTTTTCATTTTACCCATAGATGAGGCCCTGGCAGGTACTACCGCTCCTGGTCAGAGTGAACCTGGAAGAGGTGTCCGTGGTTTAATGGTTACTATCGTAGGGAATGACACGGTGATAAGAGATTAAAACCCAGAGAGAGACTGTTTGCATTTTACATGGCGCTAATACCCTTGGTTTAATGGCATCAACCTTTGTTGGTTATGCAAAGCCATCATTGCAGAAGAATAGTGGTACTATTAATCGCATAAGTCGGGGGGGGGCGATATGAGTGCGTTCATACCTTTCCCAAGGGTATTAGTCAAAATGTGAACTTAATAGCGAGTTCGGACCAGCTTGCTACGAATAGCGTAGTCCAGCACGCTACCCACTACGCATTAGACTCCATTCCTGTGCAAGCAGCTCAGAATTGTCAATGTTTTTCTGTTTTCCTTTGGCGGTCGAAGAGGACCCATCAATCGATAGGTCAGAATCAAGCCCCTAGCACATATGATTGTCCCAACCCTAACACCGAAGATCTATACCTGATCAAAGACTTCAAATGCAAGAGTGGGAGCCTGACCACGAGGCTTGGCCCACATACCTTGGTGTATATGGACGGGACAAGATGAATGAGAACGGCCAGAGACTGCTAGAGTTGGGCTGCTACCATGGCTTATGCGTGACCAACATGTACTTTAAAATGCAAAGATATCCATCAAATGTCATGGAGTCTTCCGTGTTCCCATCTCTGGCACAGCTAGACCTACCTATACGTGCGATTCTAAAATTTTGATTTGGTTCGTTTCTTTTACGGCATATCATCCCTCGTTGGGTCATTTTATGCCGACAATTTTTTAAATTCATTCTTAATGGATATACAATTTGTTTAATAACTCATGTTTTCTATTCAACCCATCAGATGGCACCCTAACAGGTACTACCACTCCGGTCAGAATGGACCTGGGAGCAATGGTGATGAAGGGGTGCTCCACATTCCCCAGACTCCAGAACTGGAACCTCACCATCAGATAGAGTTTAACGTCATTCACAGGACATGTAAGACCTTCAGCCACCGCCTTCTAGTACTCATATGATAAAAAGGTTTGGGGCTTGCCATAAGAAGGCAAGGGTTCGGCAATCATATAGGTGCTAGGGCTTGATGTGACCAGCCGATTGAGCGGGGAGCCCTCTCCGACGCTCGTCTAGCCTAATAAAGGACTAAAGTTATTTATTTATTTATATTTTTACTCCTTTATTATTTGTGATTTTACTAATTAATGATATAAACCCACTAAGCAGAATTTTGAACACTCTTCTCTCTCAGGCACTATCTTTCAAAAAAATGTTTTTTTCTTTTGCTAGTATTTAAAGAATAAAAATTTGTATAAAATTGTAATAGTTCATTTACTAAGCTTATTTTTCTATTTATCCCATAGATCCTAACAAGTTCTATCACTCCGGGTCAGAGTCGACTTGGTAGTAATGGTGACGAAGGGGTGCTCCACATTCCCAGAACTGGAACTTCATCAGATAGAAGGTAACGTCATACCCAGGACTTTTAGCCACGCCTTCTAGCACATACATGATAAAAATGTTGGGTTTGCCATAAAAGCAATAGGGTTGGAACAATCATATAGGTGCTAGGGCTTGACGTGAACAGCCGATTGATCAGAGGGTGCCTCTCCTGACACCGGTCTAGGGACCAAATCTCAGTGTATGATTAGCACAGCTTTGGTAATCTGATCTGTGCGGTAAAGCATCTAAAAGCTAATGGCAGGTGTGGCGCATCACCACAACAAAACAATTACCCTTGTCTAGCGCAAGCGAAAAGGAGATAGACTTCCTCGCTGTTTAGCTGATACCGACAATAGGCCACTCCGCTGATTTAGCGAACATACTTACATGTCCTTTGGGTTCAAAGGGTTAATTTTTAGTTTGTAATATTTATATATTGACCAACAATCAACTCGCGCTGAATGCACCAGTCCTCGTTTGTTTGCTTGTTTTGTTTTACGGCATATCAACCTACGTGGGTCATTTAATGCCGACAAAGTTTTTAAATAAATCATTCTTAATGGATACTCAATATACTTACCTTTTCCCCTCGGGGGATCCAGTGTGCTTTGGCCACTGGACTGGTAAAGTAAAATTAATAGCATCGATCCCAGTAGGCACCCCCTTGAGGGGGAATGCCAACGGGATCCACGCAATTTTATGTCTACCACCCATGAGCTTCGGCTTGTGGGTGAGCCCACATAAAAAGTGTCCTTGTGTCAAGCCCTCATAAGTGGGATGAGCGGCAAATAACTTAATGGATACTCCAAATTTTTTTTTTTATAAACACATTTTTCATTATCCCATAGATGACCCTAACAGGTACAACCACTCCGATTCAATGGTGATGAGGTACTCCATATGCCACAGGCCTGCCCAGGACTGGATCCCCACCATCAGATAGAGTTTAACGTCATAGTCGGAATATTAATACCCTCAAGCTACCGCCTTTTAGCACCCATGTGTTAAAAATAGAGTGAGACAATTATATAGGTCTATGGCTTGACGCGACCAGCCGATTTTTCGGAGGGGGCTTCTCTGACCGTCCGTCTAGTTAAGTAGGGCCAAAATGGAATGTTGTATGCAATGGAATGTTCAAAACCAGGATTCTGTCCCTAAGCATCCAAGGGCCGTCACCCTCGACCAACAGGAGGCCCATTGGTGGGGATCTTACCCCTCTGCAGAAGTGCAGTCGTGTATCTAAAGCCCAAGCCGACAGGGCTTGTTTGTTTGTTTGGTTTGTTTTACGGCATATCAACCTCGGTGGGGTCCATTTAACTGAAATAATCGCAATTCTTAATGGATAATCAATTTTGTTTTATAAACGCATTTTTCTATTTAACCCATAAATGGGACATAGAAGGGGGGAAATATAATGGGGCGAAATAGACCTTCGAATCAACAAGCTCCCGCGAGAGGGAACCAAAACAGCGAGTTCTCAGTCTTCTCACAAGCCAGACCCTCTGTTGGTCAACACAATTCTTCGTCTAGCAGCTGGAAAATCCGTCGTCGTAAGTCGAAATAATCTTTAGCAAGTTCATCACATTTCCTATTTAGTTTTTTGTTTCTGTTCGACTAAAAATCCATTTCTTTACTGAAAAGCGCTTCGTCGTCGACTGCTTTCCTGCTGCTGCTGACTGCCCAGACGCTCGACTCACTTGTTATTTATGGCATAAAAAATTAGCCCCCCCAAAACATCCCGGCACTATAATGCGAAACCTCACGTCGTCGCAGTGCCAAACGCATTTGTTTTTGCATGCGGGAAGGGACAGCGAGTTCGATCCGGCAGGCCAAGAAAAATGTCTTGCTCTTTTCCTTTCTCGTTCTCCGTGCACAGGGACCCCTAACAGGTCTAAACTACTCCGGGTCAGAGTGGACGAGGAGAAATGGTGATGAGGGGTGCTCCACATTCCCCGAACCTCCAACACCCTGGAACCTCACCATCAGATAGAGTTTAACGTCATTCCAGGACATGGGAGACGGGCCTCAGCCCCGTTTTCTAGTGCCATATGATAAAAAGGTTGGGCTTTGCCATAAGGGCAATAGGGTTGGGGCAATCATAGGTGCTATGGGCTTGAACGTGAACAGCCGATTGATCAGTGGGGCCTCTCCGACCGCCCGTTCTAGCCCAAGAAATGGGCCAGTGGAGTTTTGCAATCATAGACTGCTCATCCACCTGGTTCATTCCTTATGCAATCACGGGTCACCACCCACGGCCAACAGCCGGCCCCATTGGGGAAGTCTTACCCCTCGCGCAGAGGTAAAGTCTATGCCCAGATCCTCGTTTAGATCCCCGTAAGTTAAGCATTCCACACGAAAGTAG